>CM069158.1:20942342-21467342 GCA_035221665.1 Okamejei kenojei
ATATGTAAAGCCAAAAACGGTATTGGCAGTCGGGGTGCAATGGTACTGCAAGGAAGGCGTGTTGTAGGTCAATCACCGTGAATACGGACTGCTGATGCTGGAACCTGGCTTAATATGGTGGCTTGGTTGGGTACTATAGCATGCATTGGTGTAACAATTTCATAAATGGCACGTAAATCCTGAACTAGTCGCCATTCGGTACGTTCTGGTTTTGGCACTGGGAAGATGGGAATATTGCAAGATGAGTGACAGCGTACGAGTATGCCCTGGTGCAGTAAGGACTGAACCAGCTGACATATCCCGGCCACAGCCTCTGGTTTTAAAGGGTACTGGTGCATCACAGGGAGGTAGACATCTGGCTTAAGTGTAACCCTTACTGGAGTACAATTAGCTCCTCTAGTATCTTTGGTCAGTCCTACCTCGTGCAGTGACGCCAACCATATCTGCTCCTTGTCCTCGCTGTTGTGTTGTGGTTGATGTCTTCGGATTGTTCCTTTGAAAGTCTGGCATTCCTCCCAGTATTCCAAAGTACCTTGGGTGAAAAGCTGAGTACCCAACACATTATTTCTAGCCTGGTTCCGCAATGTATTCCTTTGCTGAATGTCCTGGTTTTACTGAGGTAGTGATGTGTGGGGGGCACTAGGGGGGTGTTCTGTTTCCACAGTCCCTGCTTTACCTGTACCATTATCGCTGTTCCTGGCTCTCCTGATACGTTTCCTATCAGTCGTACAGTTGTAGCTTTACCTAACAGTGGCCCAACAAAATCACTCGTCTCAGCATTGAATCCAGTGGGATCGTACAAGAGGGTAACATGTGGATTGGGATGTCTCCAAGCGTGGGGGGTGGTGGGAGATCAATTGCCCACCACTGAGAAGTGGGGAAATGGGAATACAACATTTGTCTAGCCTGTAGGTGTATCCCGCTGTCAGAGCAGATAATTCCTGCTTTCAATCCCATTAACAAGTCTCTTCCCGCTAGATTGTATCCAAGGTGTGGGGTAACAGAGAAGGTGAGGGTGCACTGTTCCTGGCGGTAAGTAACAGTGAGAGGTTGAGTAAGGGGGTAGCATCTGGTTTTCCCGTCCAACCCAGAGAGGCGAGTTACTTTATCGGACAGAGGAACTGCCAGATACTCCACAAGGTCCTGATCTAGGGTTGAGGAAGTTGCCCCGGTATCAATCAAAAATGGAACTCTGGCATCCCCAAGCATCATATTTACTATGGGTTCTTCGTCAGGGTTGGCAATCACGAGAAAGAGGCGCTTTGCAGGGGTGCTGGTCGGTCATTGGTAAAAGGGATTGTTGGTAGTGTGCAGTGTACATTTGTATTCCTCAAGTCTTCCCTCTCCTCTGGAGGGACAGTCCCTTATCCAATGCCCAATTCCCCCACATTGAAATCAAGCTCCTCCACTTCCTCGTCCTGCTGTGAATCTTTCCGGATTATCCCTTTCTCTGTTTCCCTGGTATTCATTTCTCCACTGTGGTATCATTTCATATGCTCTGCCTCGTCCCCTTCTTCTATTACGTGGGTGCATAGCTATAATGTTGCGTGAGGCACAGAGGCCGACGTCAGAAAATCCTTCAGAGGGGTGAACCCTCGAAAAGCGCCTGGACCTGATGGTATACCCGGTCGTGTTCTAAAATCCTGTGCGGACCAACTGGATGGAGTTTTTATGGACATTTTCAACCTCTCACTTCTGAGGTCTGAGGTTCCCACCTGCTTTAAAAGGGCATCTATTATACCGGTGCCCAAGAAGAGCAAGGTGACGTGCCTCAACGACTATCAACCAGTAGCACTAACGTCGGCGGTGATGAAGTGCTTTGAGAGGTTGATCATGGTGCAAATCAACTCCTACCTCAACAAAAACCTGGACCCACTGCAGTTTCCCTACCGCCACAACAGATCCACGGTGGATGCGATCTCACTTGGCTCTCCACTCTGCTCTGGACCACTTGGACAACAAAAACTCATATGTCAGGCTGTTATTCATTGATTACAGCTCGGCATTTAATACAATCATTCCCTCCAAGCTGGTTACCAAGCTCTCAGTTCTGGGTCTCTGCCCATCGCTCTGCAATTGGATCCTCGACTTCCTCATCCACAGACCACAGACTGTTCGTATTGGTGGAAATGTGTCAGACTCGATAACAATCGGCACGGGAGCACCTCAAGGCTGCATGCTCAGCCCCCTGCTGTACTCACTCTATACTCATGACTGCGTTGCGTTGATGAACTCCATCATCAAGTTCGCTGACATATCACTGATGGGGATGAGTCAGAGTATAGAAGAGAGATCGACCGACTGACCAAATGGTGCCAGCACAATAACCTGGCCCTCAACACCAACAAAACCAAGGAACTGATTGTGGACTTTGGAAGGGGTAGGATGGGGACCCACAGTCCCGTTTATATCAACGGGTTGATGGTGGAGAGGGTCAAGAGCTTCAAATTCCTGGGCCTGCGTATTTCTGAAGATCTCTCCTTGTCCGCTAACACTGATGCAATTATAAAGAAAGCACATCAGCGCCTCTATATCCTGAGAAGACTATGGAGAGTCGGTATGTCAAGAGGACTCTCTATAACTTCTATAGGTGCACAGTAGAGAGCATGCTGACCAGTTGCATCGTGGCTTGGTTCGTCAACTTGAGCGCCCAGGAGCGGAAAAGACTACAAAAAGTAGTAAACACTGCCCAGTCCATCATCGGCTCTGACCTCCCTACCATTGAGGGGATCTATCGCAGTCGCTGCCTCAAAAAGGTTGGCCACATCATCAAGGACCCACACCATCCTGGCCACACACTCATCTCCCTGCTACCTTCAGGTTGAAGGTACATGAGCCTGAGGACTGCAACATCCAGGTTCAGGAATAGCTACTTCCCCAGAGCCATCAGGCTGAAACAACTGAAATAAAACTCTGAACATTAATAGACCATTATCTGCTTATTTGCACTTTATCTCCTTATTTATTCATGTGTGTATATATTTATATAATGGTATATTAACACACTGATCTGTTCTGTACTCATGCCTACTATATTCTGTTGTGCTGAAGCAAGCAAGAATTTCATTGCCCTATCTGGGACACATGACAATAAACTTTTGAATCTTGATTCGTTCTCCGACTCTCCCAGATAATATTCAGTTTTTAGGGGTGCTGAGTATCCCGAGTGGGAGCTTCCTGTACCATCTGCCCAAAAGGTCATAACAGCCCATCTCATCTGGGTGATATCGTTATCTGTCCAGTTCAGGTTGGTCTTCATCATGGATTTTACAGGTAGACAACTCATAAGTATCACTTTAAACTGCTGGGACAGCTGTCCTGTATTAAAATTAACATCGCCAGCATGTGCCTGATAAGTGGCAGTGAATCCATCCAGATAATCGTGGCATTTCTTTGGAATGCAGCTTACAATCAACTATCAGTGACATGTTAATGCGTTTCTTGAGACATTCCTTTAAGTGTGTCATCATAAATTCACTACAGGCTTGGGAATCCTGTGGGTAGACTGCCTTCAGTGACTCCCACGTTTGGTAACTCATCAGATTTTTCCATTTTAATCTTTGTGCCTGTGATAGCAAGGACATGGTCATTGACCAGATGTCTCTGTCTGTCGCTTTATAGTATTATATAGTGGAGCAAATATAATCTACAAAGTCCTGAGGATTTTCCTCTTTGTTTGGAGCTTTATCACGAATCGTGCACATTTCTTGGGGTCTCCATACCGAATAAATTTCCATTGTTTAATCCTGATCATTTTCAGCTCGTGGATTAACTACCGTTCGGAGTGGGTAAGTTCCTTTTGATCCTGATATCATATGCGGGTGCGTTTTTACACCCTCAGCTATGGAAGGCTGATATTCTTCCCCGTCTTCACCCCTTGCTTCCCCATCAGCCCCCTCTATCGGAGACCAGGGTAAGTGGGGTGCGGTTGACTCTGTGGGCACTGATGATACCGGAATATTTTCATGTACTGGTTGGGCAGAGGGAGGAGGTCTGCTCCCTGTGAATTCTTCCTCATCTTCACTAATATACAAGGTCGTCACGCCAGACATAGGGTCTCCGGAGAACTTACCGGTACCGGTAACTACTAATTGCTGTTCTCCGAACTCTTCTTCTCAGTGCTTTCTTTCTCTGCCTTAGCCCTTATCTCCTATTCCTCTGCCCACTGGCATTCCATCTGAAGTACTTTCCATTCTTTAATAGTTCCGTTTTTATTCCACAATTCAATCCTTTTACTGGCGTAATCTATCCAACTCCTATCTCGCGTCTCCACCCACTTCTTTCCTCTCCCCCTCCCACTCTCTTCCTCCTCGTACTGGCCAAGACTCATCACCCAAACGTTTGGCCAATTTATAATTCAATATTCTGTAATCCTTATTGTTCTTATGAAGCAAATAACCATGTGTTATACAGCTGTCTTTCCATCACTCTTATCCGATTTATTTCCCATGTCTATCCAATCATCGACTACTTACTAAGTACACAACTTAGTACACCACTTAGTACACAAATCATAACAAACTTGTTCAGCCTGTTATGCCCAATCCTTTATATTAGTAACAAACCTTTGCAGTCTGTAATGTCCAATCCTGGCTACTCTCTCTGGTAGCGAATTCACAATAGCCTTTTCAAAACACTCTCTTCAAGACACATGTTTTTTCAATACACTTAGGTGACACTACTTTTAGTCTGCCGTAGCCAATCCTTTACTTGTAACAAAACCTCTTTAGTCTGCCATGTCCAATCCTAAGTTTTTGATCTGATACTATCTTGGTATTAGTTTATTATTGCCATGTGTATCAAGATACAGTTAAAAACTGTCGTGCTTGCTATCAAATCGATCATAGTACATGATCAGAGTACATCAGGTAGAGCAAAGAAAAATAAACTGCAGAATGTAACATTACATCAACGGAAAAAGCACTGCTAGGCAACAGCCGCGAAGAGCTCAACCTCTCTTACTAAAACAGAATAAATTATAAGATAATGGCAAGAGAAATAAATACTAGACTAGTTGGGACCCGTTGGGTCCCATGTTCACACGGGAGGGCTGGTCCCCCAATGCAATATTCCACTTCTCCAACAATTTCAATATTGGTGGCCAGTGGGAGGGGGGAGGCTTCCTGGAGCGCTAGCGTGGGTGTGGTGGGTCGAAGGGACTAGTTTCCAGAGGGCTAGTATGGACATTGTGGGCCAAATTGATTCCTGGGCTGGCAGCTCAGTCACTCAGGCCTGGTGGGCTGGCAGCTCAGTCACTTGGGACTGGTGGGTTGGCAACTCACTCACGGCCACCACATTCAATTGCACAGCGCTCCAGGCAGAGTGCAGGCCACCACATTCAATTGCACGTGATTCCAGGCAGGGTGCAGGCCACCACATTCAATTTCACAGCATTCCAGGCAGGGTGCAGGCCACCAAATTGCCAAACAACTCATTGCATTGTGATTAAGGGCTAACAAATAATTTATTGCAAGTACATTGCAGACTCACAGTTCAGTTGATTCACAGCTTAGAATGACGGTCGTGACTCATGTCCAGGCTGCCGGGGTTTTATAGTCCTGCCCCCTCCCCCCCCACCCCAAGGAAGGGGCTTTACCTTCATCGCAGTGATTGACA
The DNA here is from genome assembly GCA_035221665.1 of Okamejei kenojei. NCBI lineage: Eukaryota > Metazoa > Chordata > Chondrichthyes > Rajiformes > Rajidae > Okamejei > Okamejei kenojei. The sequence continues at coordinate 20,947,959 of CM069158.1, forward strand.
GGCGAGAGGACCAATCAGCTGATCTCAAGGTTTTTTAAACACTCATTACTTTTTTAGTTTTCATCGATGGGAAAAATTCTCGGGTCCTGCTCAGCGGAGGAGGACTGTGAGTAAGATGGCCAAAATCATAGCGATATATGGTAGCGTATTTTCTAAAATCAATATACAGAGCAGACAGGAAATGGTCAAGATGACACTTTTAATTTTATAGATGTTGCATTTGTCTTCATGGAAGGTGCAGAAAACCTGAGAATGGTAGAGGACTGCAGGTTTGGAATAAATGGTACTTGCTGGAGGAAGTCATAAATAAAACAAGCTTTTAAGAAATAAATGTGACTGAATAATAAATCCACAAATACTGAATTCTAGCATTTTGACAGAGTTGTCTACCTTTTCATTCTCTAAAGTTACATAGATTCTGGAGTGTTTTCTAGAGTGGAAAGTAGCAATTGTAACCCTTCTGTTTTAGAATGGAGAGAGAAATAGAAGCAATATAGACCAGATGGTAGGGGAATAATAGAATTCATTCTACATGAAGGGCTGACAGGGAACTTAGGAAATAACAATGGGATTGGCAAACAACATGGATTTATAAAAGGGAAATTGTGTTGTCATTTTGAGGTTGTAATATATAAAACAGATAAGGGCAAACCGGTCGATGTGGTATTTTTGGACCTTTAAGAGGCATCCACCACCAGCACACAGTGGCTGTTGTGTGTACCATGTGGAAAAATGCATGCATTTACTCAGCTATGCTATTGCAACATGCACATGCAAAACTCTCAACCTCTTCCACCAAGGAGGACAAGAACAGTAAGTGGAAAGACCACCACTTGCAAATTCTCCCAAGGTATACACCATCCTGACCTGCACAAAGTCCAAATGCTGAAGCTGAAACATGAATGGCAAGGGTGTTTTGTTTAATGATAGGTGCAAACACTATAGCGTATGACACTATTGAATAGACACTGACAATGTGTGAAGAGATTATGGAGGGTTTTTGTTTTTATATATGTTTTTTATCCTTAATAAAGTTTATTTTTGGGGGGAGAAAAATGTGGAGCTTTCTTGCCAATTGCACTGTGAAAGCACTTTCATGAGAAGGAGTGCAGTGGTTTGAGGCTAATTGAGAATGGGCAATAAATCGGCAAAGCCCACATTGTGAACAATGAATGAATAAATAGAAGGGGCAAAAGTAGAAGCTGGTGAAGTACACCTCTACAATGGCAAGAGTAATACAGGGAATATAATCTTCACTTGACTTTTCCTGTATGGTTCGCTTGTATTGTTGTTCAAACCTTGGCCTGATAAGTTAGCATCCACAAATTACACTTCTTCAACATTAATGAAGGGAGGTCATGGACCTTAGATATTAATTCCATTCTTATTTTCATAGATGCTACCGAACCTACTAAATATTTCCAGATTTCTATTTTCTGCAGTTTGTCACTATGACACATTTTTTCAAAAACCCATTACAAATTATTCTGTAGTTAGCAAACGGGACACCTTTTGTTGGAGCTATCCTCATTCCTCAAATAATTCAAAATTTGCGATCCATACTTTAGCAGCAGTAAACCCATTTGTGCAATGAGAGTTCCTCTTATATTACATACCGTATATATTGCTGTTTTCTTCCGCATAGGTCATGGCATTTTAACCTGCAATTCCCCTTCCATCACTATATCCTAAACTTCCCCAAAAAATCATGTAATGCTTATGGGGTTTTTTCGCAATATTCCCTTACTGTATTTGCTCACATTGCTACAAATTATTATTCAAAAAGCAGGGATAGTGAGCACTGATTTGTTGATGAGAAATCTCATCTGATAAATATAATTTATTTTTCTTTGAAGAGGTAATTAAATATATTGTCAATGACAGTGTGGTTGATGTGGGCTACATAAATTTCAACAAGATCCCATGTGGAAAGATGGTCCAAAGGTTAGAGCTCATTGGATCCAGCAAGTTGGCAAATTGAATCCTAAATTGATTTGGTAACATGAGATGGTGGAAGATTCCTTTTTTAATTGGAAGTTAGTGACCAAAGATATACCATAGGGATCAGTATTGAAACCCTTGCAGATAAATTGGTGAATTTGCTGATAGTGAGGAGTGTGGTCTTAGGCTACAGAATTACAGATGCAATCTTAATCATGTTATGTATGAGCTGTTGCACTTTATAAGAACTAATAAAAGTCAGGCATATGACATAAATGGCAATTCCCCTTGAGAAGACTTGAGAAATAGAAGCAACTTGTTTTATTGTATTGTAATTAATTTATTGTAATTAATTTATTAGCCAAGTATGTAAACATACAAGGAATTTCATTTGCCAACAGCCATACAAAAAAGCAACAAGATTTATAACCACATAAAAATTAAATATAGACTTAAACAGCCACCACAACAGCATGTGAGAATCCCCAGGGCAGACAGCATAAGCGGAGTCCCACAGCCATCAGTTCAATGTCCGGGCACACACACACACACACGCTCCTTCACCGTGATGTGACCAGAGTTGGACTGACCTCTGTCGCTCTCTGCAGACTCTGTCTGCCCGAACAGTCAGAAAGCCTTCCACACTCGCACTAGACTCCGGGATGACCTCATGGAACCATGTCCCCCGCAAAACACCGAGAATACTGCACTCAGGGCATCCCTCCGAGTCCTCACCAGCGCAGGCAGCACGTCCATCTTGTTTTTTCGGCGACCTCACATTCCTCACTCTGATGGAAGGCAAATGACTTATACCTCCTTTACTCCCGTGGTTGGGGCAATCAAAACTTCTGCAGTCGGGGCGATTGAAGCTCCGCAGTCGGCCATCGAACCTCCTGCAATCGGGCCGGTTAAAGCTCCTGCAGTTGATCCTTAACAAAGGGACCGCAAGCTCCACGATGTTAAAGCCGCAGTGTAGACGGAGATACGATGAAAAAGTCACATCTCCGTCGAGGAAAGATAAAAATGGTCCCCCATCCCCACATAATACAAAAACTAAAAGTACACGAAAAACATACAAGTAAGCACAGACCAAAACAGCAATAGAAGAAAAGGACGAGACAGGCTGTTTGCGAGGCTGTCATGTACGGCGTCACGCAGTTTACAAGTGTTAAAGATATCTGAAAGTAGCAGCACAACTTGATTAGAGTGGCAAAGATGACATAATGGATAATTGTCTTCATTAGGTGGAGCACGGAATATAAGAGCAGTCATGGGATAACTTGATAAAACATTGGATGTATCACAGCTGGAATATTGTGTGCACACGTTGCCACACAACAGAAGGGATGTAATTGCACTGGAGAGGGTACAGAGATGCATGGGATTTTGTCTTATGGAATATTTCAATCTTGAGGAGAGTTCAGATTGATTGAGTTTATTTTTCTCGGAGCAGAGGATGCTGAGGGGGTCCTCTTGGAGGTATAAAAGATTATGAGGGCCATAGATCCGGCAGTGATAAACCTTTCTCCATGTCAGAGGTGTTTTAAGTTTAGTGTGCATAATTTTAAGGTGAGGAGTAGGAAGTATAAAGTGAACGAATCAAACTATTTAATTAGGGTGGTTGCAATCTTGAATGAACTCAAAGATGAAGAACACAATAGTTAAATATCTGAAACACGTGAATCACCAAGGTATGGACCAGATGTTAATAAATGGGATTAATATAGGTAATTGATGGTTTGCATAGACATGGTGGGCTGAAAGAACCATTTCTGTGTTATAGGACTCTAAATATTCATGCCTATTAAAAGGTTTGATAGCCAGAAGAAATCTGCAGCTTTTGAAGACAATCATGAAGAATCATGCTTGTCGTTCAATATCAATACCAACGATACTTTACAACAAGCAGAAACACTGTCTATATCAAATAACAAACTCGCGTTCAAATACACCACACTTTTTATTTGTAAAATATTTTTATTAGAAGTAATTACATATTAAGAATAAATAATATAAAATCGAAAAAAAGAAAATATTATTCGTAACATACATTCTTAATATTTTTAACATTTACAGTCAATCTTATTTATACTTCTATATATTTTTTTTGTTTTATAACAGTAGGAAATAAAGATAGGTAAGAAAAAGAAAAAGAAATAAGAAAGAGATAAATAAAATGAGTGGAGTATTAAACAAGATATTCTTCATTGGAGATATATTCATGATCTATTGTATATAAATCTTCATCTATTCCTTCATTTAGGCTTCAGTCATGGCCTCGAACCGGACCACCTTAACCCTTTAAATATTCAATAAATGGAGACCATATTCCTCTGAATTGATCTAACCTGTCCATTAGGACAAGTCTTAATCGTTCCAGGTGAAGTGTCTCCGACATTTCTGTAATCCACATTTTGATTGTAGGGGATAACACCACACGTTTTCCCTGACCTTGAGTATTTCCAGCATTTTGCTTGTTTATTTCAGATTTTCAGCATCTGCAGTTTTTTGATTTTCAAGCTTTGTACATTTTTCTAAAGTAACAGGGATACTGTAAAACCCCCTACTCAACATACGTTTCTGCAATCTTTTCACTAGTATTTAATTGCACATTTCCAGTGGTGGACCGAGTATTGGCGCCATCGAGTGTGGCAGCCTCGCCAGCAGCTGTCTGTCCTTTCATCCTTTTTGTTGTTTTAATCTGTCTAAAAGTTAGTTTTTGGAGTTTTTTTCGTCTATTTTATGTGGGGGGTGGGGTACGGGAAGGGAGAAACTCTTTTCTCAGTCACTACCTGGTCGAGGATGCGTCTTTTCTCCGAGCCGCATCTTCACCCCCCCTCGCAGCCTACCATCTGGACTGGCGCAACCTTTCCTGCCGGAGACTGGCCAGTGCTTCAGCGGAGGCGCAGCATTGGATTCCATCGTGGAGCGGGCAATGCCTTACCGGGATCGCCATGTTGGAGCTCCGGAATGTTGGGCCTGCCGACTTTGTCACTGTGGAGCTGCAGTCTGCGGAGCTTCCAGCCACTGGCGGTGCTGACTTTAACATCGCGGAGGCCTGGGACTTTTCACCAAGGAGCCCCAGTGTTGGAGCTCTGCCCAGCTCGGCTTGTAGACTTCGGAAGCCGCGGTCTCCGGTAGGAAGCGGCCGATTCCGAACTCCAGGCCGATGAAAGTGTTCTTCAGTGAAAGCTTCAGATGTGAAAGTTACATCATTCCGCGAGAGGGCCTGAAACATCAGGATGCCATTGTGGCGACTGCGGAGGGTTCAAAGGTCCCGACAACGGGTGAACAAGGGGAAGATGACTGAACTTTGTTGCCTTCCTTCACAGTGGGAAACGTTGATTTCGCTGTGGGGGGTATGTTTTATGTTAAATTCTATTGTGTTGTGTTTATCTTATTTGTGTGCTGCATGGTAACTCAAATTTCACTGCACCAATAAATGTCCTTTATCCTTTGTCCATTTTTGCACCAGACTTTTCAGAATCATTTAGCCCAATTAAATTATAGAAAATAATAAATTATTGCACACTAGATATAAGAACACAAATGTGTGATCAAAAGATCCCACAGATCATTTCCCACAAACTATGCTTTATACAGACCTCAAAAATCAAAAACCCTATAGTATTACATTTGGTTGTGCAATTTGAGACAAACAACATGACATGAGAAGTTATGTCTGACTGATATGAAGTCGTACAAAATCATGTACTATTTACACAGGCAATTGAAAAACACAGCTATCAAAATGTTGCAGATTTATGCAACACACAAATGGTAGCACTGTACCAGGGTGGCACAGTGCTGTCTGTGTGGAGTTTGACTGTTCTCTGACCGCATGCGTTTCCACTGGGTGATCCAGTTTCCTCCTACATCCCAAAGACCTGCGGATTTGGAGGTTAATTGGCCTCTAAATTGTTCCTGGTATGTAGGAAGTGGATGAGAAAGTGAGATAACAGAACTAGTGTGATCGATGGTCGACATGGACTTGGTGGGCAAAAGGCCTGTTTCCATGGTTGTATCTCTAAATTAAACTGAACCAGCCAGATGCCTAGTAATATGTCCTTAATCCCAATTGGCCCACATTATGCCCCAGCAACTCTTAGACTGCATAAACTACTATTTTGGCTGTTGCTGAACAAGAAATGGGACAGTCCATGTGACAATAGAGGGGAGAAAAGAAATAGTAAAAAAAATGTAAGTGTAAGTTAAATATCTGGAAGAGGAAACATCAGTGATGTGTGAACTCACTTACATGATGAGCTCAGTTTCTGAACAGAATATGGATGTTTCAGCTCTATTCAATTTCACAAAACCCACTCTCCCTTTCACACTGGAGCACTGATTCATTTGCTCCCTTCAAACTCCTTGGTTCTATTTCCTGTTCCCTTGATATTTACTGGTGCCATTTCCTGCACTATTTGAAACCTATCGGATTCACTGAAAATGTTATTATTCTATTGAGTAACATCTTAAAAAAAAGTGAATTAAAAGTTAATTGAAATATTAATAACATCCAATAGTGCAGAAAATCTGCAAACACAAAGTTTTGCCAGATTAATGCCAGATTAATGCATTTTACTGTTCCTTGATTGACTCATTTTACTCCTCTTGCCCATTCTCCATTTTTTTTTAATGTGAACGAATTCTGCTAAATTAATCATACGTTGAAAAATACAGGCAGTCCTGTGTACTTTACATAGAAATAGGTGTTTACACATTGTATTGTATCCAAAGACAATGCACAAATGTGGTTAATAAATGTTTTAATCATAGGTTTTGTGAACAGACACCAGATTACAGTACACTGCGATGGTGTGTGAACATGAAGTATCAGAACTGATGAAGCAAAATCTATATATTATTTACAAATTTATAAGACGAAAATCAGTGATTCAGGCAACAGACCATTTATAGGTTTATCAGTGACAGCACATTACAGCAACAGTTTGCTATAATACAATCTATGGTCACAGTGAATATTAACAATTTCATCCCCATCCCCATCTGATTTAATTTAATCTCCTCTTCATTTGTATCCAAATCTCAACCACAAAATATCACTGCAATAGCAGATAGAGCATGGTTCTTAACCTGGGGGTCGTTTGGGGCTTTGCCGGGGTCATGAAGGGGACACAAATAACAAATCAATTTGTTGAGCAAATGTTTAGGAACCTAACAAAGGTATATACCACATACAGTATTTTATTCGCGTATGTGCGTACTGGTGCCCAAAAGGTTAAGAACCACTGAGATAGATAGAGCATGTGCAATTGCTATTTATCCCAATTATCGGGCTGCTTCTTTAATAATGATCATGGAACAGCAATACTTAATGCTCAAACATCATTTCAGGGCACCATGTTTTTTGCCTGGTAATGTTATCCAATTTACTTTACAACGTTCACTGGAACTAGACTGTTGCTTTTAGGTACAAATATCCAAGTTAGGGGAAAACCATAAGTACCTCGACAAAAAAGCAGCACGGATCACTGGTCAACCAGAAAATATGTAACTATAGCCTTAGGTACTTGGGGAGAAAAGGGAAACTTCCGTCATTGATGAGATGCCAAATGGATACTAATCCTGAATGTGGATTTGAACCCAGGAGATTGGAGATAAAAAGGGATGTGAATTTTTTGTACGTACCAAATGATTTAAATAAAGCCATAATGACCATTTTGGTGACAATTAATCTGTATCATCAAAGCAAGATACTGGATAAAAACAGGTGACCAAAAAAATACAGGACAAGTGCTGACTACATGTTGCTGGCTGAATTCAAAATTGGTCCTTGGAATACTGTCCCACTTTGGTTATATAACACCCTTGAGAAATGTACAAAGGGTAGTCAATCATGATTAGAATTCATGTGAAGCAGATTAACTGTGGATAGCCCATTAAAATAAATTTAAATTTAAAATCAAACAAACAAATTTCCTTTTCATGGATTCAACATTTTATTGCGATTCGTCTATCACATTTATTTTCTTTCTGTTCTCATTGCACAAAATGTCTTAAAAACAAAAACGGTGTACTAGATATGGAACTGAGAAAGGATTTACAATGTGCAAATTACAGATCAGCATAGATTAACATTGCTTAAAAAAGAAGAATCTTATCTCTCGAGTTTACACAGCCCTGCGGGTCAGCTGCTGTTTTTGAACTAAATAGTCAGTGATACTGGTATGCTCAGTACTTTCCACACCAACCTGCTTACACTTACGATGTATACAGCTCACATGTGATCACGTGGTCCACATTTATACCTGTTTGAGCTGTTAGCACCAGTTAGCTGCATAAAACACTTCAACCCTATCACAATATTCTGTTTAAAAAATAATTTCTCAAATAAAGAACAAATTGACAAGAAAGGGGCAATCTATTTAACCATTCAGCATAATTTTAATCAAAATATTTTTCTATTGGCAAATTTCCACAGTATGTCTGGGACTGACATTTTAGATCTGTATCAGTTTGTGTCTGGAGTGAACCCAAAAGAGAACAAAATTAATATTTAACAGTGATCCTACTCTTGCATGTCTGGGTAACGTCCTGATCTGTTCAGGGAGGATGGGAAAATCCTGGATAGATATGCCTTTTGGCATCTATCTGTTACTAGCCGCTGTTGTAGAACTGGACGTCAGACATGATTGTAATTGTTGAAAAACACTTGCTTGAACTTCAGGGTTGAACAAATGTAAAAATTATTATCAAGAATGTAAAGAATTGACAAATAATCCAATTCCAGAAGGTCCCAGGTTCACTTCATTTCCATAGATGGATAGATTTCAAGATCCAAAGAGCCTAGAAGCCAATAAAAACATGATCAGTCATCTTTATGACAAAACTAATACATTTTACAACAGATGTTTTTTAAAGGATAATTGCGGACTCAGGTGATATGGGGTGAAGGCAGGAACAGGGTACTGATTGTGGATGATCAGCCATGATCACAGTGAATGGCGGTGCTGGCTCGAAGGGACAAATGGCCTACTCCTGCACCCCTGCACCTATTTTCTATTGACATAGCTCAAAACTCCCAGTGAAATGGCAAAGAGAAGAATTTCCATAAAGTAGCAATGTTACAAAACCTACCTTCAGTGGCGCTGCAGTTCTGCCACTGGCTGTGTGTGCGACTTTGGCACCTTTTTGGGGGGGGGGGGGGATTAAAATGCAGGTTTGTATCGGTTGTTGGAGCGGGATTCCCTCGGGCTGCTAGCTGATGAAGAAAAATCAATTGGACTTCCATTCCCGTTTTTTTTTTAAAATCGCTGTACAATTTAATAATTGAATTAAAGTAAAAAGCAACTTCGAACGCCCTCAACGCCTACAACGTGACCGATCGCAAAAACAGGACAAAACAAAGAGTCATTTATTTTATAATCTTGCTTCCTGGGATGGCTTTAATCTAATTTTACATTGCAAAAATGTTATTTGGGCCCCATATGAACCGGCAGTGTCTTTCCTGCCGATATGGGGTTAAAACTCACTGCGCAGGCAACATTCCAATCGATCGCGTTCCAGAAACACCCACTCGCAAGATGATTTAAATGCTCTTTTTTTTGACAATCATGTCATAAGAGCATCTAAATCGTCTATATTTTGTGTTATTGTCTATCCATAGTCAATATTTTTATACTAAATATACACAACAGTTTTAGCCACATGTATTGTGCAAAAAATAATAATTTTGATTATATTGAGTGGATGTCTCTAGATTAATTTATGGGAATTAAACATCTTTCCTTCCATCTTGCATAGAGGTTCATGACAGTGAGATTTAAAAATCATGTTATATTGTAAATTCTTGTGTGAATGGGATCAGTTTGTAATTGGATACTTATGCTATTTAAAAAATATATAATTTTCTTAAGAAATGGAATCTACAGGACATTCTTAATGGGAAAGTAGGGGATGAAGGGCATGTCATGCGTGGTTTGAAGAGCAAAGACTTGTAGTTTACAATGCCAAAATTGAAAAGTTGAGGAAAAACAAGGTGTACATTGTTTCCTATTGGTTACAATCTGAGTAGTATGATGATGCTACTGATTATGATATGCCAATGTACCAGCTAGCAACTGATCTTCTCCATAAAGACTTGGTCTATTGCTAGAAATTGTAATTTCTTTACCTATCTGTTGTGGACTTATAATAATATTAAAGTTCTGATCTTGAGAATATCACATTTTTGTATTTTCAAGGCAGTCTGGGTGTTTATTACTATTTCCGTCACAACAGGCAATTTTGTATTTAGCTATAATTAGGTAATTAACTAATTATATGCTTTAGTTTCAGGTCATCCAAGTAAGATATATTATATTTGTTTCAGAATGCTCTTAATCTATAATAACTGAACATTTCATTCAGTTCTCTTAATTTTTAAGAAAGTTATGGGCTTTTGACTGTCCTCGATCATAGCTTTTGTGTTAAGTCAATGGAAAAGCAATAGGGAACAAGATGCTAATTTCCGAGTATGAAAATGGCCATAACCTTTTTAATACTGAAGATATGAAAGTGAATTAGGTGTCAAATTCAAACTTCTTTTTATGCTTTATCTGATGGGATAAATTGCAGACTTGATTTTTTTAAATCACAAAATTTTGTAACATTGCTACATAAAACATATTTTACATTCTCATGTTTCAGAAAGAACTGCAGATGCTGGAAAAATCTAAGGTAGACAAATATGCTGGAGAAACTCAGCTGGTGAGACAGCACCTATGGAGCGAAGGAATAGGCGACGTTTCGGGTCGAGACCCTTCTTCAGTGATATCGAGGGGGTGGGGGGCGTGAAAAAGAAAGGAAAAGGCGGAGACAGTAAGCTTTGTGGTAGAGCTGGGAAGGGGGAGGGGGTAAGGAGGGAGGAAACAAGGACTACCTGAAATTAGAGAAGTCAATGTTCATACCGCTAGGGTGTAAACACTTACATTTTCATGATATCTCAAATTCATATGTCATGTTTTTTTTTAGATATTCTCATCATGTTGGTAACTGCAGCAAGTAACTAGCATAAAAGCAAGAAGCCACCAACAACTCAAGTTCAAACAAATGCCTCAAAACTCATTGGCCGGCGGTTCATTCTACAGCAAGACGATCCCAAACATACTGCTAAAGCAACAAAGGAGTTTTTCAAAGCTAAAAAAATGGTCAATTCTTGAGTGGCCAAGTCAATCACCCGATCTGAACCCAATTGAGCATGACTTTTTTTTGCTGAAGAGTAAACTGAAGGGGACTAGCCCCCAAAACAAGCATAAACTTAAGATGGCTGCAATGCAGGCCTGGCAGAGCATCACCAGATAAGACACCCAGCAACTGGTGATGTCCATGAATCAGACTTCAAACAGTCATTGCATGCAAAGGATATTCAACAAAATACTAAACATGACTACTTTAATTTACATGACATTGCATGGGGGGGACTAAGTATAAACTCTGCTGTAATTTCTACATGGTGAAACCAAAATGTATCAATATTGCCTTAATTAAAATCTGACAATGTGCACTTTAACCACATGTGATTTTTTTTCTATTACAAATCTCAAATTGTAGAGTACAGAGGCAAATAAATAAATGATGGGTCTTTGTCCCAAACATTGTGGAGGGCACTGTACATTTTTATCACTCGACTTAAAACTTAAATCAATCAAAACTTTCAAAGTCAACAAATGAATTCCTCAATTTTATTTGGTGATGCAAATAGGTTGAAACAGATTCTTAGCAAGCAACTTAAAATACCAACTACGGGATAATTATACGCAATTTGTGTTTGGAAAAGAGATTCACAGAGGGTGAAACAGCAATTTATTTACTTACACAATCATACAGAACATCATGAAGATATTCCACAGGGCGATGAAGATCCGGAAGTAGCGCAGACTCAACAGGAATTCTCTTATGTTATCACCTGAGGAAAAAGTCAATTATCATCAGGTTAATCTCAAGCAGCTTGCAACTGGCTCTCATTTACATTCAACCACCTTTACCAGAACCAAGTGACCAGAGAAAAACTTTTCTCAACACTTGATCTAGGAATATTTTTAACTGAAGCATCATGGCACAGCTAATAGAGCCACTGCCTCATGAATCCCGTAACTTGGATTCAATCCTAACCTACAATGCCTCCAATGGAGTCTGCATGTTGTACTTGTGGCCATGTGGGTTTCTTCTAACTGCTCCAGTTCCTTCCCACATCCAAAAAACGTGCACGTTGGTAGGTTCACATCGATGGTTGCACATTGTTCCTAGTATAAAGATGAGTGGAATCTGAGGCGAGTTGCTGGGGATTCATGTTAGAATAAATAGAGTTACGGTAGGATTAGTGTAAAAATATGTGCTTAATGGTCAACATGTACAGTGGCCCAAAGGACCCGTTTCCATACAGGTATCTCGATGATTCTTTAGTGGATATTTATTCTGACACTTTATGTGCTAATTGAAGATACCAGCATGTGCCCACTTGGATCAAGCAATCATTTTCACTCTTAAGTTGAGTGGGAAAGATAAACAGTTTTCTTGGGTCTTTGGTTGTATCAAGTGGGCATCCACAGTCACATAACACAATGGTAGAGGCTGCATAAGGTTTCAAGGATAGTGCTGGTGGCTGAGGCGATTTTTCCATTTTGGACAACAGCCAAGCTGAAGAAACGGTTTGCTCTCAGCTGCAGTTATTCACTCATTAGAACTGAAACAGAGATGCTCAGCTGGTAGTACTCTAGCCCAAGTCAGAAGATCCCATATGTGACCTCCAGAACACACCAGAACCTAAGCACCTGGGGTAACCTAACATTCCTGTGTAGTACTGATGGAATGCTGCTCCATCACCACTGTTGAACTCAGGCCCAACCAGCCTGCTCAAATAGACATAAATGTTATCAAGAAAATATTCAGAAAAAATATGCAAGTTAGTATGCAAGTTCATCTTGGCCAATATTCATCACTTAAAGCCAACTTATTAATATAAAAGATGATCATCATGTTGGGGACCTAGCTATTTGCTAATATAACAAGCCTTGTCTTGGTTATCACCGTCTAGTTAACAATGATTACTGTTTAAAAGGCCTTAAATAACAGTAAAATGCTTTGGGATATCCCGAAAGGGACTCAAAAGATGCTGCATTAATATAAGTAAGTAAGTAAGTAAGTTTATTGGCCAAGTATTCACATACAAGCAATTTGCCTTGGTGCTCTGCCCGCAAGTAACAACATGACATACAGTGACAGTTACGAATGACTCAGAAAACACTAAACATTAATAATAAGACATTAATATATAAGAATGTCTGAAGAAGAGTCTCAACCAGAAACGTCACCCATTCCTTCTCTCCAGAGATGCTGCCTATCCTGCTGAGTTACTCCAGCATTTTGTGTTTACCTGCATCAATTTAAGTTTGTTCAGTCTTTCAAACCAGGTGCCAAAAATGGAAAACATAACATGTTTAACTCATAGTCATTCATGTTAGATTTTCATTGCATCTAGCGAAAGTCCAATCATGAGACCTGCAGGCTATAGAACTTAATATGTTGACATATTCCACATACACAGCTGAATCGATATAATGAAAAGTCTTAGTGAGTTTCATTAGAACTATTGAAACATTCATGCATTGTACCAATTGTACACTCTAGATTCTGGGTAGTAGAAACCCATTGTTCATGGAGAAGTCTCCAACACAGTTTCACCACAATACATCGGAACCTTACTGCATACAAATAGGCCCTTTCCGACCAAGTACACATATATTCCAATCTCATTTACCAGCATTTGGTCCCATAGCTTTCAATGCTATGGCAACTACAGTGCCCTCCATAATGTTTGGGACAAAGACCAATCATTTATTTATTTCCCTCTGTACTCCACAATTTGAGATTTGTAACAGAAAAAAATCACATGTGGTTAAAGTACGCATTGTCAGATTTTAGTAAAGGTCCTTTTTATACATGCCCAGGCCATTACACCCCCACCACCGTGTTTCACAGATGAGGTGGTATGTTTTAGATCTTGGGCAGTTCCTTCTCTCCTCCATACTTTGCTCTTGCCATCACTCTGACAGAAGTTAATTTTTGTCTCATCTGTCCACAAGACCTTTTTCCAGAACTGTAGTTGCTCTTTTAAGTACTTCTTGGCAAACTGTAACCTGGCCATCCTATTTTTGCAGCTAACCAGTGGTTTGCATCTTGCAGTGTAGTCTCTGTATTTCTGTTAATGAAGTCTTCTGCGGACTGTGGTCATTGACAAATCAACGCCTGACTCCTGAAGAGTGTTTCTGACAGGTGTCGGACAGGTGTTTCGGGATTTCTCTTTATTATAGAGAGAATTCTTCCGCCATCAGCTGTGGAGGTCTTCCTTGGCTGCCAGTCCCTTTACAATTAGTAAGCTCACCAGGGGTTTCTTTCTTCTTAATGATGTTCCAAACAGTTGATTTGAGTAAGCCTAAGGTTTGGTTGATGTCTCTAACAGTTTTATTCTTGTTTCTCAGTCTCATAATGGCTTCTTTGACTTTCATTGGGACAACTTTGGTCCTTGCGTTGATAAACAGCAATAAAAGTTTCCAAAGGTGATGGAAAGACTGGAGGAAAGACTAGGCGCTGCGAGCTCTCTTATACCTGCATTAAGGAGGTATTTAAACACACCTGCGCAATTACAAAGACCTGTGAAGCCATGTGTCTCAAACATTATGGTGCCCTAAAATGGGGGGGGGGGGGGGGGGGGGGGGGGGGGGGGTGTGCGTGAACGACGACTATGTATAAACACAGCTGTAACTTCTACATGGTTAAACCAAAATGTATAAAAAATGCCCTTTAATAAAATCTGACAATGTGCACCACGTGATTTTTTCTATTACAAATCTCAACTTGTGGAGTACAGAGGCAAATAAATAAATTATGGGTCTTTGTCCAAAACATTATGGAGGGCACTGTTGATATTTAGATTATTAAGAGGATACCACTCAGGGCGGCATGGTGGCACAGCGGTAGTGTTTTAGCCTTACAGCGCTTGCAGCACCAGAGACCCGTGTTCCATCCCGACTACGGATGGTACATTCTCCCTGTGACTGCGTGGATTTTCTCCCACACTCCAAAGACGTACAGGTAAGTACGTAAATTGGCTTGGTATAAGTAGTTTGTAGTGTGTGTAGGATAGTGTTAGTGTACAGGGATCGCTGGTAGGTGCGGTCTCGATGGGCCAAAGGGTCTCTTTCCGCACTATATCTAAACTAAAACTAAACACTCAGGTAGCAAATCCAGACTGCAAGTACCGTCTGGGTGAAAATATTTTTTCTCATATCATTTCCAATCCTCTTACTCCTCACCTTAAACCTCTGCCCTCTGGTTTTGATCTGTTATGGGGAACAGTTTCTAACTATCCACTGTATCCATGCCCCTCATAATTATGTATACTTCTCTCAAGTCCCCCCTCAGCTTGCTCCACTGTAAGGAAAACAAACCAAACCTAACCCGTCTCTCCCCATAATTGAAACAATCCATCCCAGGCAACGTCCTGTTAAATTTCCTCTGCACTCTTTCCAGTTCATTCACGTCCTTTCTATAGCATTGTGACGTTTGGATTTGTTTTATTGGAAGGTCCAAGTGGAATATGATTCACAGGGTCATGTATCATGGAAATGGGCCTTTTGGCCCAACTTGTCAATACCGACTAAGATGGCTATCTTAGCTAGTCCCATTTGGTCCATATCCTAATTTTTTTCCGTCCATGAACCTGTCCAAATGCCTTTTAAACATCACTATAGTTACTACATTTACATCTCCCTCAGGCAGGTCATCCATATACAGGCAGATCAAGTGAATGTTCAAGTACATGGAACGTAATGTTGAAAAATCTGAATTTGTCTATTTCGTTGAACAAATAAATTATTTTTAAATAGTGATTGAAGGGTGTTCACAGATACCCGGGTATCTCTGTGCCCGAATCATGTAGATTCAACAAGCGATCGGGAAGTCAACTATACTGGCATTTATTGCAAGGGGGTTTAAGAACAAGAGTAAAAATGTTGTTTCAATTATATAGAGCTAAAGTGCGAAAGGATGTGGAATATTATGGTCCAGTCCAATATATCTGCCCATGGATGAATACCGGAATACACAATATGCTGAAGTAACACAGCGGGTCAGGCAGCATCTCTGGAGAACGTGGATAGATTACATTTCGGGTCAGGACTAGAAACTTCACCTATCAAGGTTCTCCAGAGATCCTGCCTGACCCACTGAGTTACTCCAGCACTTTGTGTCTTTTTTTGTAAACCAGCATCTGCAGTTCCTTGTTTCTACAAGGAAGTATATACTTGCAATAGGGAGAATGTTACAAAAGTTTGCCAGATTAATTCCCAGGATAGTGAGAATGTTCCATAAAGACAGATTAAGCAGACTGCACCTATATTCTCTGGAGTTAAGAAAAATAAGACATGATCTCATTAAAATAAACAGTATTCTTCTGGGGATTGACAGGATAAAGGCAAGGATATTTCCTTTGAAAATCAAACTTCATATTCTTGGAATCCAAAATAAAAAAATAAATTGCTGGAAACACTCAACAAATCAGGCAGAATCTTTGGAAAGAGAAACAATGAACAGTTCAGGCCTGGGACCCTTCCTCAGAACTGGTAAAGGAGAAACAAGTTAGTTTACAGTAGCAAAGGCAGACACAAAATGCTGGAGTATCTCAGCGGGACAGGCAGCATCTCTGGAGGGAAGGAATGGATGACGTTTCGGGTCAAGACCCTTCAGTTACTCCAGACTTGAGTTACTCCAGCATTTTGTGTCTACCAATTTAAACCACCATCTGCAGTTCTTTCTTACACAGTTTACAGTAGCAATGTGGGTTGGGTAGAACAAAGGGAATATCTCTAATAGGATGAGGTCAAATGAATTAAAATGGCAGCTCAAAGCAAATTATGCTTCTTTGTCTGTGCAAGTGTTATAAATAGCAAAGGTGTGAGACATGCCTAATAGGGAAGACCGTATCAATAAAAACACTGAACAAAACCGGTAACAGGCATTAATGATACATTTTGATACAAAAAGAGTGAGAATTCAACATTGAATACGGAGCCAGCAAAAAATGCTCAGATAAAAGATGAGGTGCAGTTCTTCAATTTTGCATTTGGCCTTACAATAGAAGACCACAGACAGGTCAGGCAGGATGGGGATGGGGTATTAATTTTGCAGGGAACGAAAAGCTCAGAGTCACTCCTGTGGACTGAATGCTGATGCTTCACAAAGTGATGCCCCAGTCTGTATTTGGTTTCTCTCATCTAGAGGAAGCCACATTGTGGATACAGAATGTGATACACTTGATAAGAAAAAGTAGAAGCAAATTGATGCTTCACCTGGGAAGACCATTTGGTTCCTGGATGAGGGGAAGAGAAACGGTGAAAATACAGGTGTGCAGCATCTGTGGTTACATAAGAAAGTACCACAAGATAGGAAGTGATTGGTGGGAATAGAAGGCTGGACACGGGAGTCGCAGAAGGTATGATCCCTTTAAAATGCTGAAAGGGGAGGGGAGGACAATGTGTTTGATGGTGGGATATTGTTGAAGCTGACTGAAATTACAAAGGATGATGTATTGAATGCAAAGACTGGTGAGGTGTTGCCTTGTCAATGAGGTGAGTGGGTGAGAGACGATACATAGTCAAGGACTCTCAATATTTTCTCTGGCAGGGGTGACTAGAACCAAAATAAGACGTTGGCCAAGACACAAGAAATGTTTTCAACCAATGGATTGTGGTTTTAGAACATTTTATCCAACAGGTCAGTGGAGGCTCAGAAACTCGAGAAAATTTAAGGTAGAGTCTGACATTAAGGACATCAAGAGATAAGATATTAATGCTGGGAGGTAGAGCTGAGGTAATAAATCACCCATGATCCGAATGGCATAGCAAGGATGAGAACTGAACACTCCTGTTACAATTTATTGTGTTCATGAGGTTCTCTCCTATAAGCAGCTGAAGCAGTGATGTATTTAATTTCACATGAGCTATAAAATGTAGCATGTAATTGAACATAAAATAACAACATCTAAAATGGTAGTAAATATCGACAACAGCTTCCTTTGTTGGTGTACAGGAGACCTTGTTGATTGGAAGTCACCAGGGAATCAGATTTCAACAGTTACCAGGTAAATTATTCCCCTCCTCCCAACCCATCAAGATGCAAATGAAGCAACAGCAACAGCTGGAGAACAGACTCCGAAAACTCCCTGGAGATGCCGGTGAAGGAAAAAGCAACAGTATGAACATCGTGAAGATTTACAGAAGTACAAAACAGGAAGAAGAAAGAAATGGGGATGGTTTTGAGGAAATGTATTACAAACAAAATAAAATATAGGATTTAAATTAACAAAAAGATCATGGTTTTTGAAAGAGATGCTGAACATACAATCTAGCTGTTGGAACAGACTAAAAAGAAAATTACTTCAATCAACCACAAAAAATCACTACTCAGCTCTGTGAGGTTCCAAGTGGATTTCTTCCGATATGACTTAGACACGGCACAATGTATGTCTTAGTGTAACGTCCCCAAAGATCTCCAATGATGTGTAGTTAATGCTTAGAAACAACCCGTTTTATTAGATGAAACCTCATCATGCCAGGATGAGAGGAGCAAATTGAATAGATCATCTGGGAACTGTGCGATTTCATGTCCTACAGGTCTTCTTCAATCAAGAATGGTGAGAGCAAAGTAAATGCGTCTGAAATAACTGCATTTCCCAACCATTTCTAACTCTAGGTTACGCAACACTTAGATTAATGAAGCAAAAACAAAAGAGAACAGAATAACATGTGAACTATTACAAATCCTTCACCTTGAAGGACTCTGGCCAGGCAGTTACAGTGCATTCAGAAAGTATTCAGACCCCTTCACTTTTTCCACATTTTGTTATGTTACAGCCTTATTTTTAAATGGATTATTTTTTTTTAAATCATCAATCTACACACAATACCCCAGAATGAAGAAGCAAAAACAGGTTTTTTGAAATTTTTGCAATGTAATTAACAATAAATGACCGAAATATTACATTTACATAAGTATTCAGACCCTTTGCTATGACACTCAAAGTTGAGCATAGGCTCATCCTGTTTTCATTGATTATCCTTGAGATTTTTCTACAACTTGATTGGAGTCCACCAGTGGTAAATTAAATTGATTGGACATGATTTGGAAAGGCACACACCTGTCTATATAAGGTCCCACAGTTGACAGTGCATGTCAGAATATAAACCAAGCCATGAAGACCTTCGAGACAGGATTGTGTCGAGACACAGATCTGGGGAAGGGTATAAAACAATGTCTGCAGCATTGCAGGTCCCAAAGAGCACAGTGGCCTCTGTCATTCTTAAATGGAAGAACTTTGGAACCATCAGGACTCTTCATAGAGCTGGCCACCTGGTCAAACTGAGCAATCGGGGGAGAAGGGCCTTGGTCAGGGAGGTGACCAAGAACCCGATGGTCACTCTGACTGAGCTCCAGAGTTCCTCTGTTGAGATGGGAGACACTCCAGAAGGACAACTATATTAGCAGCACTCCACCAATCATGCCTTTATGGTAGAGTGGCCAGACGGAAGCCACTCCTCAGTAAAAGGCACCTGACAGCACGCTTGGAGTTTGCCAAAAGGCTTGAGAAACAAGATTCTCTGGTCTGGTGAAACCAAGATTGAATTATTTGGCCTGAATGCCAAGCGTCGCTCATCACCTGGCCAATACCATACCTACGGTGAAGCATGGTGGTGGGCAGCATCATGCTGTGGGGATGTTTTTCAGCGGCAGGAACTGGGAGACTAGTCCGGACAAGTACAGAGAGATCCTTGATGAAAACCTGCTCCAGAGCATTCTGGACCTCAGACTGGGACGGAGGTTCACCTTCCAACAGAACAATGACCTTAAGCACACAGCCAAGACAACGCAGGAGTGGCTTCATGACAAGTCTGTGAATCTCCTTGTGTGGCCCAGCCAGAGCCCAAACTTGAACCCATTCAAACAACTCTGGAGGGACCTGAAAATAGCTGTGCATTGACGCTCCCCATCCAACCTGACAGATCTTGAGAGGGTCTGCAGAGAAGAATTGGAGAAAATACCCAAATACAGGTGTGCAAGCTTGTAGCATCATACCCAAGAAGACTTGAGGCTGTAATCGCTGCCAAAGGTGCTCAACAAAGTACTGAGTAAAGGGTCTGAATACTTATTTCAGTAGTTTTTAATTACTTTGCAAAAATTTCTAAACGCCTGTTTTTGCTTTTTTATTATGGGGTAGTGTGTGTAAATTGATGATAAAAAACAGAATTTAAGTAATTTTAGAATAAGGCTGTAACATAACAAAATGTGGAAAAATGAATGGGTCCGAATACTTTCTGAATGCACTGTACATATAGTAGCAGACGGGGTGGGAGATTGCAACCTTCACGTGGTCCGCCCTGTTTCGACGAATGCAATCAACCTGGTGTGCACAATCAAGTAAGATCAATTAGAACAACTTGTCCTACTACATTAGGCTGTGCACGCCATATGCAAGAAGAAGAAGATAGTAGCAGACTATTTTACTGGTTGCTTTATTTTGGTCCAAGATTTATGGGGATAAAGACTATTCAAAAATGAAATCAAATATGCAATTGTTTTTTAAATGGCCTTTTTGAAACCTGTTATTCTAACTTTCTCTTCCTGGCATGCAACATTCTTGCAAAGATCCTTGAAGGTGGTAGCACAGGCACATAACATGGCTAAGGCGTATGGAATTATTGGCCTTTGTTTGTTGGCGCTTTTAACACGAGGTTAGGCTCCAACTCTCACAAACATTGGTCAGTTCCAGTACAGCATGCAGTTATGGTCACCACACTATAGGAAAGATTTGATGGACAGGGTACAGAGAAGACTCACTAGTATGTTACCTGAGATGCATTATTGCATTAATGAAGAGAAACTGGGTATGTTTTCCCTGGCGCAGAGGCATTTTTTGTCCACTTTCCCTGTCGTCAGCACTGTTCCACCCCACAATTATATCACAATGGGATGCCATGTACATAAACTTCCCGTCAGCAGTGTTCCACCGCACAATGCAATCACAATGGGATCTCATTCACATTTTTAAAAAAACTCAGTTTTCATAAACATAGCAGCGTTCCACCTCACAATGACGTCAAGCGGGTTAGAGAGGGGAGAGGGGTTATGGAGGGAGGGAGGTAGTAGTGACTGAGGGTAGAGGAAGGGAGAGGGGAGTGGAGGAGAGGGGAAAGAAGAGGGAGGGTGAAGAGGAGGGGGAGGGAGGGTGAAGAGGAGGGGGAGGGAGTGCTGGGGGACGAATGAGGCACAGTTGGGGAGTTGCCGTGACTCGCATTACAACGGCGATCCCTGGCGTCACAACGGGAGCCCGTCAGCCGCGCATGCGCAATTTGTTGGAATATTGCGTTAGGGGAATGGGGCCCAACACGTCCCACTTGGTCCAGTACCCTCTAATGTTGAGTTATCTATCCATTTCAAGTGTTATACTTCAAGTCCTATTCTTTGTGGAAATAATAAACAACAGCAGTCTCAGCATTGATCCCTAGTGGTAGATAATTTGCACAACGGGATAGGACGGGCCACAGCTGGGTACTAGACAGTGCATCTGAGCAAGACAAATTGTTTATAAAGAGAGATAAGAAAGGAATGGGCAAGAAGAAAAAGGCAAGAAATGAAAAAGATCAACCACTAATGTTTACGGTGAGGCGCAATAACTGTCAACATCCTACTTATCAAAAGCCAATTAACATTTTTTTAAATTCAGTCGCTGATGTAGTGTAACAATACCACAGCATATTTTTCACACAGCAAGAACACTCACATAACCGTGACCATATGATTTAATTCAAGGTACTGATTGAGGAATATGCTTTGGCCAGAAAAAATGTGGACTATATTGCTTTTCTGTAGAACAACAGGGAATTTCCTGTTAATAGCATGAATCAAATTATATCAAATGTCGTTAATTGTTTACAAGTGATGTGCATCAACTGGGGACTCGCCTGCATTCATCTATATGGTATTAAACCTAACCTATAAACAGAACAGTATAGGACAGGAACTATGCTGTATATGATGCCAAATTAAACTAATCCTGCCTGCACCTGATCTGTATCCCACCATTACGCACATATTCCTCTATCTAAACCCCGTTGTTGTATCTGCCTCCAACATCACCCCTGCCAGTGCTTCCTAGAGAAAACCTCTTTAAAACGTTCCTCCTTTGATCTTAAGCTATGCCCTCTAGTCTGACGTTTCCATCTTGGGGAAAATACGGTTCTGGCTGTCTACCCTACCTATGCCTTTCATAATTTTATAATCTATCAGGTGTCCTGTCAGCCTCTGAAGCTTCAGAGAAAACAATCCAAGTTTATCAAAGCTCTCCTTGTACCCAATACCTTCTAATCCAGGCAACATTCTGGTAAACCTCTTCTGCACCCTCTCATGAGTCTTCACATCTGTCTTCAGAACAGAACTGCACACAATAGTCCAAATGCAGCCCAACCAAAGTTTTATAAAGCTCTACTATTACATCCTGACTCTTAGATTCAATGTTCCAATTGATGAAGGCAAATATACTATATGCCTTCTTTACCACTTGTGTTGCTGCTTTCAAGCTATGGACTTGGACCTCAAGAACCCTTTGCTTATCAATGTTGTTAAGAGACCTGTGATAGTATTGTATTCAGTTCTGGTTACCATGTCATCGGAAAGATGTTGTCAAGCTAGAAAGGGTACAGAGAAGATTTACGAGGATGTTATATGACTAGAGGTTCTGAGCTATAAGGAGCGGCTGAGTTGGCTGGAACTCTATTCCTTGGAGCGCAGGAGAATGAGGGGTGGTCTTATAGAGGTGCATAAAATCATGAGGAATAGATTGGATGGATGTATAGAATCTCTTGCCCAGAGTAAGTGAATCGAGGACCAGAGGACATAGTTATCAGGTAAAGGGGAAAAGATTTAATAGAGAGGTAATGTTTTCACACAAAGGATGGTGGGGGAATGGAACAAGCTGCCAGAGGAGGTAGGTGAGGCAGGGACTATCCCAAGATTTAAGAAACAGACAGGTACATGGATAATGTGTGAGAAAGAACCGCAGATGCTGGTTTAAATCACACAAAATGCTGGAATAACTCAATGGGTGAGGCAGCATCTCTGGAGAGAAGGAATGGCCGACATTTTGGGTCGAGACCCTTCTTCAGACTGATGTCAGGGGAAGGGGCGGGACAAAGATAGAATGTAGTCGGAGACAGTAAGACTAGTGGGAGAACTGGGAAGGGGAAGGGATGGAGAGAGAAAGAAAGGGCTATGTGAAGTTAGAGAAGTCAATGTTCATACTGCTGGGATATAAACTACCCAAGCGAAATATGAGGTGCTGTTCCTCCAATTTGCGCTGAGCCGCACTCTGACAATGGAGGAGGCCAGGGACAGAAAGTTCAGATTGGGAATGGGAGGGGGAGTTGAAGTGATGAGCCACCGGGAGATCAGGTAGGTTAAGACGGACTGAGCAGTGGTGTTCAGTGAAACGATCGTCGAGCCTGCGCTTGGTCTCGCCGATGTAGAGAAGTTGACACCTGGAACAGCGGATACAGTAGATGAGGTTGGAGGAGGTGCAAGTGAACCTCTGCCTCACCTGGAAAGACTGTTTAGATCCTTGGATGGAGTCGAGGGGGGAGGTAAAGGGACAGGTGTTGCATCTCCTGCGGTGCAGGGGAAAGTACCTGGGGAAGTGGTGGTTTGGGTGGGATAGGACGAGTTGACCAGGGAGTTTCGGAGGAACAGTCTCAGCGGAAAAGCAAAAAGTGGTAGAGTGGTAGTGGGATCCTGTTGGAGATGACGAAAATGTTAGAGGATTATATGCTGTATACGAGCGCTTAGGTAAGGACTAATGGGATTCTGTCCTTGTTACGAATGGGTGGAGGTGGAGTAAGAGCGGAGCTGCGGGATATCGAGGAGACCCTAATGAGAACCTCATCTATAATGGAAGAGGGGAACCCCCGTTTCCTAAAGGATGAGGACATCTCCAATGCCCTGGTATGGAACATCTCATCCTGGGTGCAGATGCGGCGTAGACGGAGGAATTGGGAGTGGGGATAGTCTTTACAGGAAGTAGGGTGGGAAAAAGTGTAGTCTAGATAGCTATGGGAGTCAGTAGGTTTGTAGTAGATGTCGGTCAATGGTCTGTTTCCTGTGATGGAGACAGTGAGATCTAGAAACGGTAGGGAGATGTCGGAGATGGTCCAAGTTAAATTTTGAGTGCAGGATGGAAATTAATAGGACAGGTTTGGTGAGATATGGGCCAAATGTGGGACTAGTGTAACTGGGACATATTGGTTGGTGTGGGCAAGTTGAGCTGAAGGGCCTGTTTCCACGCTGTATCATTCTACGACTATAATTAACTGCATACCTTTCCCTTACATTTGACCTCCTAAAATGCAACAACTCACATTTGCCAGTGCCATTTTTCCATCCATATTGACCAGGAATTAAGAAGACTGCAAAAAAGTGGCAAACACTGCCCAGCCCATCGCGGGTACTGACCTCCCCACCATCAAAGGGATTTACAGGAAATGTAAGGCCAAGTGAGATATCATGAGCTTCTGAAATGTGGCCAGACGTGCCACCTAGTGGCCGAGCACGAATAGTGCAAAATCCTCTGTCCTTGAGTGATTCCATTCACAAATCTGGATATTTTGGAAGCAATTTAAATCTCCACAAACTCCTCAACAGATATATGTCAGCACTTAAAGCATTTAATCTCAGTGAAAGTGGTTGACATAGGAGGTCTCCCTCATGTCTGTGCCTGTAGAAAATGAGCTTCTCAGCCTAATCTCAGCCTTCTAGCACTGCCAGGTCAGGGCTTTTCAAGGTCACATCCTAAGGTTGTTTAAATGTGATGAGGGTTTTGTTGCCTGGGGTGGGAGATTGCAACCTTCACGTGGTCTGCCTTGTTTCGACAAATGTAATCAACCCGGCGTGCACAATCAAATAGAACAAGTTGTACGACAACTTTAGGCTGTGCACGCCATACGCAAGAAGAAGGGTTTCTGCCTTAACCACACTTTCAGACAAGGAAGTTCAAAGGCCTGCTACACTCTGCATGAAAACAGTTTCCCCCATTCCCTTCTGTCGCTTCTACCAATTACTTTTGATCTACGTCTTGGATTCTGAACTGTTTGCCAAACAAAAACTGATCTTCCTCTTTACTCCTTCTGCCCTTCCATAATTTTATGTGTGTCAATTAAGTCTCACCTCAGCTTCCAAGTCTGTCCAATATTCCCTCCTGATGAACCTTTTCCAGTCCTGGTAATATAGTTGTAACCCTCCTCTGCACCATTTCCTGTGCAACATATCTTTCCTGCAACATGATTAAGAAGGGTTTCAACTCGATACTCCATCTGTCCATTTCTCTGCAGACATATTGTCTAACCTGTTGAGTTCCCCCAGCACATGGTGTTTTGCTCAAAATTCCAGCATCTGCAATTATTTGTCTCTCTAAACTCTGTGCCTGGCATAACCTTTCATTATTGCTTTGCCTTACTTTACCTTCTATGCATTTTTCCATTCATCGGGCTCACAATTCACTTTGTGTGAAATGTTAACCCTGAACTTCCGTCATCTTCTGAAACACTTCCTGTTGATCCAAGATTGACTATCTTCGCCCTCTCAGTCAAGATAAAACTGCTGTCACCATCCCGCGATTATTCCCTGAAACTGAAGCTAAAATTGCTCCCAACCCGTTACCATCGTATTTTCTACATACTGGCTGAAAAAGTTCTCGATGCTTCTTTTGAGATGTGCATCTATTTTACATCATTTCAAAACTCCAGTCATTTTGAAATAATCAATTGGTTATGTTCTTAGATAAACAGTTCTGTGTACTATGTCTACAATTTCCTATCAACAACTATTTTCCTCGATAAAAGTGAGAAATTCAACTTGATGGTGTTAAGAACTCTTTTCCAAAGCAAAGTGCATAGCACAAAGTACGTGAGGTCTAAAAATAAAAACAATGTCAGGAAGTTAGGCCTGGTTCAAAACTGCCTAAATCAGCAAGGTATCAATTTTGGGAAGCCATGTATCAACTGCTGTGACATAGATACAATTGGGTATGTGTGTGGTGAACAGATGCAGTCAGAACTGGAAACAACTCCTGCGACTTTAGCAACATGATAATCCTCCCTTTCATATGGAATTGATTATATATGCTCCAATAATTTTAAAAGTGGCATAAAGAATCAGATTGCAGAAGAATATTTTAATTTAGCCCTGAATCAAATAGTTTTACCTGTAGTCAGCCCTCTCCCATCTTCTCCAAAACCCTGCAGTTCTTTTCTCTTTCTAAAATACAAAAATAAAAGTAATTCAATCATTCATGCAATGCAAGAAAGAGAGACCAGACTGAAGTACAAATTCAAATATTCTGTTGTGTCGATGTATGTTTTTAGAACACAGAACAGATGGGACACACCCTTCGGCATATAATGTCTGAGCCGAACATGAAGCAAAGTTCATCTGATTGATCTCATCTGCCTATAAAACATTTTTGTGCCCTCCTTAATATTTGGGACAAAGACCCATCATTTATTTATTTGCCTCTGTACTCCACAATTTGAGATTTGTAATAGAAAAGATCACATATGGTTAAAGTACACATTGTCAGATTTTAATAAAGGCCATTTTTATACATTTTGGTTTCACCATTTAGAAATTACAGCTGTGTTTATACATAGTCCCCCCCCCTTTTCAGGGCACCATAATGTTTGGGACGCAGCAATGTCATGTAAATGAAAGTAGTCATGTTTAATATTTTGTTGCATATCCTTTGCATGCAATGACTGCTTGAAGTCTGCGATTTATAGACATCACAAATTATCTTTTCTGGTGTATTTTCTTTTGATGTCTGGCGTCTGGTGTCTTTTCGGGTGTCTTTTCTGGTGATGCTCTGCCAGGCCTGTATTGCAGCCATCTTTAGCTTATGCTTGTTTTGGGGGCCAGTCCCCTTCAGTTTTCTCTTCAGCATATAAAAAGCACGCTTAATTGGGTTCAGATCGGGAGATTGACTTGGCCATTCAAGAATTTACCATTCTTGAGCTTTGAAAAATTCCTTTGTTGCTTTAGCAGTATGTTTGGGATCAATGTCTTGCTGTGGAATGAACTGCCAGCCAATGAGTTTGGAGGCATTTGTTTGAACCTAAGCAGATAGGATGTGTCTATACACTTCAGAATCCATTATGCTCACTTATGAAGAGAAGAGAGCCAGTACCTTCAGCAGCCATACATGCCCAGGCCATAACACCCCCACCACCGTGTTTCACAGATGAGGAGGTATGCTTTGGATCTTGTGCAGTTCCTTCTCTCCTCTATAATAGTAAGATTAAACGAACTTACCAAGTTTGAAGTTTGATCTATATTTTACGAGGAGTGCGCGGTGAGGGATTTCGTGAAGACCCCGCCAGCAGGCATGCGCGGCATTCCTTCAAAGCAGCGGGTGTGGAATCACAGAACCAACCATGACTGAAAAATAGTAAGATGAAAACGTTAGAACTACCTGTTTGACCTGATGATAGAGGGTGGGAGCTGGTGGGCCACGAAATCCCTCACCGCGACTCCTCGTAAAATACAGATCAAACTTCAAACTTGGTAAGTTTCTCGTTTAATCTTACTATTTTACTTCGGAGTCCACGTGAGTGACTTCGTGAAGATTTCAAAGCTCTGTGATTTCACGCCCTGAACAACGTCCATGCTATCACGCACTGCCGCCATCTGATGGAGTAAGACTGTTAATGGAGTTCATTTGACAGCGGCCTGAAAATCAACACAATTTATTAATCAACTAAACAACAACCCCTAATTCTCGGCCTGACATTTACTGAGCGGTACCCAGGATAGCTTCTGCGAATGTCGCAGGAAACGGCCAGAGACTTGTTATAGAACGTTGAAGGTTTTTCCCCCACTGGCCCAGCCCGCAGTGGCGAAAAAGTGGTCCATGAGCACCTTCATGGCTCTCGCTGCAGCCCTGGTGGAATAAGACTTAAAAACGTTAGTAAACTCCTGTTTTAATAACTCTTTACCAAAGAATTTTATTTGACCAGGGTTGGCCACCATGGTGTCCAGTCGCAGATTTTTGTAAACATCTGGGCTCGTTTGGGCTGTCCGCCAGTGCCATGAGCATCACCACCTTAAGGTGAGCTGTTTAAATGGTAGCTCATCTATTGGAGCCCAGCTCCTCAGTAGGGTCAGCATGATCCCACATCCCACGTTACTGTATATCTGGGTCGTGGAGGGATTGGTAATTGAATACTCCCCTCATTAGTTTTAGACACCAGGGTGGTGGGGGAGCTGATACTTATATCCAGGTATGATTACAGCGTACTCCTGTCGCTGTTGATGGCACTGTAGCTGAGGCCTGCATCAAAATGGAGGCCTGCTAGAAACCTCCAACACATCCAGTATTGTTGCCGAGTTGGTTGGACTTGTTGTTCCGGGCACAGAACCCTCCCACTTTCTGATTTGAGTGAGATATTGTTTGAGGCGGGTGGGATTCCCGATACGATGCTGCAATAAGGTTCATGGCTCTTGACGAGATGCCTGCCCGGTTGAGCGGTCTTTTCAGAACCTGCAAGCCAACAAGTTTTAATGACCATGGCAAGGATGACAGACCCCCCTGTAATGGAAGTGAGTAATCAATTTGGGATGGTGTCCCAATCGCCAACCATGGTTGTTGTACATTTCTACAACCATCGGGTACCATGGTTGTGTAGGCCAGTCGGGAATGATCAATATGTCAGATGCAGAGTCTAGTTTTAATTTTCTGCAATACCCGACTGGTGAGGCAGCATGGGGAAACGCGTAGCAACCCATTTCCCCCAATGGATAAAAATGCATCATGCTATTACCCAGGGTCTGGTTCCCACAACACATACGTTGGTATTCGATGGTTCAGCCTGGGACGCAAATAGGTCAATATTGGTGTCCCCAATTTGAGCTATAATATCTCCAAAATCTGGGGGTTCAACATCCACTCAATGTTGTCATTGAAGACACGTGACCTGTGTCCGCCACTGAATTAAGCTTCCCAGGGCAAATAGGTCGAGTAATCCAAATATTTCTTTCAATGCACCAGGCAAATTGTATTAGCCAATTCATTGCAAACTAGCGACCTAATACTACCCATATGATTGATGTAAACCATTATTGTAGCATTATCAATTCGAAAGCGGACATGTAATCCCATGAATTAGTACAGAAGCCCGCAGTCCATGAAACACCCCCAGCATTTTCTATATATTTTATCGCCATGTGACTACAGGAATGTAGACTCATGAGAGTTCCATCTGCCACCACAACTGGACATCGTACCAGTTGCTCCCCAGCCTGGTGCACTTGCGTCAGTTAGTAGCACAAATCAGGGTTGCTCCATATAATAGGTCAATGACATTCTTTAATATTATCTACACCATTATAGCTTGTTTCTAGCTTCCGGTTGGTAACCAAAGTGGCCGATCAAAGCAGCCAGCATTTGTTTTTTAAATGCTGTGAGTTGTGACCTTTGTGAATTTCGGTAGTGTAGCGGTCCGAATCGTGCAGCTGGGAATGTAGATTACCAATTTAGAGTTACCATACATAACTTTCGCTGTTTGCCACATAGTCGATACCCTGGGCAAGCAAGATTGTGGCACTCTTCTGATATAGCAGTAGCTTATTAGTGGGGATGATAAACTTCATTAAATTAGTGTCTAAAGGTGAACACCAAATCCATAACCCGTTAGCGGATGCAGTTTTTGATTTGTCTGGATGGATACAATCCCAGTTTCTCAAGCGAGCCTTGGTTGCAGCCACTCCTTGAATTGCCAATTGGAGGGTCTGCCCCATTATAAGGATTTCATCCCAACATGCCCATCACTATAATCTTGTGTCGGGAAAGAGCCAATACAGGTAAATACCAATTGGTAACAGCCTAAGCTGTGATGGTTCCATTAGGCAATGCACCCTTCCAGACAACTTTCAGTATCTCCCTGTGCGCCTCCAGCGATGGGCACCGTATAGCATGCTTCTTTCAAACTGATACATGCCATAAAGTGCCCCGAGTAAAGCATCTACCTAGCTGTTCCAAAAAGCATCTATTTTGACATGGGAATAATTGTACAAAAGTGTTCAACTCAGCTAAATTGATTATAACTCAATTATGTCCATGCTTGGTTATGCCAATTACCACTTTTTCCCTGCTCGCCATATAATTTCAGCATGCCCTGCCTCCACCTCTTTTCGGGATAGAGTAAATTACTACGAGGCGAATGCTGGGTATGGGATCTATACCTCCCACGAATTATATACCCTTGAACACTTTGTAAAATAAATCATCTGTGGTTACAGTTTTCCCATATGTCCAAGGCCCGCCCGCAATCGCCCACCTATTCGTACAGGAGGGATACTACGGCGTGAGAGGAGCAGACCCCTTACCTCCATAGAGAACGGCGGTTCCATACATACGGTGCTTCGGGTGGACGTATATGGAGGTCGGTAGAATCTTTGTGCCCTACCCGGCAGCCTTGGTTAACTTGTTGTATTAGGCTGTTGCCGGTGATATGGTGAACTCTGACCGATGGGGAGTTTCATGAGGCCCACTGTTTTGGCCTTCCTTTGTCCCAGACCCTTCACAAAAACTGTTTGTACAGGTCTCCAAGCAACTGATGCGGCGGTGGAGCGGTAATGGTCGGCACAACCCGCGAATTTGGGTTTAGTGTGGGCTAATGGAGCTTTACGCAGGCAATATATCTCATATTGGCATTGCATAGGAGTGCTAGCGCATCATGATATTTACTGGACACATTATAACCCCGATAGGGTTTTCCAGAACGCCGTTATGCCCGTGTAGAACCTTTCTCCAAGGTATTATTGAGAATCTGACTCCAGAGTTGGTGAATACGTAGGCAATCAATGGTGCCCGCAATTCGTGGTGCAGGGTTCACCTGTCTGGGTAGAAAACGGCAAACTTCACTCCCAACATCCAGCATCCCTCCTCATGCTCTGGTTCAGCGGTCACTGGCTGTCCCTAGGTCGTCGTCAAACTCAGCAGCTGGGCAATCATTAATCGCTTCTGGCTGGAGACGATGAGGAGCTGAGCGGAGTCCTTGCATGGCTAGTGGATGCCGTTTTCTCGTTCTTGGTCCCGAATGGAGACGTTGGACCATTTAAGAGCTCCAACCGCTCAATGCGACCGTCCTGCTTATGCAGCGGACAAGCCGACTTCCCCCAGGCCCTGCAAATTCACTGGCTTCCACCATCGGACCTCACCCCCTTAGGGTCTATGGTCCAATGGCAGGTCGTCGTGACCTACAGCCCAAGTAGGGTCATACGACTCCCGCACGGACTCTCCGCTAGTCTGTCCTTCTCCCAGACTGTGGCGGCCCCCTGGCAGATAAGGAGGCAGGTGAGTTGACTCGGCGCCGGCCCCCGGAACCTGGCTCCCCGGAGTCCGTGCAAGCTTACCTCCACACTTACACCATTACTTGGCGTGGAGGCGAATGGTCGGCCTGCTCGCAGCGCTGAGCTGACCGACCGCTTCCTGCTGCCACCTACGCCAAGAAAAAGAAAACTTGTCCGCGCAGTTCCTGACGGGGTGTGTTGTCGGCGGTATCTGCTCCGCAGGCCTACACGACGCAGCAGTGTATGCCGGGCTGCACGATGGCAGATATCCCTGGCTGCGGTACGCAATGCCACTTTAGGCAGGGCTCCCCTGTCGTGCGGCTGTCCCGGCCCAGCCCCCTCGGGTCTACTGGAGCTCGGGGAGAGGTTGCCTGTAAAAGAAAACAAGACCCCTTGCACGTACCTGTATCCCCCCTTATTTCTCTTGGGGGACGGGGGGCTCGGGGATTCTGGACCCTGTTGCTTGCAGCTGCATAGCGGGTAACCCATTCGGGTGGTGAGTCGCCCTTGTATTGCGGGAGCGCCCGACCTCTGCATTCCAGCCCCCACCGTTGCGAAAGCTGCCGGCGTTCCGTGCAGCTCCGGGGACAAGGGCCTGTCGGCTGGCCGCAGCTCAGCTCCAGCGCCCGACCTCTGCATTCCTGCCCCCAGTTGCGGTAAAGCTGCCGGCGTTCCGTGCAGCTCCGGGGACAAGGGCCGTCGGCTGGGCCCCCCCCCGACAGCTCAGCTCCGCTCCCCCGACTTCCACATGTGTTAAAGCTGCCGGCGTTCCAGTGCAGCTCCGAGGACAAGGGCCGTCGGCTGGCCGCAGCTCAGCTCGCTCCCCGACTTCCACATGTGTTAAAGCTGCCGGCGTTCCGTGCAGCTCCGGGACAAGGGCCGTCGGCTGGCCGCAGCTCAGCTCTGTGCCGACTTCCGCATTCCCTGAAGCTGCGGCGTTTCCGCGCAGCTCCGGGGACAGGCCGTCGGCTGGCCGCAGCACAACTCAGCTCCCCGACAGCGTATGCGGCCCTTGTCCATGCTGTAAAGGAAGGTAATACTCACCTGCGGTCTTGTGAAGGAGGCCGGTGGGGAGAGCGCACTCCCCCCCCAGCTGCCGCTGCAGATGCGTGCGACGATATGCCGCGCATGCCTGCTGGCGGGGTCTTCACGAAGTCACTCACGTGACTCGAAGTATACTTTGCTCTTGCCATCACTCCGATATAAGTTAATCTTCGTCTCATCTGTCCAAAAGACCTTTTTGCCAGAATTGTGGTTGCTCTTTTAAGTACTTCTTGGTAAACTGTAACCTGGCCTTCCTATGTTTGCGGCTAACCAGTTGTTTGCATCTTGCAGTGTAGCCTCTGTATTTCTGTTCATGAAGTCTTCTGTGCACAGTGGTCATTGACAAATCCACACCTGACTCCTGAAGAGTGTTTCTGATCCGTCGGACAGGTGTTTGGTGTTTCTCTTTATTGTAGAGAGAAACCTTCTGTCATCAGCTGTAGAGGTCTTCCTTGGCCTGTGAAGCCATGTGGCCCAAACATTATGGTACCCCCCTGAAAATTGGGGGACTATGTATAAAACATTAAACTGCAGTTATTTTCTCTATGGTGAAATCAATAATGTAAAAAAAATGGCCTTTAGTAAAATCTGACAATGTGACTTAACAATGTGATTTTTTTTTCCTATTTACTAATCTCAACTTGTGGCGTCACAGAGGGACAACTAATGGAACATGTGGCCCAAACCTAAACCTGAATGAAACGTAATAGGCACAGCATCAAATTAAGTGGAGCATTCAGTTCCCTGTGCAACATGTTCTGAAATTGTTAAGTTTCCTCTTATTTCATACAAACATGAGTTATGTAAAGCAGTGGCGTCAAATTGAGTCTATTTTAAGGATAAGGGGGAAGTCTTTAGGACCCAAGATGAGAAATTGTTTTTCACACAGAGAGTGAGTGAATCTGTGGAATTCTCTGACCAGAAGGTAGTTGAGGCCAGTTTGTTGGCCATATTTAGAGGGAGTTGGTGTGGCACTGTGGCTGAAGGGATCGGGGGTATGGAGAGAAGGCAGGTACAGGTACTGAGTTGGATGATCAGCCATGATCATACTGAATGGCGGTTGCGGCTCGAAGGGCCGAATTGGCTGCTCCTAGCACCCTCCTGCACCCTCATTTTCCTATGTGTATATTGGTCCCTTCAAGCCTGCTCCATCATTCAATAAGATCAAAAACTGATCCGACAACAATCTCAAGGGAATGTTGCCACGGTTATTTAGATAGTGAATCTTCAACTTCAGATCAAAGTTCAAAGGGCTCTGACTCCTCCACCCACCCTGGCGAGGAAGAAAGGTCCCCAAACACATTCATATTCAAGATATTATTTATCGTTAACATTTAGGTCAGGGGTTCTCAACCAGGTGGGAAATTTCAGGGGTTTTCAGGTGGGGGGGGGGGGGGAATTTGGACCCAACAGATTAAGCAAACTCAAACTGTTTTAGAAATAAAGGATTTTCAGATTATATGCATTATTATTTGAATGCACATTTTGGGCAGGTCAATCTTGGAAAGCGGAGGACGAAATGACATGCTGACATATGGTGAAAGGGGTGCCATGGGGCAAACAAGGTTGAGAAAAAAAAAACCCACTGACTTAGGTAGGCAGTAGACTCTCTGGAGTGGGTCTTGACTCGAAATGTCACCCATTCTTTCCCTCCAGAGATGCTGCCTGTCCTGCTGAGTTACTCCAACATTTTGTGTCTATCTTTGATTTAAACCAGCATCTGCAGTTCTTTCCTATACCATAACCACTTGTTAGATACACAGCAAACCGCTGGCTTCTTTCCCCCAACTTCTATCAATCTGTCCAAGCCATAGAAACATAGAAATTAGGTGCAGGAGTAGGCCATTCGGCCCTTCGAAGCTGCACCCCATTCAATGATATTGGCTGATCATGCAAACTCAGTAATCCCGTTTCCTGCTCTCTCATACCTCTGCTCCCTAGCTTACACAAGGCCACATCCTAACTCAACTCTTTAAATATAGCCAAAGAATGGCTCCACTACCCTCATTTTTTGGTGGAGGCGTTTTTCCAGGACCCAATCTATGTGTGAAAAAAGTCTTTTCAATCTCGGTCCTAAACAGGATTTCCCCTTATCCTTAGCCTGTGACCTTGTCCTGGACCTCCCCAACGTAGGAACAATTTCCTGCATCTAGTCTGTCCAACCCCTTAAGAATTTTGTAAGTTTCTATAAGATCCCCTCTCAATCTCCTAAATTCTAGAGAGTATAAACCGAGTCCATCCAGTCTTTCTTCATAAGATAGTCCTGACATCCCAGGAATCAGTCTGGTGAACCTTCTCTGCACTCCCTCTATGGCTATAACGTCCTTCCTCAGATTTGGAGACCAGAACTGTACGCAATACTCCAGGTGTGGTCTGACCAGGACCCTATACAACTGAAGTAGAACCTCCCTGCTCCTATACTCAAATCCTTTCACCTTCACCTACACTTTCACCTTTTCTGATAGCTTTTAAAGTAGGCATTTAGCAACAAAAAAACAAACTTGCTGTTTGCCTATCAGCTACTCAACTTGCATTGACAGGGCACTTTTAAACCAATGCTGGTGTTGAGATGCTCCTGCTGTTTTCCCCACATACTGAAGCCCTCTTACTCTGCATAGCCCAAACTCCAAGGACCTCTCCGCTGTTAGTGCCTTATGTTTAGAGTTTTAAACAAATTGACTTGATGTCAACTGAATAGTTGGTAAACCTAAATAGCAATGGACTTCTCAGCTGCAATTACAATGTAGGCCTCTCCGAAAGCGACTTGTTTACCATCTCAATTGTAGCCATTCTAGTTTAAAGCTACAAGGATGTGACTCTAAACTACATGTGGATAGTACTTTAAATTAAAACTAATTCACCCCTTCTGCAACAAGGCACACATTGTGAAGTTTGCTGCCCTTTAGCAGCTGGACACGTCACAAAATACTTTTCACAGCATTCTATGCAGAGCCTTTGCTATTTAAAGGGGAATTCATTGTGTACCTTTGACAGTGTCAGCTGCACATGGCTTTAAGCAGGCAGAGGCTGTAAGAAGGAAGTGGGATGGGGTGACTGCTTCTGGCGTGAAGCATAAGTTATTTTCACATCGCTCCTGCCGTTTGCTGGAGGAGATCACCTGTTCTCCTCAAGTACAAGTGGCAGGTGTTGCAGGCATGTGAGGTTACGAGGATTAAAGGTTCAAGGAAGATTTAACTCGTCTGGGCATCTTTATGGAGTTGAAGCTCTTCACGAATAGCAAGACATTTTTTTATTTTCCATATTTCAGGGAGCTGAGAAACCGGTGTCCACTGCATGTGGAATATTTCACTAGAAACTGTGGCATCTTATATTCAGCAGAATCTGTCCAGCCAATCCCCTAATTTAAGAACATAAAATATTGAAAAGTACAGCACAGAAACAGGCCCTTCAACCCACAATATCTGTGCCAAACATTGTGCCAAATTAAAATCATCTTCTCTGCCTGCACGTGACAAAGTAGTCCTTCATTCCATGCACTCGTGTCTATCTAAAAGCCTCTAAAATGCCACTATCATATCTGCTTCCAGTCACCCACCACACTGTATTTAAAAAATTGACCTGGACATTTCCTAGTTCAGCAAAACTCACTGACTTCATCAATTTCACGACTAATTTCCATCCTGCACTCAAATTCACTTGGACCATCTCCCTACCGTTTTGTGATCTCACCGTCTCTATCACAGGAGACAGACTATTGACCGACATCTACTACAAACCTACTGATTCCGACAGCTATCTAGACTACACTTCTTCCCACCCTGCTCCCTGTAAAGACTCTATCCCCTACTCCCAATTCCTCCGTCAAGACCGCATCTGCACACAGGATGAGATTTTCCCATACTAAATCATCAGATATGTCCTCATTCTTTTGAAAAAAGGGTTCCCTTCATCTATTATAAATGAGGTTCTCACTAGGGTCTCCTCGATATCCTGCAGCTCCCCTTCCACCCATTGCAACAATACCAGAGTCCCCCCTTGTCCTCACCTTCTACCCCATCAGCCGTCGCATACAGCATATAATCCTCCAACACTTTCGCAACCTACAATGGGATCCCACTATTGGCCGCATCTTCCCATCTCCACCCCTTTCTGCTTTCCGCAGGGACCGTTCCCTCCGCAACTCCCTGGTCAACTGGTCCCTTCCCACTCAAACCACCCCCTCCCCAGGTACATTCCCCTGCAACCGCAGGAGATGCAACACTTTACCTCCCACCTCGACTTCATCCAAGGACCCCCACAGTCTTTTCAGGTGAGGCAGAGGTTCACTTGCACCTTCTCCAACCTCATCTACTGTATCCACTACTCCAGGTGTCAACTTCTGTACATTGGTGAGACCAAGCGCAGGCTCGCCGATCGTTTCGCTGAACACCTACACTCAGTCCGCCTTAACCTATCTGATCTCCCAGTTGCTCAGCAATTTAACTCCTCCTCCCATTCCCAATCTGACCTTTCTGTCTTGGGCCTCCTCCATTGTCAGAGTGAGGCCCAGAGTAAATTGGAGGAACAGCACCTCATATTTCGCTTGGGTTGCTTACACCCCAGCGGATTGAACATTGGCTTCTCTAACTTCAAAGAGCCCTTGCTTTCTCTCTCTCTCTCCATCCCCTTCCCATTTCCAGTTCTCCCACCAGTCTTACTGTTTCCGATTACATTCTATCTTTGTCCTGCCAACTCCCCTGACATCAGTCTTGACCCGAAATGTCATCCATTCCTTCTCTCCAGAGATGCTGCCTGTCCTGCTGAGTTTCTTCAGCATTACTTCAGTCTACCCTCTTTTTTCCCCCTGATACCCTCTAATCCAGGCAGCTTCTCCAAAGCCATCCTTCCTGTAATGAGACAACTGTTTGGTACATATTTCTCCAAATGCAGCCTCACCAAAATTTTATAGTCTCAACTTGATTTCCTGACTCTTATACTCTACGGTCCTATAGATATACTCAATGCCTGGACTGGTGCTCTGAAGTGCTCATGAGTGATATGGGATGATACTTCAAGCACACATTTTTACATCACATGGACTTGCAGTTCCAAATTCAACTGGAAGGTATTTTATTGTGTCTCTTTAAGGCACTTCGCACAATACCCCACATTCCCGTTCTCCCCATCACCCCGTTCCCCCTCGCCAACAAAAACAATAGAGTATTTTTATAAATTGTTCAAACACAGATTGAGAAACTCTCAAATAACTTTAAGTGGAATGACGACATGAATTACAGCTACATAAGCCTGGACTCATCCCTCCCCAGGGACTCATACTCACAGTTTGAAGTTCAGCACAGCTCCTGCATTCATCAGCAAGGTGCTGCAAGAGATTAAATTAGGTGAAAACACAAAAGCACAATTTATCTATATATATATATATATATATATGTTAAAGTCTCATCTTGTATGTATGTATGTATGTATGTATGTATGTTCCTGAAATACAGCCAAAACGGTACACAATAGCGCCACCATTTTAGGGGCGCCTTACTCACCATTCGCCTGGGGTGTGCAGTAGTAAGTTTTGTTCAATTTTACAAAATATTTCCCTTTATAAACTTTAATTTACTTAATACCATGAGCGGCACTGCACTCCCATTTGCCGGGCCCATTAGCTGTGCCTGCGCAGTTGTGGGAGGGTTGCCGGGCCCGCCGCCATTTTCAGATCGCCATTTTGACTGGCATCACAATGGGGATCTCTGGCGTCACAACGGGGACCCAACGGGTCCACGGGTCGTCTAGTATTCAATCATTTTCCATCCCTGCTCTTTCCCTTCGTCCACTGTTTTTTTAGTTGGGACACATTTATTTGTTTTTACCCAAGAACATGTGTTTAGTTAATTTCTTTTGACTAAAACCTTTGCATATCTGGAGAAGAGACTCCTTTCTGATGGATGCTTCATATTTCAATTACATATATAAAAAGGCAATCCTGAAATATGTAGAAATGTGGGCATATTGATTGCCTTTCTGCACAGAGTACCATCCAACAACAAAGCTGACATGAAGTTTCAACTCCAACTCAAATTAAAGGTTTGTTTCAAATGCACTCTTTCAAGTTAAACATTACACACTTCGTTTTAGTTTCAAAGAACAGAATATTACTTTCAAGAAAATATTTTTTAATGAAAATCTAAATTCTATTGACTTATACAGTGTTACACTTTGGAACACCTGACATTCTTTGCAACCAACGAAGTATGTTGAAGGTTAGTTCATGTTCAATCATAGGAAGCACAGCAGCCAATTGTACACATTACGTAATCAATTTTTTGGTAGAATTTCAGTTGAGCAATAGATTTCACAAATTAAACATCTTTCACTCCTCTGTATAATGGAGCCTTTAACAATTAGCCTCAGCTTCATGGCACAGCCATGCTCTACACGACCTACTTCCATTCTGCACCAATATAAATCAAGACTACATTCTCTGTGTAAAACTGCTCCTAACTCAAGCACAAATAACTGCATTCTTCAAGGCAAAGG
The DNA here is from genome assembly GCA_035221665.1 of Okamejei kenojei. Taxonomy (NCBI): domain Eukaryota; kingdom Metazoa; phylum Chordata; class Chondrichthyes; order Rajiformes; family Rajidae; genus Okamejei; species Okamejei kenojei. Next base: position 20,986,878 of record CM069158.1, read on the forward strand.
CTGCATATATCAAACAATCAGTCGTATTTAGACTTCTGGAACCCATGCATTCAATGGCTGATAAAGGGCCATGTCTGGCTGTGACCAATGGCTCTGCTTTGATTGACCGGTATTCAGTGGCTCCTGGTTCATTAAGAGCCACGCAGACCTGCAGCACCTCTGGTACATGTATGCAGACAGACGCCCTTCTTTATGCTTCATCACTGGAATCCACATGGAGTCCAACAGCAGAGACCAATCATGGCACAATTCTCCATCATTACATAAAATAATCCGCCTCTCCAATGCAATGGCAACTGGGCCAGGCAAATAAATAGAGGTCTCGCTGTTTAAAGAAGATTTAGCCCTATAGATTAATTTAGCAAGTGGACTAAATTACTAAATTATTACACTAACTTCACATTTTGTTAACTTTAGGCAGCATATAGCTATGTTTTAATTATTTTGTTTTAATTTGCAGCATTCAATATATTTTAAATGTTTGAATGTCAGAAACATTTAATGATTGTTACAAAGTCTCAGGAGCATTGACTGGAGGCGAGTGTTTTCCTCTAGATATGTCGCTGGTAAAAAGACAAACAGGAACCACCTCCTCTAACCTTATCTACTGCATCTGGTGTTCCCAATGTGGACTCCTGTACATCAGCAACACCAAGCAACTGTTTTGCTGATCTCTTGCACTTGGTCTGTCAAGGCCCACTGGATCTCCCGGTTGCTAAACATTTTAACTGCCCTTCCCATTCTGACCTTTCCATCCTGGGCCTCCTCCATTGCCAGTGAGGCCACATGCAAACTGGAGGAACATCAATACATAATTGGCTTGGGCAGATTATAACCCAATGGTATGAACACTGAATTCTCCAATTTTAGGTAACCTCTCACCAACCTCCCGCCTCAATATCTTTCTTCCCCACAAACCTCCCGCCCCCCCCTCTTTTCCCCACCCCCTTCACTCCCCTGTGCCCTGCCTGGATTCCCACTATTTCTCCCCTCCACTTTATTTGTTCATTGATATCACTAGGTTAATAATGTAGCAGCAAGTATGTAGAAATAATGTACTTGCAGCAGCAAGAATTTAAGAAGGCAAAATGTAATTGAATCCTTACTGCAAAAGATTTGAGTGTAAGAATAGAGATGTCCTGCACCAACTATGTAAGGCCCTGGATACATAATATTACAAATATTCCCAACCAAATGAAGAACACATTGTGAGAGGGAATAAAGCCAGTTTGATTCCTGCTATGGTTGGATTGGTGTGTGAAAATATACTGGGGTAATACTCTGTACAGATCAAATGAATGAGGTGATTCCTTCAAATGTACAAACGATTTCAGATCTGAGAAGATAAATGCAAGTGTTAAAAACAAACTGCTGGACGAACTCAGAGGGCAAGGCAGCAGCTGCGGAAGAAATAGACAGTTGACATTTTGGATTAAGACTCTTCATCTAGACCGTGTCTTGTGGGATTGCTATTTCTCCAGGCCAGAGTTCTGCAACCAGGAGTCACAGTGCAAACATCTGAAATTCTCTGCCCGAGGCGCGGGCATATAAATAAGTGCAGTCAGCACAAAATTCACGGGCGTGTCTGAAAAGTGTCAGTAATTGAAACAATGCTCCAATGGGACGGTTATGTGGGTAACAGAAGGACTGCCTACATTTGTTTAAAGTATTCCCGGGTACCCCTGGTACCCACAGGAGTTCAAGCCAATGTTCAGTGGCCCCTTCCACAGCCCGACCTGAATCCCAAACCCCCACAACAACAACCGCCGCCCGCTCCACGCCCGCCTCCAGGCGCGACCCAGCGTCAGGCCGGGTCCCTCACAGCCCAACGTCAGGCGAGTCCCTCCTCGGGGCCGGCGCTGCCCCCTCCGCCCTGAACCCGGTCCCCGATCGACGGCCTTTACCCGAACAGCAGAAAGTCTCCGATCATCTCCGTCCACGTCCACCTCCACCTCACCACGCGGCGCAGCCCAGCCGCGTCATCGCCGCCGTCCAATCACAACGCAGCCACACAGTCGCGCAGAAGGATGACGTCAGGCCGCAGGTCCAGCAGGTTTGGGTGAGCGCCACCATCGCTTTCACCGGTCAACCAAACCGAGGAGCCGAGCCGAGCTGCTGCCCAAACCCCGATTTACCATCCCGCCAGGTCCGGATCGCACCAGGAGCCCATCCCACCGGGTCCCCATCCCAACAGATCCCCATCCCACCGGGTCCCCATCCCACCGGGTCCCCATCCCAACAGATCCCCATCCCAACATCCCAATCCCACCGGGTCCCCATCCCACCGGGTCTCCCACACCGGTTCCACAACCGGGTCCCATCCCAACAGATCCCCATCCCACCGGTCCCATCCACCGGGTCCCCACCGGGTCCCCATCCCACCGGGTCCCCATCCCACTGGGTCTCCATCCCACCGGGTCCGCATCCCACCGGGACCACATCCCACCAGGTCCCCATCCCACCGGGTCCGCATCCCACCGGGACCGACATCCCACCGGGTCCCCATCCCACCGGGACCCCATCCCACCAGGTCCCCATCCCACCGGGTCCGCATCCCACCGGGTCCCCATCCCACCGGGTCCGCAATCCCCACGGGACCACATCCACACTGGTGTCCCGCATCCCACCGGTCCCCCTTCCCACCAGGGTCCGCATACGCCCACCGGGACCACATCCCACCAGGTCCCCATCCCACCGGGATCCCACCATTCCTACGACCAGAGCTCGCTGTCGGTTCCCCCCAACCCCCAGTCCACCATTACCCCGCCATTCCCAGGAACCGACTCCTCCTGATCACCCCAACCCTGAATCCACCCGTACCCCGTCATACGCGAGCCTCGCACGGGTGTCGTCTCCCATCCATCCGCCCCGGGTTCCGAGCCCACTTGGACACCTAATCCCTGGACCTGAGCCCATTGGCTCAATTGTCCCACTATTGTAACCTCATTGCCAACATTTACTCCCCCCCCCCCCCCCCCCCCCCCCCCCCCCCCCCTCAGAAACGTCAGGCCAGAATGCCAGCCCCTCACTCGCAGGATTTCTCAATCTCAGGATCTCATCCAGGACATCATTCTTTACACCCCCACCAATGGGACAAGCAGTATACCAGCACGTGTGGCCCATTCCCTGTTCTTCTTCCTTGGAGTTACCTGAGCCATATTTCAGTTAATCTGCGGATCCAAGATGGAATGAGTCTAAGGGGTTGCAATGCACAGGTCCCTGGACAACAAGGGCAACAACATAGCCAACATCATCTTCATCCTAAGTTAGACACAAAAAGCTGGAGTAACTCAGCGGGACAGGCAACATCTCTGGAGAGAAGGAATGGGTGACGTTTTGGGTCGAGACCCTTCTCATCTTCATCCTTTGGCCATTTCTGAGTGTGACTACAATAGGCGATGCATGGCACCAAAGTATTGCAAACATGCAGTGGCATTATGTGCTGAGGTTCTACTCGTTTCTGAGGATAACCCCTTTGCCATGCAATGTACCAGGCAGATGGAAATTTCTGCACTACCTATCTTTCATGGAAAGGTTCTATTAGAAGAAAAACACCTTGGACTATAAGTCATTAGATAGTAGTCTGCATACAACTTCCAGCAGACACGGTGGAACTAGATAGATACTGTGGAGCGGTTCCCTAAACAGACGGCCCAAGTCATCTGCAGAATACCTCAGTGCCAGAACTCAATTACAAGCACAAAGAAAAGACTCAAAGTCCTGGAACAACTTAACAGGTCAGGCAGCATTATTGCAGAACATGGCTAGGCGATGTTTCAGGTCGGGACCCTTCCTCAGTCTGACTCAACCCGAAGGGTCACGATCCAAAACGTCACCTAGCCATGTTCTCCAGAGACGCTGCCTGACCCTCTGAGTTGCTCCAGCAGTTTGTGTCTTTTTTAGTAAAGCAACATCGGCAGTTCAACAAGCACCTTACTTGGCTGGTGCTGAGAGCGGCCCTTATCAGATCCTTTCTGTATAGACACAAAGAGCTGGAGTAACTCAGCGGGACAGGCAGACTCGTGCACCAGTCGAAAGAAAGGTCTCGACCTGAAATGTCACCCATTCCTTCTCTCCAGAGATGCTGCCTGTCCTGTGGAGTTACTCCAGTTTTTTTGTGCCTATTTTTGGTTTAAACCAGCATCTACTGTTCTTTCATACACAGATCCATCCTGTATGTTTGGAACATGCTGCCTTTGGGGTGGCTGTGATGGGGAAGAGATGGTTACCCGCAGACTGCTGACTGGTTTTGCTAAGAGGACTGTCAAGGCACATTCCAAACAGCTATATAACATTGAACTCTCTGATTTATGGGCTATTCCCATGGACACATACCAAGACAAACATCAAGTACTGCTGGAAGATCATCAACTTGATGAAATACGCTCTTTGATCTGCACAAAACTTGATAATCATCACGTCCAAAAGAGAATTTTGCCAACTGGCACATTCCACGCTACAAGGGTATGTGCTGAGGGACGCACTGGGGCCCAGTGCAGCTAATGCAAATGTTTTGTGGATAATGGTTGCCGTTTATAGTCCATCTGCCATTGAGGAACTAAGTCCGGAGAAGAAGCCTTTTAAACACTACAAGTTTGTATTAAAGCTATGCTTGTTTTAAGGGTAGGAAACGCAGACATATGGGGAACATTCCGTATAATAAACGTATCCGTTTGTGGAAGGCGGAGGTCGTTTAAAGTGGTGCTGTTGATGAATCGTAAGAAGAATGCTCGTCCTTTCTGTACTCCCTCTGTGATTCACCTTCAAGATGTGCAGTCCGGGAGTTTGCCGCTCAGGCTGCTGTTTTCTGTTTAATTCCGGATCCCGACGTCACCGCTCTCGCCTGATGACACCTGACTCCTCGGGTCCTCCAAGGATCCAATGATAAGGGTGTGAGAGCAGTTTCGCTTTGACAAGCCTTTCCTCTCGCTGGGTTGTTTCCCCGCTTGCCTTTTTAAGGCTGTGTTTGTGCTGTTTATTTTTGTGTAGGCTGCAGAGATAGGTCCCTGATTGGCTTTGATCACACGTTAGCAGTGCAATTGTGTGTTGTGTGGGTGACGTCAAGGGTTTATTTGTGATAGCCAGGGGCCGAGTGAGGGACATTTACACTGTCAACCACAGCTGAGGAAAGGCAGACAGATAGACATAGAGAGACAGAAAGAGAGGCAGAGAAGGAGAGAGAGTGGAGGAGAGACAGAGAGAGACGTGGAACCGGAGGAAAGATTTATAGCCATCAGGCCAAAGCATTTACCGGAACCAGAAGCAGCAAAAGCCTCAGCATGGATGTCCTGGCGGTGCTGAATCTGAGCGACATCGCTCTTTATTTTTCTAAACTCACCATGTTCCCGCTGTTTGACCTGGCTTATTACATCGTGTCAATTCTCTACTTGAAATACGAACCAGGTCTGTGCATTTCAGTCTCGGCGGTATTGGGGCAGGGGGACGTGGTTTTGTTTGAGGGACGAGGACAATCCTCTTTCGTACTTGCATTATTCACAGCCCAAGTGACCGGACGCATTTCTAGAATTTGCTCTGTTTCATCCTGTTCGGCGATGGATAGGGCGTGTGTCTTACTTTAATCCTGGGCCGGGTCGAGATTTGAAAGCGATTCGTATTAACGTTTGGTTCTGCAACTGTGTATTTGCCGAATGAAATCACTAATGATCAGAAGGACATCGGGTGGTAACCCCAGAACCACCGGGCAGCAGCTGGCCTCTGTTGTTGCAGCGTGTCCAGTACCGCAGTCTGCGCCCTTTAAACCCGACCTTTACCAAAGTATTCACTCGATTTTTTTAGCTTCACTCACCTTACTTTGCCATCAACGGAAGGAGTATTTTTGCACATTTGGAGGTTGTGTATATGGTGGTGGCGGGTGTGAGGAAGGTGAGAATCTGCAGGAGGTTCTTTATGTGTCAGTGAAGAGAGAATAAATAGCTGTGTCTAAGAATAACTGCAGCTGTCTAGCTGCGATGCACATTCCTAAAGTAGATCCAGCGAGGGCACACGGTTATTCTCATATACTTTCGTCAAATGATTTCCAATTAGGAATCCGCGAAGAAATAAATAAACGCGTGTATTCAGCTGGATATTGAAATTTGAAAGAAAAATAAGTAATTGCCAGTACTGGCGTACGATCATTCAAGATCAAGATATTTCCTGTTTTTCCTAAACATTCTAGTGTCAGCTCAGCGGGATTGAGTCTGAATTCAGGTCCAGTGCAAATATAGTAATACACGGTCATCTCTCAAACTGAAACTCAGCACTTCTTTAAACTCAAAAAACTACTTTTTTTTTGGTTCACCAACTAGTCTTTTATTGATATGAAAATGTACCATTAATGCAATGCCAGATCATTTTCCTCTCCTCTGCCTTCGATGTTCTAAGGGGGCTACTTCCTCCAAAACACTGGTTCTGTCTTACAACTCCACCGAGAGCCACTTGATTTCCCATAGTCACCTTCCCAGCAGAAGTTGCCACACCTGCCTTATATTTCCACCCCATCCAATGTCCAGGGATCTCTCTCCAGAATACCTCCGTTTGGTCAGCAAAGGATGGTCCCAGAGGTTCCATTTGTTTTGTCACTTTAACTCTCCATCCAACATCCACTCTAACTTTGGCCTCGAACAAGATTTCAACAAACCCAAACCTAACCTTGAAGAACAACGCTTTCTCTTCCAACACGACATATTTACAAATATTGAATCCAGTCTTGTATATTACATTTTCGGTATTCAGTCATGTTCTCTTCTGGTCATCTCAGAGTTAATTAATCTCCTTGGCGCACACCATTTCTTATTCGCTTTATAGTCTATTTTCCTCTGGCATTACTATTATTTATATCATTCAATCTCCCCTGGTCTCCATGCTACGACAAATTTATCATTTTGTTTTCTCCACCCCCCCCCCCCCCTTACTTTCACTACTTTAAATTTAGTCTTTTGTAACTTTTCCCAGCTCTGATGGAAGGTCGTCACCCTGAATTGTTGACATCACCGCAGATTGTATCCAATCTGCTGAAGATTTCCAGTATTTTTTAAATTTCAGATTCCAACCTTGAAGTATTTTGGTTGCGGTGTACCTGTAACAGAATGAGTGACTGTGATAATAGTTGCCACTGCTGCTCTCTAATTGGCTGAATCTGCTTTACCATTTTCCTGACCTCTATAAGGAATGCACCACTGTCTTCTTCAATAATGCCCAAAGTATATATTTTGTTAATTCATGCATGGGATATGAATGCCCTTGTGTCCATCATACATTGTCAATGCTTAATTGCTTTCAAATTAAGGAGGCAGTTAAGAGCCAACAAATTGGTGAGTCTAGAGTCACATACGAGCCACAATGAGTAATGATGACAGATTTCCTTCCATCCCTTTTGGAAATTAGAATACCATAGTTCTCACAACAATCCCATACTTGAATGGTTATCATTACTAGGTTTCTTTTATTTATTTTAGGTTCATTATTGAATTTAAATTTCTTAGGTGCCATGATGGGATTTGAATTAATCATCCAGAGTTCTGTCCTTCCTGAAGCGCGGCGACCAGAACCATGCACAGTACTCCACCTAACCAATATTTTCTAAGGTTGTACCATAACCTCCTTTCTCTTATATTCTATGCTACTGCTATAGAAGACAAGTATCCCATGTGCCTTCTTCACCATCTTGATTCTTTGTGGTACCATCTTCAGGTATTTGTAGATTTGTACATCAAGATCCCTCTGTGCACAATACTCCCATACATCCTACCATTCATTATGTACAATCAACCCATATTAGCCCACCCAACAAAAGAAGCCAAGAAGTGTTTATCATCATAAGCACAAGTATGGTCAGGTACAATGAAAATCTTGCTTGTAGTAGCATTACAGGTGCATCTACTCAAATAATGCATATAAACATACATTATAAATAAGTTACAATTACATTTTATAAGACACAGTAAAAATAAAAAGACTGGGTAAAAAACAAAACATTAGAGCAAAACACGATGAGAAAACTATCAATGGTAATGAAAGAGGTGGTCCATAATGTTCCTTTGCTGAGATACATTTAGGGCTGTGCAGGTTGGTTCCAGAACCTAATAATGTAGGAATGGTTTAATTTCACCGACGGGTAGCATTTCCACCAGAAATAAGTACAAGCACTAGATACGCCTGCAAAAGGCTTCTTTTGCAGAATTTCCTTATCTGATTTTGATGCTTCAATTATTTCAAAACCTAACCGTGTATGAATACCCTTTTTCATTATACACATGCTTTACATCAGATGAAGCAAGTTTAATTGGTCAGAGGGGCAAGTATTCCCTCTAAGGTTCACTTGTTGGTGAAAAAAATCTAAGGCGCTGGAAAATATCAGTGAACTGGTTTGGTGGGCACAGAAGTAGGAAATGGAATTCAGTGAAATATAAGGTAATGCATTTGGAAAGGGAAAAAGGCAAAGTAATACATAATAAGTGGTGCAATGTTACAAACTGCATGCAAAAGAGGCTATCATGGACTGCATATCCACAGAATCCGAAGTTGGAGAGAGAGATAGATCAGGAGGCTATCGGTAAACACAAAGAACAGGGAAGGTAGACAGAAATGCTGGAGAAACTCAACGGGTGAGGTAGCATCTATGGAGCGAAGGAATAGGTGATGTATCGGATCAAGACCCGTCTGAAAAAGGGTCTTGATCCCGAAACGGCACCTATTCCTTCGCTCCATAGATGCTGCCTCACCCGCTGAGTTTCTCCAGTATTTTTGTCTACCTTTGATTTTTCCAGCATCTGCAGTTCTTTCTTAAACAAATAACAGGGAGGTTACATTAGAACAATAAGACTCCGGAGGACCATGTACATGTCATGTCACCACACTTGAAGTAAAAGGTTATAAGTTAGAGAAGGTGCAGAGCTGTTTAACAAAGAAATTGAAAACCAAACAAAATACAGATGCAGAAAATCTGAAATAAGTACTGAATATGTTGGAAATGTTACAGGTCTAAGACCCATCATCAGACTGGAAAACCTGTATTCTATCTTTCTCAATTCTGATGATGGCTCTTTGATCTAAAACATTAACCATTCCCTTTTCCACAAATGCGCCTAATCTGCTGAGTGTTTCTTGCATTTTCAGTTTTTTAATTTAACAAAGATATTGCTAGAAGTGGATTGTATTGGGCTGTGGGTGTTTTCTTTGGAGAATTGAAATTATAAGATTCAGATGTACAGAATTTTCAGAGGAAGGTCGATAACCTGGAGACGTAGGCTTGAACATATGGGAGGAGATGTGGAAAAATGTTTTCACCAGAGTAGTAAAAGTTTGGAATTCACTGCCCTTAGGAGTAGTGGTGGCATAAACCCTTATCACATTAGATGAGCACTTGAGTCATAATATACAGGCCATTATAAAAATAACATTTGTTTAAGAAAATGCTGGAGAAACTCAGCGGGTGAGACAGCATCTATGAAGCGAAGGAATAGGTGACGTTTCGGGTCGAGACCCTACTTCAGACTGATGTGGGGGTGGGAAGAAGAAAGGAAGAGGAGGAGACAGTGGGCTGTGGGAGAGCTGGGAAGGGGAGGGGAAGGAGGGAGAAAGCAAGGACTACCTGAAATTGTAGAAGTCAATGTTCATACCGCTGCAGTATCATTTGGCTGGGATAGACCTTCTTCAATGTTATATGATTGTTACTGGAGAAGTCACAGAGACACCTGAATTTCGTGCGGAGTGCAATGGCAGTTGAAAATGGTAGGACAGAGTAACATTTTGATCGATTGTTAAATTTTGTTACCAAAATGATCAGGCTATAACACTTGAATAGGCAAATGAAATTTATAGCTACTTTGGAACACCGCGATAATATAGATACCCATCAGCTTTTAAGAGTGCAATGTGCTTTTAAAAAGAAATGATGTTGCGTTGATAATGAACTTTTCAAACTATCAGAAAGTCAAAATCCAATCCACAGTAAGTATAGGAAGGTGGCACAAATAGCAGTGCAACATTCCCTAAGTACTGAACTGGAGTGCAGATCAGTCAGGGTATTTGCTTACATTTCTGAGATGGCACATGGATTCATGTCCTACTTATTCAGAGATAAATGTGCCAACACAGGGATAAGACTGACCATCAATTTCAAGAACAACTTAAAGCACTCTTAAATCTAAATTTTATAATGTGAATCCTTTACATGTTCATTGGCATTTCCTAGTTTTGCTTTTAATTACATGATTTAATTCATCAAAGTTACTTATTTGAGGGGGGCTTTGGGAACCAATTTCTATGTAAAAATTGCTTTGAAAATGCTGTAAATGTTACATTGTTTAGAGCTAAAGGTAAAAAGTTCCTGAGAGGCCACCTAAAATCCATAACCAGCAATAATCATGGGTATTTCCACTTAGATGGTTTGATTGGCCTTCCTCGTAGGTATTTTTCAAGTACTCTACAGATGTACAGAGCTGGAAAGTGGTCAATATTGATGTTCTAGGTTATTTGGAAAATAAACTGGAAAATATATGGTGGAAAACAGCATGAAAGGTTACAGGGAAGTAGAATCAAAGGTCACATTTTCAGTAAATGCACTTGTTATTGGAAGGCAGGAAGGGGTGTGAAATATTATCCTGAGGGGAAGATATTTTCAGAACTCTGTAGTCAGGAAATATTTTTGTAGAATTTCTATTAATGAGATAAAATGATTGGGTATCCACGTCTATGGGATAACATACAACCCATTCTGGTTCCTTGTTTTCTTTTTTTTTCTCATTCACAGGATGGGCATTGCCGCCAAGGATAGAATTTTTACCCATCCCTAACCTCACTATGGTAGAATAATGATTACATTGCATGACCAGTGGTATCGAGGACTGGGTTAATATCTAGGAACGAGTTCTGATCCCACCATGGCATCAGTATTGATGATCAAGAAACAACAGGTCTGTCATAAAAGCTTATTTAATTCATAAATGTACTTAGGCAGAGAAATATTGCTGATCTGGCCTATATGTGACTCCAGAATCTAACAAACAATATGGTCAACTCAGTCTAGTGTCAACCACATTACTGTTGCTTTCTGGGAGATATTATATAATTTGTTGATTTCTTTGTGATGTGGGCATTGATGGTAAGGCCAACATTTATTGCCCATTCTGAATCGCCCTTGAGAAATTAGTGATGTGCTGCCTTTAACTGCCGTAGCCTTTTATAGAAGTGCTGATGGGCAGGGACTGGAAACAGTTACGAGGAAAGGCAGACAATATATTTCCAATTCAGAATGGTGTGTGATTGAAGGGGAACCCACAGCTGCTGGGATTCCTATATGTCAGCGATCTTTATCCTTTTCTGTCAATAGAGGTTGCAACTTGGGAGCTTATATTACAGCAGTCTTGGCAAATTGATAACAGATGGAAGACAATAGGTCAAAATAGGATATCATCCTCTTTGGTATAAAAGTATTTTAAAACTTTGTTTTTTAAGTGAGAGATTAAAAGGTCTTGGTGCTCTGAAGGACCTGGCTGTCCTTGTACATAAATCACTGAAAGCTAGTATTGAGGCATTCAGGAAGGCAAACAATTTTTGCTTTTATTGGAAGAGAGTTGAGTATGTGAGGAAAGATGTCTTGCTCCTCTGGTTTGTTACAGAGCTAATAAAAGTGCATATGGAATATAGTGTGCCTTCCTATCAAAGGATATACTTGCATGGGAGAGAATACCAAAGGTTGTGTGTTGTCACAAAATTCCGATTTGATCATGAAAGGTATCTGCTGCTATATTCTACTCTGGTTTTCATATGCAATTGATATTGGCTTATTATTGTCATGTGTACCAAAATGCAGTGGAAAATCTTTTGCATGCTATCCAGGCAGTTCATTTAATGCACAAGTGCAATCATTCCATATATGAGTACAGCAAGTGCAAAAGACAAATTAAATCAAATGTAGAATACAGTATTACAGCTAGAGAAAGTGAAGGTAAAAATGTGCAGGGGTCGTAACATAGTAGATTGAAGGATCGGGAATAAATCTTTTGCATATGAGATCTGTTCAAGAGTCAGATCACACCATGGGTAGAAGCTGTTCTTGAATCTGATGATGTGCTTTCAAACTTTTGTATCTTCTACCTGATGGGAGAGGGGAGAAGAGAGAATGACTGGGGTGTGAGTGGGATTTTGATAAGGTTGGTTGCTTTCCCAAGGCAATGTCAAGTCAAGTCACGTTTATTTATATAGCACATTTAAAAAAACAACTCTCGTTGGCCAAAGTGCTTTACATTTGTATAAGAGTAGTATAACAAACAAACTACATACATGTAGCCCTCGCTCAGAGGACGTCAAGAAAGGCTTGGGAGTACAGATGGGTTTTTAGTCTCGACTTAAAATAGTCGGTGGAGGGGGCAGTTCTGATAGCAAGAGGGATGCTGTTCCACAGTCTAGGAGCTGCAACCGCAAAGGCGCGGTTGCCCCTGAGCTTATGCCTAGACCGCGGGATATTCAGCAACCCCAAGTCGGCCGATCTGAGGGACCTGGACGTGGTGTGGTGGGTGAGCAGACTTTTAATGTAGGTGGGGGCAAGCCCATTGAGGGCTTTGTAGACATGAAGGAGGATCTTGAAATGTATTCGGAACCGCACAGGGAACCAGTGGAGAGAGGCCAGGATCGGGGTGATGTGGTCCCTTTTTCGGGTGCCCATCAGGAGTCTCGCTGTGGCGTTTTGGAGAAGTTACAGGTGGGACAGGGAAGTTTGGCTGATGCCACTGTAAAGGGAGTTGCAGTAATCTAGGCGGGAGGAGATAAGTGTGGATGATTTTTTCGAGTTCAATGTGAAGTGTAAATGAAGTCAATGAGGAGAAGGCTGGTTTGCATGATGGACTGGGCAGTATCCACTGTAAAGCACTGTTTTGTGTGGTCTTGGGCAGTTGACCAGTGTGAGTAGTTAAACCAAGCTGTGATACATTCCAATAGAATGCTTTCTATGCATCAGTATAAATTGATAAGAGTCAATGAGGCATGCCAAATTTTCTTAGTCTTTTGAGGAAGTAGAGGATTTGGTATGCTTTCTTGACCATATTGTGTTTTTGATCAACATCTTTCCTTCTGTCGGGGTGTATGTAACTTTTGGTCCTTAGATTGAAAATAGGTTTGTGCTGCTAATAAAGAAGGAACTGAAGACGGGTCCCAACCTGAATCAGAATCTATTCATTTTCTCCAGAGATGCTGCCTGACCCGCTGAGTTACTCCAGCATTTTGTGTCTATCTTAGTTATGTGCTACTTTATAGTTTTACACAATGATGAGTTGGGTGAAAGAGTTAGCAAGTGATATTGCGGGGAGTGGTGCTGTGTGTATGAGTCAGTGGAACTGATCTGAAGATATTTTCAGAATCTCAGTATCTTTTACACGCGAACTGCAGGCTCATCATTCTGCACAGGATCAAATTGACAGCAACTGCTTGAGATTAACTTCTTGGCTTTGAGTAGGTCGAGAGCCAAAATGGTTGATCTATAATTAATAGTTTAATGTAATGCTCAGAATGTAATACCTAACTCAAGTTTAAAAAAAATTGAAATCAAATAATGGGATTAAATGGGATTTCAGTAGTGACTTTTGGACAAAAATGGCAACCTGTAAAAGCTACCTTATTTGCTTCATATGTCATTTTCAACCTTACTCATCTTAAAAATGAGAAATTAGTTCTTACATATTTATAGAATATTCAAATTTTACTTTCATGTTTTTTCCTCGAATTGCTATTTAAGGAGCCAGGACTTGGACTGTATTTTTTCACTGGGACCAGTGACCTATGGCCTCAAACAATATCTCATACATGTACCTGGACTGATTGACCCATGGAGGTTATGTTGATTATAGTCACTCACAGATTCCTACCATCAGGCCCATTCCAAGCTGCTGTTGTTGTCATTGCTGGAATAAAGCACAGAGATGTCATCTTGTTTTTCTTCAACTCAGCGGAATTGCAGACTTCCTTATAGTTGAGACTCCCTGAATCCTTGCCAAGAGCACCTGGTTGTAGCTCTGAAAGATATCTATGACCCTCATGCTCAAATATCATATCTCCTGCAGGCATATCTACTGGTTCTTCATTAGCCTAACCAGATGCCTTGAATTGTCCTCTCAACATTTTACATTTCATTTTATCAAACTGTTTTAGGGACGGCACAGTGGCACATCTATAAGAGAATGCGAGGAGAATTTAAAAACTTGATTATATGGTTAGTGTAAATGAGTCATTTATGACTGGTGCAGACTTCATGGGCTGAAGGTCCTTTTCCATGCTTTATGTCTCTTTGACATTTATTCAGTCCCTTTAAGAGCTGGCTTAAATTATACCAACAAGCTAAATGTTAGCAGTTGATCAAACTGTAATAGATCAGTAGTGTGCACTGAAACATAGCAAGGGAAACACAATAAAACCTTTCAGTCAATCTTGCAGTTAAAAATAGGTGTTATGTGGGACACACAAATACTTTGTGAACCTCCCATAATATCTAGATTTATGTTAGATTAGAATAGCATTGTTAGTTTCTAATTTCTGGCCGACATTATACATATTTAGAGGAATTCAGCAGAACATTTTAAGGGGCTTCACAGGAGTAATAAACAAAAGTTGGCACTCACCCACATAGAGCAACATTCAAAAGTTGCCCAGAGGCAGGTTTAAGATTAAATTTAAAAGAGGAAAGTCGAGGTTTAAAGAACTTGCCCAATTTACAGCTGAAGATATCTGTCAACAATGATCAGTCAAAGTTGCTCAAAAGGCCAGAATTGGAGTACTGCAGATTTCATGTGTAACTAAATTGTAGAACTAAAGGAAGATTACAGAGATAATGTACAATGAGCCAAAGGGTGAATTTGAAAACAAACGCATTTTACAATCATTGCATTGTTTAATCAGGAGCTGATGTAAATGAACATGTCCATGCTCGAGGTGTGGAGTTTGAGGATAAGAGTGCTGAACAATTGAATTTTACCCCATTTCATAGAATCATAGAAACCTACGCCTCAGAATAAGGTTGATTGACTCATTGCACCTAAGCTTCCAAGTAACTTGGATGCATAAGGTAGTAATAAAATTATTTGACCACTTGCGTGTTCAATAAACTTGGTAATGTGTGCCCCTTTGTTTACATTTCTAGAACATTCATATATTTCTATCAGACGCCACTACCTATTTCTATCATAGATATTGTCTGTCTCTACCGTGGCTTCAGCCATCCTGCTGCTGTTATCTTCAGACATAACTATTCCAATGCTCACACCTAGCCTCATAACTATCATTCTCCATAAATTTCAGCTCATCCAAAAAGTCCAAGACCAGCTTGCACCAAATCCTGATCACCTGGATCTTACTCAGCAGAATCTGTTTGAAAATGTTTTAAGCCCCACTAGATCCTCGTTCTGCTGCACCACACAGCATCCATGCACTATTTCATTTTTGGCTTCTTATGCATCCCCAATTTCCTCTACTAGACCAACATCCTAAACTACAGGCACTGGAACTCATTTTCTAAACCGGAATATCACCCTTCACTTCCACGGGAGAGGCTGCAGATGACCACTTTGTTGCTTGCCTCGGGAATCCGGCTTGGTCCAGTCTTGGCATCTTCAATGGTTTTGTGAAGATCATCGATAGATTTCTTGTACTGCTGGGGAATGCTCGTCATGAATGCTGGAGACTTGGACTTGGAACTGAGAAATGGAACTCGCAGTTCATTTATAGTTTCAGGTTGGGGAACGCGTGTATCGTCTTCTTTGGTGCACATTCCTCTCCGCACTTGAAGACTGTGATAGCAGTTATATGCTCATTTAGGTTAGCAACAGCGTCCTTGTATACAGATCAGTTCTCTGATTCAAAGCCGTTGCAAAGTATCAGATCTGTTTCCTCAGACCAACACTGTACGTTCTGTACCAGTCCTCCAGCTTCCGTTTTTGCTTTTAAGCAGGGAGTAAAATCGTAGCCAGGTGGTCAGATTTGCCAAAGTGTGGTCAGGGATGGAACAGTAGGCCACTTTAATTGTTATCTAGAAGTAGTCAAAGGTGTTTGGGCCTCGGGTTGAACAGAGCTGGTAATATTTTGATTGAAAGCTCTTGAGGTTGGCCCAACTGAAAACCCCGGCTTTTATGAACAAGACCTCAGGGTAATTCATTTCAAGGCTATTGGTGAAGAGTGTAGTTCATTGAGTGCAAACTTAGCATCAGCATGGGTTGGGATGTAGGCAACTGTCAGGATAGCCAGAGTGAATTCCCGTGGCAGGTAGTAGGGCCGAGTCTGGAGAGGCCAAAGACGATTAAGTGAGTTACTGTGTTAGTTGCAGTCACAAACAACAAAATTGATGACTTTAAGCAACACACTCCCAGAAACCAAATTACCGTCAAGAGTTTTTTAAAAATAATAATAACGAAAGTAGGGAGAGGACACAGCTGAAACAAATTCCCAGACAAAGGTATGTTTATAAAGTTGTGTTTGGAGGGATAAATGTACATACCTGAATCATATCATCTTAATGAGAAACCTTGTGATGCTGGTGGGTGTGGTGTGCTGAATGAATGTTATGAATGTAAGGATTTGAGAGGGCTGAGGTAGATGGGAGGAAGCATTCCTGTGAATCATTTTAGATGATTTGAGTATGGGAATCCATGGGCATATCTTGGTGTAGAAGGAGGAGAAGGAGTTAAGAGTAGACAGAGTGATACAATTAAGTTTCACCACATAATCCATTATCACATGTTAGCAGTAATTGTTGAGTTTCCATTGATGACTCTGCCAGCCAATAACTTGAATTTAGGGTGTGTATATGTCCAGGCTTACTGCAGGCAAAGACACATCTAACAGCTGTTTACACAACAAATGATCTATTTAAGGAACATATGACAGTAATTTTTTTTTTCTAAGTTTGAAAAGGACATTCTTTGTCACAGAGCTATGCAATCACGTAGGCTTGAATGACAGTGGATTGCACAATCATGCCCCTATTATGGAACAACATTGTCACCAATTCAAACTTTAATTACTTAATTATTCAAATTAACAGAAATTCATTCCTGTCTTGTTTTATACAACAACAACACTTCAGCGGAGGGAGTAGAGTTTAAAATGTTGTAGAAAATACAAAACTTAGCAATATTGGTCCAAAGCCGCAGCAGAACCCAGGAATACATTGATAATGCTGAAACAGGTATCCTACTATCCAGACCCAACTTAATGTAGGTAAATGTGACACGAGATGAAACATTTTAGAGAAGCTGAATAATCATTTTGGCTTTGATTGGATGAGTGCAGTACAACAAAGTTGAACCTGGGAGAGTACTTGCACAAACATTTGAACATGCTGGGGGAAGTTGTGAATGCACACTGTAGCTTCGGTTTTTTAAATAGGAAAATTAAATATAGAAGCAAGAATTTTGTGCTGAACCTTCGCAAACATTGGTTCATTCTTAGCTGATGATGCATTGTGTATTATTTATAGCACCAAACTTTTGGAAAATTGTTAAGTTTCTTACAGGTGTTATGCCAGATGTTTACCCAGTAATATGAAGAAATTGGAGAAACCAGTATGTCCTTATTTGAATAGACAATTTTAGTCAAGATCTATTATAGGCAGGTCAAAACTATTTACTCTGGCTAGTCAATCTATAACCATAGGCCAGACATTAAAAACAATTGGCAGAACTAATGTAACATTTCTTTGCACCAATGTTAAAGGTGTCATATTCCATTGAAACATTTAAAAGTCAATTGGACATGCATTTGAAAAAGACATGCAGATTTATGGGGGTTGATGGGGTTGGAATTACACAGCCCTTTTAAAGAACTGGCAGAGGTATAATCAGTTGAAAGACCTCTACTGCATTGTAGGATTTGATATAGTCCAATCAATCAGGGTATATGAAGGGGACACTATTTTGAATGGACAGATTAGGGCAGATGTGGACTAAAGGGTTGAGTGGTCAATTTCTAATTATAAAATTAACTGTGGATTCGTGTGATTGATATGGGCCGATGGGAAATACACAAAAAAACTGTTGGCAATGTTATAGAGCTCCAGATGAGCTACACTGGTCTACAGAACAGTGAATAAAGCTTCACATTAGTGGTGTTTTCCTTAAGTTACTATCTCACCTTTTATTTAAATGAATGACTATAGTTGAACTTTTGCCTGTAAGTCAAAAGGTTGACTATTCTGGTCCTACCCAAAAGATATGAACACAAAAGCTCTCAAGTGCTGTAAAAATAACCCATGGCAGTATTTTTGGAAGATGATTTCACTGATATCATCTTCCACTTTTATTACTGACTCCAACATCGCTAAAAAGATTGCCAGGCCATTACATTGCTGTGTGCAACAGCTTGCTGTGCCCAATTTTGCAGCACTGCTTCCAAAATTACTCCAATCGCTACCCTCTAAATACACTTCATCCAGTGGGAACCATTTCAGAATGTCCAGAGATCTTGAAATATGCCATAGAAAGGCCTGTCTTCTTACTTGGTTATTCTTTCTTCATGCCTAGTAAATCAAGAAAAAGATCAATAAGGTATAGACTGCCAGCTTTTGCAGCTGGAAAGGTATGTAATGTGATATATAGTAAAAGAGGATCTGAGGACCATGCAAGGTTAAATAAACATACATGTGGCTGATTGGTGTGTTTTTTTTACAGGAGCAGTGGATGTATCCCGTCGTAATCCAATTGCCTCATGGTTATGTGCAATGCTTTATTGCTTTGCCAGTTACATAATGGCCGATGTCCTGCTTGGAGAATCGCCTCTCCATTATTTTAACAACACTTCTCACATCTTACTGGCATCAGCTGTTTGGTGAGTGGTCACTGATTTTATTATTCAGAGGATTCACTTGATTAAAATAGCAGATATTACTATTGATGGGGTTGTTCATAAACTCCTAATTGGTGCACAGATGTCACTATGGACATGCTAGTATACATTCGCAGGACAATTAGTTGTAATTCACAGAACAATTTGTTGTAAAATAAATGAAGCCATTTCGACTTTATACAAGGATTGTTAGACCGTTAGAAAATTGTGCCCTGGTGGATGAAACCTCTATGTGATGAAAAAGGTATTGAAAGCTGCCATCAGGTTAATTCCAAGCTTAATGTAGTAGTTATCCCCACAAACACCTGTGTCCATATGTTAAACAATCAGAGATTTACAAATAATTCGATCAAAATTGGTGAAATTCTGACAGCACTTTTTGCGTAGTACAATTGTTTCAATTGGATAGATCAGTGAAGACCAGGGTTTTAAAACATGTACAAGGGCAGATAAAGTAGATGTTACGAAAATGGAATTTTTTCCAGAAAATAGTGGCCCTTCAAAACAAACTGCTACCACATAGAAGGAAATAATGATTCATTGGATTTCTTCAAGAGTAAACAGGATCTGTTTCCAGTTGGGATGAGCATTTGGTGCAAGAAGGCATTATGCTGGCCTCCTGAATTTGTCCTGGTCACATGACATTTGTCTTTTGCAGATCTAGCCCTATCATGATGCAGATATTCAAGTCTTCGTTCAAATGTCTACAGTTTAGGTAGTAGAGGGGTGTTTGTATTGTGGCATAGAAGGCTAATTGATTGTCCTATCCCATACAGGGCTCTCACTTAACTTTTTTTCCCTGTTGCCAGCCGGGCAACCTAGGCAGCTTTTTAGGTTGCCAAATGACAGTTTAGGTGGTCATTTAAGACGACTTGCATGGCGCGTGCAATAATGTGCTCGGACGAAGTGCGTAGTTACCAGTCGGAATTATGCTCAATGAAGCATTCACATATTATTTCTGCTTGAAATAAAGTCACAAACTAAACATATTCACCAATCAAGACATGATATATACCACAATGACATGCAGCAAAATTATAATACAGTATCTCAACTCTTTTTACACATTGCAATTAATGCAATTTCTATTATTTCTTTCCACTTCCAAACAAAAATGTGGTTGGATTATTCAGCGTATGATCAACCTGTGTCAATAAATCATGGACCATGGTAACATATATGCTTAACCATGCACACTACAGATTGATGCAAGCATGTTTTCTGTGAAGGACTGAAAATTATCATGACATGGCCATAGCATGGGTCATTATTGATATTGGTACAGAAACACTCTCGCTTCCCACATAATTTATCCACAACAAAATATACAGGTTGCAAGGAAATTTCTAAAGGCATTTTCTGATAATGGCTGTTAAAATCAACTATACCCATCTGACATTACACTAACTGACAAGAGATGGCCAAAGGACATAACTACAGCAAATGTTCTTTTGGTAATATGTTTAAAGGTGTCAAAATGCCACATTACCGAACATTCAGTTTAGATGTGAACAGCAATGAAGATACCCAGTTTGTACGCACCAGATTAAAAAAATTATTGATAAATGCTGCTTCCATCATTCCCACTTCAGAATTAACGTTAAAATTTCAACTGCAGTATCTCCTGACCAAATTTGTGATGTATATGACCGACTGTAGAAGTAAAACCTGGATAAATCAAAGGTATAGTTGTGAATGCTGCTCATTAAATAACTACAGTACTGATACTCCATATTAAGAGCATTGATTTGCCGTTAAAATAAATTCTGTAATAACATGCCAATGGTAGCAGTGACAATTGAACACTGCGGTTTTAATGTTTCACTATTTAATTAATCCAGCTTTATGGATTAAATCAGATAATAACATTGGGAATTAAAACACATTTGATTGCATTCCGTTCTCAAACATAGTCAATGTTCGCTCTGCAGACATTTCCAGCGGAGTAGGGTCGGGGGGGGGGGGGGGGGGGGGGCTGTGTGAGAATCGGTGCGGGATGGATAGATGGGGTGGGGGGTGGGGGCTGAGAAGGCAATCGGTGCGGAATGGATGGATTGAGGCAGGGGAATTAGTGCGTGTTGGAGTAGGTAAAATTGTGAGGGGAGAGCGCGGGGGATGTCAGGGGGGTTGAATGGGGGGATCAGTACGGGATGGACGGGGGGGGGGGGTGGTCTGTGCAGGATGGATGGGGAGATCAGTACAGTATGGATGGGGGGCTCAGTACAGAATGAATGGTGGGGATCAGTGCAGGATGAATGGGGGTAGACAAAAATGCTGGAGAAACTCAGCAGGTGAGGCAGCATCTATGGAGCGAAGGAAATAGGCAATGTTTCGGGTCGAGACCTTTCTTCAGACTGATCCCCCCCCATTCTTCTTGAATGGGGGGATCAGTACAGGATGAATGGGGGGCATCAGCGCATAATGAATGGGAGGATCAGTACAGGATGAATGGGGGGGTCAGTACAGTGTGGATCGGAAGGTCTGTGCAGGATGAATGGAGGGATCACTACAGGATGAATGGGTGGAATCGCTACAGGATAAATGGGGGGAGTCGCTACAGGATGAATGGGGGAGTCACTACAGGATGAATGGGAGATCAGTGCAGGATTAATGGTGGAACAGTGCAGGATGAATGGGAGGGGCATGTACAGGATTAATGAGGGGATCAGTACAGGATGAATGGGAGGCGTCAGTAAAAGATGAATGGGTATATCACTACAGGATGGATGGGGGGGAATCGGTACAGGATGACTGGGGGGGGACCAGTACAGGATGAATGGGGGGTTCAGTAAAAGATGAATGGGTAGATCATTACAGGATGGATGGATGTATCGGTGCAGGGTAAATGGAGGGTGGGTCAGTACGGGGATGAATGGGGGGCGAAGTGCAGGAAGGATGGAGGAGAAGTTCAGGATGAATGGGAAAAGGGGTCAGTACAGAATGAATTGGGGGACCAGTGTAGGATGGATGGAGTGGCAGGAGAATCAATGTGAGGTGGATAGAGTGATCAGCGCAGGATGAATAGATTTGGGGGGGGGGGGGGGGGGTAGAAGGGGAGAGGAGCACAGAGGATGTCAGTGTGGACTGAATAGAGGCGGGAATGGGGATCATTGCGGGATGGAGAGGAGGGGTCTCAGGATAAGGGGGTGAAGGGGGGGGAGTAAGAGAGAGAGAGAGAGAGAGAGAGAGAGAGAGAGAGGGTCAGCGCTCATCGGACAGGGACGGCATCATTGCCCCTCTGCCTTGGCCATCCCTGTCCACCGCCAAGTGGCACCGCCAAAGGGGGAGGCATTTGGGATCTCCTCGCCACCGCCTCCCCTCCTCCACCAGCCCAACGGGAAGGTGCGGGGCCGAGCAGTGCAGCTGCTTCAGACGGCGGAAGGAGGCCTCCCCCCTTCCTTCCTCCCTCCCAGCCTCGGCGTGTGGGAGGGTTTGTTTTAAAAGCGGATATGGCGGAGTGGCAAGCAGCAACCGCTATCAGTGCGGGTGGGGTGCGAGGGAAGGAGGAGGTGGATCCGCTGCCGCTGTGCGGGGCACGCTATTCGCTACGACTGTCCATCATGCTGCACCTAGTATTTTTGCCCCGCACTACAGCTTGTTACCGCCGCCGACACGATACGTCACATTCCTTTCCTCCAGCGATGCTGCCTGACCCGCTGAGTTACTCCAGTTTTTTGTATCTATCTTCGGTATAAACCAGTATCTGCAGTGCCAAGCCGGGCAAAATGACTCCGCATTTAGGTTGCCCGGCGGCATTTTGGGTGATCATTGACACCCAGGCAACCACTAATTTCGAGCCCTGTATATTTTGTGCATATTTTATTAATTTCAATCATATTTCAGGATCCTTGTCCTAATTTTCTACTGAAAGGATTTGAGAAAACAATTGGGTCAAGGAATGTATCCATGTAGTGCAATCTTATAGAAATAACTCATTGACCTACACAATGTGCTGATGATACCATATTACACGTTTTGCATAATAAGCGAGTTCGGTATTCCGACTGCGCATGCCCAGGTCAAAGGTCACTCTGCATAAACATTGCTGTGGAAGCAGTGGAGCTGTGGACACATTTCATCCGTATGTTCCTGCTTTGATTCTTCTAGGTACGAAAATACTGCTTTTAAACTATGAATTAGTTGTATTTCTTGTTCCTTTGTTAAAAGTTAAGATTATTTTGTCGATTTTATTGCTCTGTGCTTCGGTGAGTGAGCGAGGTCGAGGTCCGTGGTCGGGGTCCGTGGTCGGGCCCAGGTCACCGGCGCTGAGGGCACTGTTGAGTTGCTGATGGGCCGTCCCCGTCCCCTCCCGGGTGTCCCGTCCCTGTCTGGAGGCGGCTGGAGGTATCGGGCCGGGCTTGCAGCCGGCGCGGAAAAGAAGGCATTGACTCTGGCTCCCGTGGGGGAGCTGGGGGACATCGGCTGCGCCTCTCTCGTTGTGCAGTGGCTGTCGGTTGGCCCCCTCGGTGCTGGCATGGGCTGAGCGCCGGTCATCGGCCTGTGTGCCGCCGCTGCTCCGGGCCGCTGTCCCGTCGGTCCGGAGCTGTCGGTACCCCTGGCGGGGCAGGCAGAGTTGAGCTGGGGTTGGTGCTTCTTCTCCACACTGGCTGTGGGCCTGCGGAACGGTCCAGTGGCAGTTCGGCAGTGCTTGCGCCGCCTGGGACCCGGGTTCGATCCTGGCTGAGCATGAGGCGTGGATGTGTGCGTGCAGCTGCCGAGAATGTCTCTCCACTGGTCCAGTCTCCTCCCCCCCCCCCCCCCCCCCCCCCACCGTCTCCCACTCGCATCTGCCCCCTCTATCTCGCTGTTACACCCTGCTCTCCCGCTACCTGGCACCCCTGTTCCTCAGATTAAATACATATTCACATGTAAATCATGAATAAAGATAAGAATATATACACAGTTTATACAGTCAGCGCTTTGTTCGCTTTTTCTTTATGGTGAATGACCTTTGACAAATCCCATGATTCCTCGCATTTTTTCGGAATACCAAACTCGCTTATTGACTGGAGATAGTTACCTAGGCATTGCCATTTTAAAGCATAATATATTTACATATGTTTATGATTAACATATCTACTATAATAAAAATCTGTTAGCTTGTATTGGTAAATAATCAACAACTTGTATTGGTAAATAATCAATAATCAACCCATTCTGTTGGAAAGTTAATGATTGTGGTTACTCGGCAGTTGAACAGCAAAAGATAAAACAAACATTTAGGCAAAGAAAGAGATCATTCTAGGCTACATTTCTGATGGCATACTCAGCCAAAGACTGCCACATGAATACATAACTGGAATCAAACAAGGTGAAAAGGGAAAGAAGGAAAACAAAATGGGAATTAAGGACGCCAAAGAGACCTGCTGCCTCAGGTTCAGCTCGCTGGGCTAAATGTTACTTGCATTACTGCCTGTGCGGGGTAGGCAATTTATCTCTGTGACCACTTGGGTGCACGCTGGTGCCATTTACTCCCACATCCCAAGGGTGTGACGGTTAATTGGTTATTGTAAATTACTCTCAGTATACATAGTAGGTGAAATTAGGGGAGTGAGAGAGAGAATTGGCAAGGGAATTGGAATGAAATGATAAGACACAATGGGCCGCATAATATGAAAGATGTAGAAGGAAGGAATAAAATGTTAATAGAGTACAATGAACTAAGGTGAGAAGAAACTCAGAGCTTACATTGGCTTAGCGTGTTAAATGAATTCTGGCTTTGCTCTGAATATTGATGATTGCATGTAATGTCGGGAAATTTTGGTTGCTCTTTGGTCTTTTATCACAAGCTGCACCAAAATAATTAAATGAATATGATTTCAATTCTTTATTTTTATATTCACTCATCATCTAATAAAGCAAGTTAACAGCTGTATGAGCCTTAAATCACCAAGTACGTCTTTCGCCTGCCTTAACAGAGATTGAAGAAGTACATTTACAAAGTGTACAGATTGTATATTAGTTCACAAGAGACTACTACAGTTACGGCCCTTTCTCCCTGGTTGCACTCTTGTGTGATATAGGACAGGGCAAGGACAAGGACATATCATATGTATGGCTGATATTTCCTCCCAAACTGAAGGTGCTGAAACTAAATACTCAATTGTTAAAGTGGTTAAGGCTAGAGATTGTAGACAATCAGCAATCAACAATAGACAATAGGTGCAGGAGTAGGTAATTCGGCCTTTGGCTGATCGGTACCCCCGTTCCTGCCTTCTGCCCATATCCCCTGACTCTGCTATCTTTAAGAGCCCTATCTAACTACAGATTGTAGTCCAGATCTTGTTGATTTCTGCTGCTCATTAACATCAGAGATGGTACCATAAAATACTTACCCAATCATGAAAGTGACCAACAATTGACTCCTTCCCACTGCAAATATTGCACTTCAGATACTTTTTATCCATCGAATTTTTCAACAGAGAATATCTCGGTCAATTTTCCCTGTACCCAGTTACTATCCAATCACAGTTGTAAGAGCTACCTACTCTTTCCCTATAATTCCACAACCTTTCTAATTTTATTGTGAAAGTTGCAACTGAATCTCTCCAACCATTCTTTCAGTGAATACATTCCAGATGTTCGAAACAAAAATCTCTCCATAATCCCTATATTTATTTGGTTCTTATTTCTATTATCTTAAATGTATCCCCTGGTTAGTTACCTTTTTGTGTCTCCCTTTAACGTTTTCTTTTCTAAGGAGAAAAACTGTACAGAAAACTTGTAAAAATGAACCGTATAATTCATTCAAATAAAATTTTAATTGTATCACTTGCATCTTGCACAATATTTAATTTCCAAACTATGTAAATGTGTACAAAAGTGGATTATAATACAAAATGAAATTCTTGTGTGCCAATTTTTGCACATCGTCTCACCTAATTTCATAGAAAATTAAAAGTACCATTGAAAGAAGATAAACTTCAAAAGCCATGAATATTCTGAGAGATGAGAAAAATCCATTCAAGAAAATTCCAGCGAATAGGTTTCAATCCAGAACGCTTGTGCAGTCTGTGTGGAGCTTGTACGTTCTCCCTGTGATTGTATGGATTTCCTCAGGTAGATTCCCACAAAGATGTCTATGCAGGCAGTCAAATGTCCACTGTTCAATGCTTGGAGCATGCAGGTGAGTGGTAGAGTCTGGGGGAAATTGAGGGGAAAATAAAATGCGATTCATGCAAAGGACACTTTATGTTTGGCATAGATTTGATAAATCAAAAGCTTGTTTCTGTGCTGTATGATTCAATGAAGAGGCTAATATATTGTGCACGTGTTGTCTATAATGTTCTGTTCATGGGGCAGTGTGGGAAATTAAATCACATTTAACAACACACATTTGATTATGTTGGTGTTACACGTACTTATTCAGTGTGTTTAAGTTTTTAATATTGAAATCAGGAATATTTATTACAAACTGAACCAATGCTTTTAACTTAGGTATCTCATCTTTTACTGCCCATTGAACCTTTTCTACAAATGTGTGACCTTCATGCCTGTGAAGTTGGCCCTCACTGCTATGAAGGAGGTGGTGCGGGTACGCAAAATTAGTGTGGGCGTTATCCATGCTCACCATGCCTATCACCATGGATGGATCATTATGGCTTTGGTTGGATGGGCTAAAGGTAAGTAACTTGTTATTATCTCTCTATTTTTTAGGATGTTAAGCTAGGCATGGCAGCATTGAATATTAATTATAGCTTCACCTATATAATTGTAAATTTCACAAGAGTTTGTGACTGCCTTCCAGTTGTGTTCTTCTCAAGCTATATTTTACTTTCTGGATGGGTGTATTGGGACTGATGTTTGTATGAAAAACATGAAACTGCTGTAGAAATCACAATTCATAAAAATTAAAAATCCAATTATACAGTCAATACAAAAATTAAACAGAATTATCTGGATGATTAACTAATGGTAGTCATTATTATTTTGTTCCCTACAGGTGCTGGAGTTGCCCTGATCTCCAACTTTGAGCAGCTGATTCGTGGTGTCTGGAAACCTGAAACAAATGAGTTTCTCAACATGTCCTTGTAAGTGTCAATGACAATGTCCAGAGGATGAAATTTATCCAAAGTTTAATGTAAATGGTCAATTGCCAGCTGATCGCCCATGTTACGACCTGCCCAGTTTTGGAAAGGAAAACTAGCTGCCAATTTGTAATTACCTGTTTCTGGTCCCACTCAAGACAGAATTAAACTCTGGCCCTACTACCCTCATCTACATGCTTAATGTTTCTGACACGTTTATGATTAAATCTTGGATCATTGTAGTGCAGGTTTAGTCTTGTTCTCTAAACCTCAGCTGTGGTTATAGGAGCAGCCACTAAGCAGAAATCAGATGTCATTCTTAAGAGAATGGAAAAGTTGTGGAGAACATATCTGATAAGCTGATATTATCACATATGGAATCAGGAAAATTACAATGGGGGATGTACTATTGACAAAACTAAACACAATTTTATTTTGTCCTTTAACAGCCCGACAAAAGCTAGTCTTCTTGGAGCTGTTATCTTCACCCTACAGCAAGCCCGTTGGCTGCCCATATCCAAAAACAGCGTTGTCTTCCTGTTTACTATATTCATGATTGTTACTAAGGTAAATTACTTTTTTCAATTGGAAAACATAAAGCTATGTTTCAGGATTGTGATATTCTAGACTTGGTCTTGAGCAATTGTTGATAATCACTTTTACCTCTGAGCGAATGCCTAGTAGCATTTCAACTTAAGGATCTTCAACGAAGATGTGGAAGCAACCTTGATTGTTATTCAAAGCTTCTTCCCCTCTTTGACTTCTTTGCCTCAAGTAACATGGTTACATATTCTGCTTCCTATGTAGTCCCTTTTGGTCTGCCATAATGCTAACGGCTTGGATGCGGTGGAATTTATCAAGTGTGTCTAGGAACGTTTTTTCAAGCAATCTGTGGATGGCCCTACTAGAGAGGGGATAATGCTGGACTTTCTATTGGGAAATGAGGTTGGGTAAGTGACTGAAGTGGCAGTGGGGGATGAATTTGAGATCAGTGATTATAATTCTATGTTTTAAAATAGTTATGATAAAAGACAGAACTGGTTCACAAGTTAAAGTCCTAAACTGAAGTGAGGCTAATTCTGATTATATTATACAGGAACTTGCAACAATGATTGCAAGAATTTGTTGCAGGCAAATGGTGGGACATTTAAAAAAATAAAACAAGGAGAATTCAGGACTAGCATGTTGTATTAGAGTAAGGGCAAGGCTGGCAGAACAACATTCCTTAAATAATCATTCTATCAATTAATTTAAATCTATGTCTCCCCATGGTTAAGAACATCACTGCTGATGCAAATTAAACTATAGCTGAAAAGGTATATTGAGACTCTGGTCAGGAAAAAGGAGGGATGTGCCAAGTATAGGCAGCAAAGATCAAGCAAATCCCTTGAAGAGTGTAAGAGGAAAAATCAGCTGGGCAAAAAGAGGATATGAGATGACTGGTAGAAATGGTAAATGAGAATCGTAGGAGGTTCTGCAAATATATTAAGAGCAAAAGGGAAACCAGGGTGAGAATAGAGCTCCTTAGCAATCAATGTGTTTGTCATGTGTGGAGACACTGAAGATGAACGAGATGTTGTGAATATTTCACAACTGCATTTACCATGGAGAATGTCACAGAATGTAACAAATTCAGTGATATTTTAATATCTACCCACAATACAAAGGAGGTTCTGGTGATCGTAAAGGTGGATAAATCCACAGCGGCTGATCAAGTGCATCTCAGGACATTGTAGGATTCCAGGGAATCTGAGGCCTAGATGGAGATTTTTGCATCATTAGCCAGGGTTGAGGTACATAAAGGCTGGTGGGTGGCTAATGTTTTTTTTAACTTAACTTAAGAAAGGCTGCAAGATCAAATTTATACAGTTACAGGAAGCACTGGTTGTGAGAGAGTTTTGTTGACAAGAAATCTGTTTGCCGGATCCTGTGGTTGGTTCTTCGTATTTATACATTTAAAAGCAGGTGTCATTACTGAATATTTCGCAAAGAAAATTTGCTGATATGGCAAAGAAAGCTTTAGACTGTAAGAAATTATCTAAGGACTTGAGAAAGGCGAACATGTTAAAGGAATAAGCAATAATTTGTAGGAAACCAGTTTCACCGAAACTGAAGGGGGACCCATATCCTGGAAGATTTTCTGTGCGATTCAGAAAGTTCTAAACTAGAATGGTAGGTGCAGAGAGTCCCAGATGCGAAAGTTGGGGGCAAGTACTATAGTCAAATAGAGCAAGATTTGGAGGCAGGTCAGGCAGGTGCGCGTCCAAGAGAGAGAAAAGACCAATGGTTAAAACTGCATTTATTTTAATTGTATAGGCTTAATGGGTAAGGTGATTGAGCTCCTAGTGTGGATTGGCTCGGGGGCTGAGATATTATAGTCATAACAGAAAAATGGCTGAGGGAAGGACCTGACAGGTTCCAGGGTATAGATGTTACAAGTATAAAGATGCAGGTAAGAGAGGAGGGGAGGGGGGTTGCCTTTTTGATCAGGAGGACATAACTACATTGCTTATAGAGGATATTCTTGGGCGATCGTCCAGTGAGGCTACACGGATGGAACTCAGAAAAGGAAAAAAACACCTTGATGGGACTGTATTATAGGTCCCACAATTGTTAACTAGGAATTGGAGGCGCCAATGTATACAGAGATTGCAGATAGCTGTAAAAATTAAGGGCAGCATTAATGGGAGATTTTAACTTCCCTAACATTGACAGTCTCCCATAGTGTAAAGGACTTGAACGGGATGGAATTTATTAAATATATCTAAGATAGCTTTTGTGGCATTGGATGTTTAAATGGGTGTTTGATGGTCAACAAAGAATTGAATGGTAAAGAGCAAGTTCCTGGATCTACAGCTGAGGGTAACATAATGGGAAGAATAGTACAGTTAAAGTTTATTGCATCTTTACCTTTTTGGCCTAAGAGTTGAAAATAATAGGTGTTAGGTTTTAGAACTGTGAAGTATTCTGTTTATGCCACAGGTCTAATCACTGGGAAGGATATGATAGCACTATCAATATGAATTTATCACTAATGTCACAACAGCTGGACTTTTTAGTTATAAGGAGGGATTGGCTAGGTTGTGCTTTGGAGGCTGAGGGTGTATAAAAATTAAGAGCAGCCTGAATATGGTGAAAGGGCAGACCTATTTGCATCAGCAATTATGTCTTTAACCATGAGGAGACATAGATTTAAATTAATTCATTGAAGAATTAGTATATTTTTTTCTCTCACTTAAACTGTAATGAGTGCCTTAAACCTTTTTGCTTGGAAGAGTGGCGGAAAATGTCAAAAATAAAATATAACATAGGAACAAGCCCTTCATCCCACAATGTCTCTGTCAAACATGTTACCAAATTAAACAAATCTCTTCTACCTCTCCCCATTCCCTGTATATTTGTGTGCCTATCGTACCTACTTCCACCACCACCAGTGGCAGCGCATTCCAGGCACCCTCCACTCTCTCTGTAAAAAAAACCTGCCCAGCACATTGCCTTTAAATTTTACACTCTGATCTTAAAGTTAGGCCCTCTAGTATTTGGCATTTCCATCCTGGGATAAAGCTTCTGAATGTCTACCCCTATGCATGCCTCTCAATTTTATAAGCTTCTATTTTCACGTCTCCCGTTAGTCTCCAATGCTCTAGAGAAAACTATCCAAGTTTGTCCAACCTCTCCTTTTAGCTAATACCTTGAATAGATAGGCAACAACCTGATAAACATTTTCTGAACTTTCCAAAATCTCCACACCATTCATGTAATGGGGTAAGTAGAAGTGCATTACTTACCCCATTACATGAATGGTTCATAAAGCTGCAACTTGGATTTGCAATGTACATGGATGAGCTCCTGGTGTACTGTAGTTTATAGCCCTGTAGTCTGAGAAATTACAATTTTAATTAGATCTTTTTTAACCCAGCATGAAAGTGAAGGGCGGAATGGTCTGCTTCTATGCCATAAATATCTGTGATTCTATGATATTGATTTGGGAACTGTGCATTTTATACTTAAACTCACATTGTGACCTGGTGTCAAATTTAAGTATTATTTGGATTGCAAAATAGTTCTTACAAGTGATATAAATGAAGTATTGTTGATGAAATTGAGTATTATTAAATGCTGTCCTTGAGGTCAATTTAGCTTCCTAACAAGCTGCACCTGACTTCAACAACAGTAACATTTTCCATCGAGTTTCATGCACAAGAATTCAAATGTATCAGAATAAATGAGGCACAATCACTTTCCTTAGCTTCGATGGAAAAAATGTGTGTGTGTTAACAATACAGCGAGTCACATTTTTTTAGATAGTTAATGGAGCATCTGTATCCTTGCTTTTACCTCCTCCTTGTGCAAATCCCAGTTTACATTTGTTTCTGTGAATGCAATGCTGATAAAATAGAGTATTTTTGATTTCTGACTAAATAATTAACTTGCATTGATAGAAGAATTAAGGTGATCAAATAAACAATGTTAAAAATAAGTGTAATTAATTTGCTACTGCTGTTTTATTATTCTCCCATTGCAGGTATTCATGACAGCAACACACTCCCATTGGTCACCTTTTGCTCCCATTGAAGCTTTTATCTGCCCCATCGTCTTTAGGAATACTTCTGTTACCTCTGATGATCATGACCGTGTCTATTCTCGTGACAATACACATAGCTGCTCCCCTTGCAATCTGTCTCCCTACACCGCCAAGACAAAGGAGGAACTCAATGAAGGGACAAGGAAGAAGAAGTGCAAAAAGACTGAATAACTGCTATGACTCCCAAGACAGTTATCAAAGTGCTGAAAGTGCAATTTCTGGGATTTAGTGTGATCCGGAAACTGATATTATGAGGAAAATCAACATAATTGTACTCATACAGTCTACTAGGGTTTGCGTTTGAGCTTGTCTGTCTCATTAAATGGAAAGAAAAATGTGAATGAATGTGAATTAGCCTGTCCTTCCCAGGAATGTCTATCCTGGTACTGAAAAAGAATGTGATTCCCAGTCTCATATCCCACCTAGAATGGAGGTAGCAATTTGTCATTGTCTCTTAAGGCCATGTGGATATAGAATGGGAAGTAAATGGAAAGATGCATCCTGAATTGTCTGCCAAAATTGCTGGGCTGTATTCTCGGAACTTTGTAAAGATAAATACCTTATTTGCATCCAACTAACATTTGTGCCAGGTCTGAGAGAGTTTCCTTTCATCACTGAATGCCAATGTCAAAATGGATTATTTTTCAGTATTGTTGGCTAATAGCTTTTGGACTGAAGAGGCAAAAACAAATGATTAGAATGATTAATTCCAGTAAGTGCTGAAACGGTATAGCCTCTATTAATTAGAGTAGATGCATTGTTCCTGTCAAGACTCACAAGAGTTAAAGACAGCAATTGAAATTGAATGGTACAGACAGTGGAGCTGTAACAGGCAGCTGGGAGAAACAGTTCAAAGATTCTATTGATGTTGGTACGGAAAATGGAACTGCAACAAGCAGCTGGAAGTAAACAATTCAAAATTTCTAATGGTAATACTGAATAATGATTTGTGCATGTTTTAAGCATTAGTCTACTGAGATCTAGGATAAAACTACACCACAGATATGTGAAGTGCCACATAGGAAATTTCAAATTTACACTCCAAAATTAGGTTATTGTACCAACATTAAGAGAAATCCATTCTGACACTATAATAAAATGTCCTCATACGTTACACACACACACTCATTATTTTCAGGTAAAGGTAGAAAGATTTTTGTTGTTGCCAAAAATACAATGTAAAGAACTGTATTATACTTGTGGTCTTCCAAATAAAAATTACTTAATATAATAAAGATTAAATATAAACTACATAG
Source organism: Okamejei kenojei (assembly GCA_035221665.1). NCBI lineage: Eukaryota > Metazoa > Chordata > Chondrichthyes > Rajiformes > Rajidae > Okamejei > Okamejei kenojei. The sequence goes on from CM069158.1 coordinate 21,019,571, forward strand.
CTGAATGTTGACTTTTTCACATACTGAGAACGACAAGAAGACGGAGATGTGGGCTGCCTGAGGTTAGTGGAGTAAAAAATGTTTACAGGTACTTTGTCTTTGTTTTTTTGCAGCCACTGCATGAACATATTACCTCCAGATTTCCTAATCAATTAGTGCTTTTAAGAGCATTTGAAAAATAGGAATTTGAGAAGCAGACACGTGGAGACTTTTCAAGGGGGATATAGGCTAAAGTGTGTATTACAAGGCAATGAAGATGGGAGGACATTGTATTGCAACAATGTTTTTGCACTAAACAAAGTTTAAATTATCAGTCATTTTCCATGAATGTGCAAAAATTAAAAGTACCATAATTACGATCTAACAACATTTGAAATACACGGTTATAAAGGTGGAAATTACACTTCTTGTAACATTTCACATAATCCTCCATTTTTTTGTCCTGGGAGAGTCTGGAGTAACGGAGAGGTAGGGAGGTGGGCGGAAGAGAGAGAGAATGTGACATGTAGCAATATTTGAAGCAGAGTGGAATGCAAGGTGAAGGGCAAGAGTTACGGCTAAGTGGAAAGCCATATGTAACCCACAGGACTTCCTGAAGATACTGTGAATCTTTGGTAAAGACAATACATTTGAAAATTAGTGCAATAAATGCTTGGTTGGGACATAGAACAAAGCTCTTACTATCAGGATGTTCTGACCAACCAGGCTCAGTGGATGGGAAAATACACACACTATTTTAAGTCTGAAGAAGGGTCCTAACCCGAAACATCGCTTATCCATGTTTTCCAGAAACGCTGCATGACCCATTGAATCACTCCTGGACTTTGATTTTAGATAGATGATTGAAAACATGTTTTGCCTGTGGTATAAGGTGGACATTAATATTTTTGAAGGAAGTCTTGGAGAAATGGGGAATGAAAATGAGAGTGATGTTCGCTTAAAGGAAGAATTTGCCTTAGCTTCAGTTGAGAAGAAATCTGGAAAATTGCATTGTCTTTTGTGCCTGTATTACACAAAGCACAAAAACCGTTTGGTCAATCACATTCTGGAGCACAAAAGTAAGATCCTATCACTGCTACTTCATATTTAAACAGTATATACAGTGCCCTCCATAATGTTTGCGACAAAGACCCATCATTTATTTATTTGCCTCTGTACTCCACAATTTGAGATTTGTAATAGAAAAAAATCACATGTGGTTAAAGTGCACATTGTCAGATTTTATTAAAGGGTATTTTTATACATTTTGGTTTCACCATGAAGAAATTACAGCAGTGTTTATACATAGTCCCATTTCAGGGCACCATAATTTTTGGGACACATGGTTTCACAGGCGTTTGTAATTGGTCAGGTGTATTTAAATGCCTCCTTAATGCAGGTATAAGAGAGCTCGCAGCACCTAGTCATTCCTCCAGTCTTTCCATCACCTTTGGAAACTTTTATTGCTGTTTATCAACGTGAGGACCAAAGTTGTGCCAATGAAAGTCAAAGAAGTCATTATGAGACTGAGAAACAAGAATAAAACTGTTAGAGACATCAGCCAAACCTTAGGCTTACCAAAATCAACTGTTTGGAACGTCATTAAAAAGAAAGAGAGCACTGGTGAGCTTACTAATCACAAAGGGACTGGCAGGCCAACAAAGATCTCTTCAGCTGATGATAGAAGAATTCTCTTTGTAATAAAGAAAAATCCCCAAACACCTGTTCGACATATCAGAAACGCTCTTCAGGAGTCAGGTGCAGATTTGTCAACGAACACTTCGCCGAAGACTTCATGAACAGAAATACAGAGGATACCCTGGAAGATGCAAAACAATGGTTGGCCGCAAAAATAGGATGGCCAGTACAGTTTGCCACAAAGTACTTAAAAGAGCAACCACAGTTCTGGAAAAAGGTCTTGTGGACGGATGAGACGAAGATTAACTTATATCAGAGTGATGGCAAGAGCAAAGTATAGAGGAGAGAAGAAACTGCCCAAGATCAAAAGCATACCACCTCATCTGTGAAACACGGTGATGGGGGTGTTATGGTCTGGGCATGAATGGCTGCTGAAGGTACTGGCTCACATATCTTCATTGATGATACAACTGCTGATGGTAGTAGCATAATGAATTCTGAAGTGTATAGAAACTCATTGGTCGGCGGTTCATTCTACACCAAGACAATGATCCCAAACATACTGCTAAAGAAACAAAGGAGTTTTTCAAAGCTAAAAAATGGTCAATTCTTGAGTGGCCAAGTCAATCACCTGATCTGAACCCAATTGAGCATGCCTTTTATACTTTGAATAGAAAACTGAAGGGGAGTAGCCCCCAAAACAAGTATAAGCTAATGATGACTGCAATACAGGCCTGGCGGAGCATCACCAGAGAAGACACCCAGCGACTGATGATGTCCATGAATCGCAGACTTCAAGCAGTCATTGCATGCAAAGGATATGCAAGAAAATACTAAACATTACTACATTCATTTACATTACATTGCTGTGTCCCAAACATTATGGTGCTCTGAAATGGGGGGGACTATGTATAAACACAGCTGTAATTTCTACATGGTGAAACCAAAATGTAGAAAAATGGTCTTTATTAAAATCTGACAATGTGCACTTTAACTACATGCGATGTTTTCTATTACAAATCTCAAATTGTGGAGTACAGAGGCAAATAAATTATGGGTCTTTGTCCCAAACATTATGGAGGGCATTGCATGCAGCCTTTGATATGAATCAGTGAGGCAGACCACATAATGTCTTTGGTTCTGTTCACTGCTGCGCTATCTACATGCACAGGAAGGTACACTCCTGCCCCCACGAATCACAGGCAGATGGGGCTCGTCAGCCTGGGAAGGCAGTCCATCTAGGAGCGGGAAAGCTCTGATTTAAAACCTCCGCTGCCTTGTGGCCATATCCAGTCATGGAAAATGCTCCAGGAGTAAACCTCAAGAAAATCTGCAGTCGGAGCCCCTAAGGCAGTTTGTCGTTGTCTACAACCTAGCTCTGGCAGCTCCTGCGACGGCGCTGGTGCCAAACTGTAACGGCCTTGCTGTTCCTTTGGATCGATCAGCGACGTGAAGAGGGGGGACATGCTGCATGGGCAACAGCCTGTCCTCCATATGACATCGTCCAGGCTTGTATCCCAGGCTTGTATCCGACTACACATCACCTGCATAACTAGGATGCATCACCCATGGTCAGTCATGACCGAGAGGGGCCTACTACTACTCACTGCTGAAAGATGGGTCAGGCACAGATTGCAATCTTTGCAAGATCATGTTGAGTTTTGTGTTGTACCCATCAGTTGAAAAGTGCAAGGCGGTGAGTGGCCCAAATCCAAAACCGTTTTTTCTATGTTTTAATATAACTAAAGAACATTTTACTGTAGTCCATCACAAAAACATGATGTAGAACAATCAATTCCCCTCACCCCCAACATCCCTTACTTGAGAAAGAACTACCTCAAATAATCTCACCATCCATCACTTGAAATGCAATCTTTAGAGTTCTTCAAGACCACATCCAAATACTGTACAAAAGTGTTTTTTTTAAAATCTTGACCATCCTTTCAGACATTGAGATCCAGATGGCAACCACCATGTGTCAACATTTTTGTCTCCTCTAATCCTTCTTGCACTTACTTGAAATTTATGCTCCTTGGCTTTGACTCTGCAAACTGAAATACATCCTTCCTATTTTCTTAGTCTATGCCTCTCCTAATAAGTTTCCACTCAGCCTCCTTTCTCCAAAATAAAACAACATCCAGATCAGCCTCTATTTTCCATTCACGTTTTCTTGTTCTTGTAATTAGTAATGGCGTGGCTTTTGGAATATGATTATTCCCAACCCATCTCTTTCTAGAAGATCCTTCATTGTTCTGTTCAATGTCAGAGCTTTGGCAGCATTTGGCACAATTCAAAATGTGCAATTACTTTAACTGCATTGATCACACGCGTTCAAACTCCCTACCATCACGGACTTACCACATGTGTTAGAAGGAATTGCAGATGGTGGTTTACACCAAAGATAGACACAAAATGCTGGAGTAAGTCACCAGGACTCTGGAGAAAAGAAATAGGTGACGTTTCGGGTCGAGACCATTCTTCAGACAGAGTCAGGGAAGAGGGAGACTAGAGATATGAAAGGGTACAAAGTGAATTTAAGGTGTGAACAGATCAAAGCAGACAATGCTCAAGGAAATGTAGAATGGTTCATTGTTGGCAATGGGGGAGTTGACAACCAAGCATACACACAATAAAATTACTCAGGAAGGCAGTGAAACTAGTCGGAGAACAAGTGTGGGTTGGGACGGAGAGCAAGGGTTACTTGATGTTAGAAAAATCAATATTCATTCCTCGTTTATATAATACGGTCTTACCTCTTTCTCCCATCTGCCATGTTTCCTACCATCTTAGCTTATCCCGCTTTCCGTCTTGGTGGAACCTCGCCCACAACATTAATTAACGGGGTCTCAGCCAAAGATCTGGTCTCAGCCAAAGATCCTTGCTATAGGATCTTTTCTTTGGTCTCAGCTCCCCGAGCAGCTATTGGACCTGCGCCTGACAGTCTCTTTAGTTCGGGGTTGTGCGATTCATGGGCTCGAGCAAACGGACGTTGAGGACAAGGCCTGAGCGTGCTGGAGGCGGGTGTGCGAGGGACCGCGCCGTCGAGTGGTGGCTGTGAGGTAAAAATATGAGTCAATGGATGGTGGCTTTCAGCAAGCTGAACCGTCGCCATAACCGCCTTACTCGTCGGTTGGGATGAATCTTCCAGAAGGTGGGAGCCAGTTGGCAGCTTTCTAAGAGTTACCGCTTTTTTTGGAAAGGGCGCAGGTTGGTTTCGCCTTTGGGCCCAATCCTGTTTTTTTTTCTAAATGAGTGACTCTCGCAAAATTTTAACTGATGTAAGATATCTTCGCCTATTGAAGAACCTGGCACTCCAACTTTGCTTAGCCGTTCATGTATATGAAAACATTTCAACTAACATATCGATATAAAGGTGACGGTGGGCGACTCGGAAAATTAAAAGAGTTTGTTAAAATGGAGGAATTGTTCTAGAATCCTCGACATTGATTGAAGGTACTTCACCGCTGAAGTACGCTAAGAATACCTTTAGCTAGCGGCTAGTTACATAGATTCAGTCGTTGCATTGAAGCGATTGGATGGCAAAGCAAAGTGGAATTTTGTACTTACTATCATGTCCGAATAGTGGATAAGGAATGCAACATCTGTGGAGGCAAAAGGTGGATCAATATTTTTTGGTCAAAGCCAGGTGAGGTGGTGGATGATGGACAGGTGGGGGAGAGGGAAATTTAGAGAGAGTCTGGAGGGTGATATGTGTGAACAGATAAAGAAAATAAAAGAATAGAGTAAATTGAGCTATGTGGGGGAAGGTGGATGGACGGTGCTAAATAAAACCAGATAAGAGCAGGATGATGGATACGTGAATTCTACATCTTATGTCTCCAGTCTTTATTTCATTGCTACTTGGGGCCCCTTACCTAAACTCTTTCTGCTACATCAACTGCATTGGTGTTGCTTTCTGTACTCGTACAGAACTTAGCCATCATTAGTTTTGCTGTCATTTTCCATGTTGCTCCCATGTTGCCTAATTTCTATGAGTCCTTTCTTGCTCTATCTATCTTTATCACAGGATAGGATAGTGACAAACATTCTTTACTAGGTCCATGAACTCTGACAGCTATCTTGGCAATGCTTCCTCTCATCCTATCTCCATTGTGGAGATTATTCCATTCTCCATGTTTCGTTATTTCTGCATCAGTGAGGTGACTTTCCACACAGCTGCCTTTGAGAAGCCTCCCTGAAACATAGTTCCTGGACAGAGGATTGAGTTACCTTGCATCTAATTTTCTATGCTATTGGTTCCCAAATTCAAAGGATTATCCTTTATAACGTCTGCCAACTTCAATGAGATTCCATCAATCGACACATGTCCACTTTCAGCATTACAAAGGGACAGTTCCCTCTCTCTGGTTTATTCTTCCATCTCCACCAATTACCTTCCTTCTCACACACTTTCCTATGCAATCTCAGGAGATATAACACTCATCCTCTCATATTTTCCTTTCCCAGGGATCAAAACCTTCCAGATGAAGCTTCTGATGTACTGCATTTGGTGTTCACAATGTGGTCTGCTGTACGCTGGAGAAGCCAAATGCATATTTGGTGACCACTTTATACTGCACTTACATTACGTCTGGATAGGTGACCTAGTGCTTCCTGTTGCCTGCCACTTTAACTCTCCATCTCACTTCTACTCTAATCGAACTGTTTGTTGCATCTTGGGCTGTTATCAAATCCAGCCTAAGGTTCTTGAACAGTATTTTGTTCTGGGCACATTGTACTCTTCCAATCACAATATTGAAATCTACAACTCTGATAACTAAACTTTCTGTCCGATTCAGAACTGACCATTTCCATCTGTGATATTAGCTTAGTTTATTTTAGAAACATAGAAACATAGAAACATAGAAATTAGGTGCAGGAGTAGGCCATTCAGCCCTTCGAGCCTGCACCGCCATTCAATATGATCATGGCTGATCATCCAACTCAGTATCCCGTACCTGCCTTCTCTCCATACCCTCTGATCCCCTTAGCCACATGGGCCACATCCAACTCACTCTTAAATATAGCCAATGAACTGGCCTCAACTACCCTCTGTGGCAGAGAGTTCCAGAGACTCACCACTCTCTGTGTAAAAAGTCTTTCTCATCTCGGTCTTAAAGGATTTCCCCCTTATCCTTAAGCTGTGACCCCTTGTCCTGGACTTCCCCAACATCGGGAACAATCTTCCTGCATCTAGCCTGTCCAACCCCTTAAGAATTTTGTAAGTAAATTTTGTAAGTTTATTTTTCTCCAGTAGCATTGCTTGATCTGCTGGACATATCCTATGGCCCTGCGTTTAACCTTTTTATATGTACCAATTACTTCCATTAATGAGTCGGATGATGTCAACAAATTATCCCTATGGCCATCTTGGCCTTGCCCTATCAGAGAAATTCCTATTATCCTATTTATCTATCCCCCCCCATCTTTACTGCAATCAGGAAAGTCTAGTTAAAACGGATGCACTGCAGGTGCTGTGTGACGTTGTAATTTATTGTAATTTTTGATCTCTTACTGTTTATAGGATAAAACGTTAAATTTTGGAACAAGAGACGCCTTCAGCGGAGATGTTGAAGAATTTATTCCCAGCAATCAAAATAACAATCAACTGACTGCAAGTCAATGGTCAGCAATGTCACGATAAGAATGGATACTTAGCTTTCAAAGAAAATATGAATATCTTTTGTGGCACTGTTTAAAAACAAAATTACAAAACAAGAATATTCAATTGAACAGACTTATACTTTTGATTGTAAATTATATGCTAACCTGAAATGTGCTTGCAAGCAGGAAATAAATGTGTATAATATTGCACATGAAAGTGAAAGGAAACACTGGTTTTCCAACAAGTAACCAGAACTGGATCATTTACTAAAGGATACCATTAATGTTATGCACACTTGTGGGCTGCCAATACTGATGAATTGAGAATAAAATATTTTGGTCATATATAACCTTATGAAAATATTTCAGAAATAACTAAGGGAATGGAGTTTTCTGAAGATTACATTCTTGTTACGTCTGACAAAGCACAGGATAGTTCATCTAAACATATTAATCTGGATAAGTCATCTGAAGCTGGGATAAAACTAGAATTAAATGGAAAACCGATAATAGAAAGTGATAAAATATTGTGTATGTGGTGTGGATATTATGCATTTAACAAGCAGTGCTTTGAAGATCATACAAAGGAGCAGCACAGCCACTTTGAATTAAGTAAAGAAATCTCAGCCTCTTCAAAAGGGCTGCAGTGCTTTGGAACAAGAAACAGTTGCTTGAATTCTCAAATTCATTCATCCAACAATGAGTCTCTGAAAATAAAGGCAATTGTGAAGAAAATAAAGCCAGTTAGATCTGAGTATAAACACAGTGTCAGAAAAAATATTTCAAGTATCACTGGAAAAAGTGATGGTTACAAGTCTTCAAAGAACATGCCAGAGGAATCTATAACCCAACTTACATTTAGACAAAGAAACCCAAACAAAATGTTAAAATATGAAAAACAAACTTTGCTCTATATAAAACGATTGTGTTTATTTCATTGTATTCTTTGTCGATTTCACACTTTGCTCCATAATTGCATCCTGCGTCATGTTAGAAATGTACATTTTAACCCCAGTGGAAGTCGAAAACCTAAAAGCAGTGTTCATTTTTCCAAAGGTTTAAGAGCAGCAAAGCTTTGTAATAAGCGATGCATGTCAAAAAAATTAACATCGAACAAATACATATTATCATCGGTAGGAAATTTCACTGTAAATACACCAGATATGATCATAAAAAGTGAAAATAAAAATTTGGCATCATCCATCGCAGAACCAGTTTTCTACAGTAGTAAGTTGGATAATAATGAATCAAGTAGTTATTTAAGTAAGGAGGACATTGACCCAAATTGTGAGACATCTTTGTTGCATCAGATTAATGATCAGATGCAATTTTCAGTACCTTGTTTCGCTTATTCAGATATTAATGCAGTTCCAGAAATGTCTCGAGATTTTATTGGTACACCTTTAAATTTTTCAACCATAATGACTCCTAACAAGAATACAAATGAAAATGACTTGTACAGTGTTAATCCAGCTTCTAGTAAATGTCTGGCTTTGGAAGATATAGTGAAAAATCTGAAAAAACGCAGGATATTGCCAATCAAATGCATGCCTGTAGTATCTCTGCTAAATGATCGAAGTGCGAGGCGCAAACGAACTATTCCATATTGTAGAACAACAGAGGAACAACAGGCTAAGTGGATGTTGGAGGCCTATAGCTTCTTAAACCAACAGAAGATTGAAAGAGCGGCGGAGTTTTCCATGTATGGTGACAATTGTTTCATTGACGCAGTAGCTGAAATTGAAGTTGTGTTATCTGATACAGATGATAATGTTAAAAGGACAAATTTAAATGCTTGCAAAATTTATAATTTGGGTGAAAAGTTAACAAAATCAGTAGATGAGAGCAAGATGTATTCTACATCAAGTAATAAAAGAAAACTAGGAAATGTTTACACACGCATGTATAAGTGCAACATTTGCCCTTTTTCAAATGCTAACATCAACTATGTTTTTTTACACTCTCAAGAAAAACATTCTGAAGAGGAAATGTCCTGTAAAAAGATTCATAACTATAGCCATAAGTTGAACATGCTGACAAAGAGGAATTTACGCTTGTCTATGCATGATGTATTTTTGGTTGACTCAGAATCTTCTGATCCAACTCTCCTTTGCTTGGATGCATCTTCTAAGATATGTTTCTGCAAGCACTGTTCATACAGAGGGGACTGGCTTTCTTTATTTGAGCATTACCAAAGTAGTCACCTGTCCAAGAAAGAACCAAAGATTCAAAATATCAACTACCTGCAGGTCAGAGGACAATTAGCATCCCTTTCAGCCTCCAACAGTGAGCCACAATTGGTATTTGAGTGCCAGGTCTGTAATTTCACCTGCTCTTCAAGGCGAGTTATTTGTAGACATCATTGCATCAAGCGCAGTATTGCTTGTGCTCAACTTGAAGACACTGAAATTATTTTCAAATGTGCTTTGTGCATGTTCACTCATATAATTCGGGAAGGACTCGTTAATCATTATCTCGTGTGTCATAATATTGAGCCGCCATATAGATATAATGGAAAAGGTCATGATGAGCTTGGCTCTCTGATAACCAGTAATGAAGAGCTGAAAGCTAGTATGGAAAAACAAATATGTATATTATGCTCTTTTAAAGCTATCACTCAAAAAAAACTTTTGTTCCATTATAAATTACGTCACTTCAAATTTTATTCTCAAAATAAGTGCACAATCGAGTGCAAAAAGACCAACTTAAATATAACTAATTTTCATCCATTTGAAGAAATAGAAACTTTAAGAGAGAATGGAAGTGAAAATGTTAATGCTGTGACGGACAGGAGAATATATACAGAGAGTAAGATAAATGCAGAGATCCCTTTAAACTGTAGTAATGCTGAGAAACTGGAATTGATCAGCTGCAAGGGAAGTGACTGTTTTATGAAAGGAATACCAATCAGAGATAAATTGGGAAATGAAAACTGCATCCCAAAAAGAAAAATGGACAATTCATTCCCTGTGACTGCAAACTCAAAGAATATGACAAGATTTAATCTCGGAAAGCACACATTGAGCAGACTTGAGAGTGAGCGCTTGGGTTATAACGTTGTGATGCCAGAAGAGCAAAATGTTGACAGCAGAGATCTTTTCTGTGAAACTGTTGATCATTTGAACAAAGTGAAGTATAAAGAGGCAGACAAAAAATGTATACTAGATGTTGAGGATCAGTGCCTTCGAGGAAATCTGGTATGGTTTACTGGCTCTAAAATTCATTTTTAGTATGACACTCGCAGAAAGAAAATGGCATAGAATTTAAATTGTTTTCTTTCATAAAGCTTAGTTACTTCTGCATAGCAGGTGTCTCCATTTGATAATGTACCTATCTTCTGTATTTTTAGTTCATATTTGACAGTTTGCCTCTGATATTTTCAGGCAATTATGTGGCAGATTTACTTGTGTAAGAAAGAGCTGCAGATGCTGGTTTAAATCGAAGGTAGACACAAAATACTGGAGTAACTCAGATGGACAGGCAGCATTTCTGAAGAGAAGGAATAGGTGACGATTCGGGTCGTGACCCGACCCGAAACGTCACCCATTCCTTCTCTCCAGAGATGCTGCCTTTCCCGCTGAGTTACTCCAGCATTAACTGTCTACCTTATGGCAGATTTACTTGTTCAGATAGTGTAAAACATCTTTATTAGCAACAAACGTTAATATCATTATGCCAGTATATATGGGTTATTTTTAGATTTTAGATTAGTGCACCAGTCAGCTAATATTTGAAATGGTAGCAAATTGATTTCTGGAAGAAATACAAATTTTAGAACCCAGTTATAGTTCAAAATGAGTAATTCAATCAATATATAAAATGTAAAAAGTAACAAAGTAGAGCAAAAAATTATGTTAGGGGAATATTAAACGGCAGATATTAATGAAATTAGAAGTACAATTAAATCATCCCTACATTTCCATTGGCTCATTATATATTATTTCTCTTAAATAATTTCAGGTCCCAGAAAACAAAATATCAAGCTGCTATCATAGTGTGAAGAAAAAATATTCAAAGTTTGCAGTTAATCAGAATATTGCAATGGAAGGGTACCGTTGCAAATATTGTACACGACTTTTTAAAGCATTGGCAGGACTGCGCAACCATGAAAAGACTCACTATTTGTCCAAAAATTGTCACCGCTCTGCTAACAAGAGCAGGTAATGCTAATATATTTTTCATATTGTTTTGCTTATATTTATGACGACTGTGCAGCTGATGATGCTATTCATACATTTACACTTTCTGAAGTTACAGCTTAACTTGTGATTTATCTAGAACTGAAAAGATTACTCTTTAAGATTGATTTGCATGTGGGTTTCTACTTCTGTCTCTATAAAAGTTGAGAATCTCTATGTTTTTTATACTTACATTTGTTATCTCTCAAAATAATAGTGTATAGTCTCCAACTGCTCCACAGGACCAAAATTAGTTATATGTTACCAAGTCAAGTGCTCTGCTAATGTAATCGTACCTATGTGTAGTTTTATTTTTCAGTTTTCATGGGTGCGTAAGATATTTAGACCATGTGATTAAACCAAAGTTGGCTACAGATTATTTAAAAAAAATTATTGCCCAAAAATTGTATGGAATATTATATTTGACACAATGTCTTTTTTGGCACCTGGAACATAAAACAGTACAGCCCAGGAACAAGCTCTTTGCCAATAATTTCTGTGCCGAACTTTATAACAAAATAAACTAATCTCACCTGCCTGTGCATGATCCATATCCCTCCATTCCTTGCATATCCATATGCCTATTTAATAGTACTATCATATCGTCCACCACCCTTATGTGCATGTTCCAGGCACCCACTACCCTCTGTTTAAAAAAAACTACTTGCCCCGCAAATCGTCTTTAAACTTTACCCCTCTTACCTTAAAGATAAGCCTTGAAGCTTTTGACATTTACCCGCTAGGAATAGATTCTGACTGTCTACCATATCTATGCCCCTTTTACATACAGTAAACTCTTGCTACAACGGACCATGGGGGGGGGGGGGGGTGAATGGTGTCCATTATTGCTGATTGTCTGCTAAAACCTAGTGCGGAATTATCATTGTATGTAGATGAAACAAAGAGCTGCAAATGATGGTTAATACTCAAAAGGACACAATGTGCATGTGTCTGGGTCCTGGACCCAGCACATTGATGCAATCATAAAGAAAGCCCATCAACACCTCTACTTCCTTAGTAGATTGAGGAGATTCGGAATGCCGACAGATATTCTATTGAACTTCTACAGGTGTATGGTGGAGCGCATATTGACTGATTGCATCACGGCCAGGTTCGACAACTTGATTGCCCAGGAACAAAGGAGATTATAAAATGCGGCAAATACTGCCCCAGTCTATTACGACTACTGACCTCGAAGGGATCTATAAGATATGCTGCCTCAAAAAGGCAGCTTACATTATAAAGGACCCACAACATCCTGGCCCCACTCTCTCCACTCCTGCCATCTGGAAGAAGGTATAGGAGCCTGTAAACTATAACATCCAGTTTCAGGCACAGTCTCTCAAAAACCATCCGGCTATTGAACTCTACGAACTGCAACTAAACTCTGAACTATTAACTGCCTTGATTGCAATAGGGGCTTAGGCTTTGTTTTGTTTTTGCATTATATATATTTTAATTTATTGAACTTTTTGTTATCTGTTATGGTATCTACTGAGTACTATGATTACTTACCTACTGTGTTGCTGCAAGTAAGAATTTCATTATTCAGTTTTGGGACATATGACAATAAAACACTCATGAATCTTGACTGGTATATTTATCTTTGCACTACCGGTTATATTTACATATGGATTGATTGTACTTGTATTATATGATCTGATTTAATTGATGTCAGCTATCATGACAATAACAAGCAAACAAAGATTTGTACTCTATCTTGGAACAGTGACTATAATAAACCAATACCATATGTCCAAACTCCATTGTCAGCAATGGAAGTCGGGATCGAACTTGGACACATTTTACTGCCTGTGCCATTGTGAGTCCATAGAGGGCGTGTTTTCAAAATGTGCAGGTGAAATGTAACTTAGATATTCAAAAACTGAGAAGGGCTAAAGCAGACTTCAGGAGGATTAATTCTGATAAAAACGGGCAGATTCATTGGTGCCTTAAGTGTTGTAGGGAAGTAAATGCAGTATATTTTGTTGATGGTCCACACTATGACCACTGTACATTGGTACATGAGGAAGAAAATGGGATAAATGGAGGGGTGCCTGTCAAATGATTGTGTTGTCCTGATGGTGTCAAGCTTCCTGAAAGTTGTTAGAGCTGCACTAATCCAGGTATCCCATCAGATTCCTGACATGCCTTGTGCTGGAAAATATTCCCTTATTATATGGATGGCCATTAGGCTCATTGAATCTTTCCCAGTTCTTGGAAAAATCTGAACAATCTCATTTTCTACTCACCAATATTTCTGAAATCGGAACCATTTTGTGCCTCATACTTTTGTGGCACAAATATTATTGGCACCTATCTGTTGACTGCCATGCCTGACTGTTGTCTGGGTCTTATTGGATGCAAGTGTGTACTGCTTGAATTGTTGACAAGTTATAAATTAAATTGAGTATTGTGCAATCATCAGTGAACATCCACTTCTGACCTTCTGATGGAACAAGGACTATTGATGAAATAACTACAACTGGTCTTTGGGTATATCCATGAGCAACTCCTGTAGTTGCATCTTAGGGCTGGGATGAATGACCTCCAAGAACAACAACTTTATTTTTGTGTGAAGTATGTCTCCAACCTCAAAGTTTCCCCATGATAATTTTTTACTTTAAAAAAGGCACAAAATGCTGGAGTAACACAGCAGATCAGGCAGCATCTCTGAAGACATGGATAGGTGATGTTTCAGGATGAAACTCTTGGATTTCTCTATTTGTTGACTTTGAGTTGTCCTGGTGAAACCAACACTGAACATTGGTGAACCTGTTATTGGGCAGTGAAAGCCACCTGATAGCACTGAGAATGATAATTTCCATCACTGATTGACCTCATTCTAGCCTGCACTGGACAGACCTTACTTGAGCAACTTGTCCGTTGGATGCCTGTATTGTAGTTGTACTGGAACAACTAGCCAAGACCATATTTAATTATGGAATGCAGATTCTCTATACTAGAACTGGGGTGTTGTACAGTCTATGACAACTTTTCAGAGTGATACAAATAAATGTTTATTCCACCCTAGCATGAAAAATAAGGCAATAAAAATGATAAATATCTTATTTGTGATCTCTTCAAATTACAAAATGGAAACATTACATAACTTCTATTTATAACATTACTGAGCATCTGCATTAGTTAGATGAAAAAAATTATCCAACTGCCACTGTAAGGCAAGTGATCACATTTAAATGCCTTAAAACGATACTGCCGGATTTCTGTCCTGACCCTAAAGATAATAAAGTTGCTAGGACAAATAATGGGAAAGCTGCATCATGAAATTGCCAGATTGTTGCAATACCCCAGCTGGCTTCACTGATGTCCTTCAAGCAAGTAAACTGCCTCCCTCACACAAACTAACCTGTATATCCAGAGCCATAGCAACATGATTGATCATTAACCTACTTCTGAAATGATCAAGTAAACTATTCAGGTTCAGTTACCCTGAAAAAAATGCCGAATGAAATAACAATAATGTGTTAAATTATCACTGTCTATCACCAGCACCCAGATGTTTGATGCTAGGCCTACAGCCTAGCCCAAACATTGTTGTTTTCAATGATACTTTATTCTCACATGTAGCTAGATACAGTGAAATGCTTTGTTTTGCATACAAACCGGTAAAGCCATGCAGCAGGCCTCACCTAGGCACTGAAGATGTTATGCTAAGTTTGTCTATTGCAGGCAATGATTGAAAACTGCTGTGAGAATGAAATTTTGTGCTGGGTTTAAATGAAGAAAGTAATATTTTTAGCGATAATATTATTTTGTGGGCCTTGAGGTGTGGTGAAAAGCTAATTTGTTTTTTTCCTGCTTTTCTTTAGTAAAAAAAACAAGTACAATGTGATGAATGACATCCTGACTGCTAGCTCAGGTAGTATGAGATCCTATTTTGTTTTCTTTAGATTTTGACTTACTCCATGATTAATAATCAGTTCTACCTTGGAAGGGAGCAATTCCTAGTTATTTGCAGCACTGTTGTTATTACTTGCATTTTTACTTGAATTATTTCCAAAAATGCATTATGGATGGGAAATTTCATTTCTCGTGATTTATTTCTAAATCCTGCAGTGAAGTGCACTTGCAATGTTTGGTTCAGTAGAAATAGATGATGTTTGGTTAGAAACCAAACTTCCGGTGGCGCTATGGAGGGCTAGAGGACAACGCCAGCCAGCTCCGTGAAAAAAACGGGAAAAAACGGGGGATTAACGGACCTACCTGCTGCCTGCCGTTTCTGCACTGATTGTTGTGAGTGGCATTATCAGGCGTGTGACTAGTTATGTCTACAACACGCAGCCCTACCGATAAACAGAAAAGTCGACCAACCCGGCAGAGACTGGCAGAAGGCCCAACTGAAGCCTCGGACTCAGGTAGGACCTCATCCCAGGAAGATGTATCGAAAAAAACAGGGAAAAAAGCGGAAAAGTGAAGAATTGAAAAACTTTCATTTCTCGCGAGATTGCTGGTTTAAGGGAAGAAATATACCAGATGAATACTCAAATGAAAGAATTTCAACAGGAAACAAATTCAAATATTAATAATAAGACCAAGAAAATATCAGAAGATATGAAGAAGGAAATTACAGAAATGATGAACGAAATGAGAAAGGAGATGGATAATAAAATTGAAAAGGTCAAAAATGACTTTGAAAAAAGGCTGAAAGCCTATGGGAAGAGGTACTGGAACAACAGACGGTCGGTATAAAGGCCTTGAAGAACTAGCTGCTACCAGTGCTATGACTACAGCAAAGCTGATTACAGAAAACGAACGTCTAAACGAACTTACTGACTAAAATATCTGAGAAATGTACTGAGCTAGAAGGTCGCCAGAGAAGACAAAACCTAAGAATTGCAGGTATTCCTGAAGGACGAGAGAAAGATGAAGATCCTCGAGAATTTACTGCGAACTTATTACAACAATGTTTTATCGCTGGAACAAAAAGCCTTTATTAGCCCGTGCTCACAGAGTCAGAAGAACGTCAGACAACAGCAAATGCCCACCTCCAAGACAAATGATTATAAAGCTACAATACGACTTTGTCTTGGATGAGATAATGCGGAAATCCTCGAGAAATAGAAATCTGGAATTTGAAGGTCACAGGATCAGTATCTACCGAGATTATCCTGCAGAGGTTTCCAGGAAACTGAAAGCATTCAACGAGGCTAAAAGTCTTTATGAGAGGAGTGGCACACCTGAAATATGCCTGAATTACCCAGCTATTCTAAGAGTTACCTTCAAAAACGAGGAGCATTTCTTTTCCAAACCCCAGCAGCAGCAATGGACTTTGCGCGCCAGATCCAGACCTGAGAAGCAGCTACTTTCAAATATATTGACTCTTAAGAATGCTAACAAGAATCTCCAAAACTACGCAAGACTCACAAAACAATGCAGGACTGGGACTAACTGGGCAACATTGGATGGAAGTCGGAGAAAGAAGTGGATCGGAAAACTTCAGTTGGATACTAATAACTAACATCATTACACTATTAATATAAATAACTAACACATATTACAGACACACCACGGTATTTTTACTAAACACCATTTTTACTAATTAATATTAAATCACTATTACTAATAATTAATGATGTTTCTATGTTGGAATGAATAGAGTTAAAATTAAGGATTTGATTTCATTTGGAGATTTTTTTCTTTTTTGCCAGCAATTGTTTATTTTCATTCTTAATTTCTGTTTTCTTTTTGTTGGATGGATTTTTTTATTTTTTATTTTTATCTTTTTTTTGTGTTCTTTCTGTTTAAAATTGTTAGATTTTTAATTAAGTTCTAAATATGTATTTTGATATCTTCTTTTTTTTGTTCCTCTTGTTTATAATAATTAGATTTTTAAATGTCTTAAATAATTGTATTTCTATACCTTTAATTGTTATAATTTAAATATGCCTTTACTAAATAAGTCTTTATTTTTATCCCTCTTTTTTCCCTTTCCTTTTTATTTTATTTTATTTTTTTTTCTAATGCTACACCCCCGGTAAAATATTTTTATGGAATAACAATTCGAAAAACCTGGGAGCTTGTTAAGTTACCAACATCAACAACGGAAGTCGGTAGATGGTTAGCCATGCTAGTATGGCTAGCATTAACTACAGCAACTCTAGATGTAGTTTTTCCTTTCTTTTTGCACATTACTAACCTCTTAATCTATCCTTTGTTCTTTTCTTATATAATCTATTATGTTTTTTTTCAATTAGAATGGAGTTGTATACTGGATCAATGGAGATATATACGTGAGAGACATGCACGAGACTTAAAATTCATCTATTCGATGTTAGGGTGTAAGGTCGGGTCTGATGTGCTGAACCATAGACTCTATTGCAGAACCTCCATAGTCATAAGATGCAAGACCCAAAAATAAATATAGGGAATGAGGGAATAACTTTTTGTAGTTGGAACGTTAAAGGTATTAATGAACCGATTAAGAGAGGAAAAGTTTTTGCACATTTAAAGGCAAATAAAGCTGATGTGATTTTTATTCAAGGAAACACATCTAAAAAAAGATGCTGAAACATAGATTAAAAGCTAAATGGATAGATAAAATGTTATCACTTCTTTTTACACATAACTCAAGAGGTGTAGCAATATTATTTCGTAAAGGTATTTTATTTAAACATACATCAACTATAACTGATAAAGATGGAAGATATATTACCGTCATAGGAGAATTAAATACACAAAAAATGATTTTTGTTAATTGTTATATGGACCAAATTTTGATAGCCCATTGTTTTTTAAGAAGGTATTTAATAATATTCCGGAATTAGCACAACATAATCTAATAATTTGGGAGGTGACTTTTAATTGTACACTAGATCCATACTTAGATAGATCTACAAGGCAAAGGAAAGTTTAAAATCACACTCTAGTGATTTATTAAATGCATATATGGAAAACTACTAATATCAAAGATGTTTGGAGAATTGAAAACCCTACTGGACGAGAATACTCTTTTTAACTCGTCAGTACATAAAACTTACTCAAGAATAGATTATTTTTTGGTGGACGCTAAACTATTTCGCTTACTTATAAAATCCCAATATCATAATATCATAAATTTCTGATCCATGCACCATTAACATTCAAGATCAAAATAAATGGTAAACTACAAAAATCAGAACAGTGGAGATTTAACCCACAAATATTAGAAAATAAAATTAACCCAGGAATATATTACAGAACAAATTAAGATTTTTTTCGAAATAAATGATAAACCGGAAATATCTTGTTCCTTATTATGGGAAACATTTAAAGCATACCTCCCGGGAATCATGATTTCATCTCAAGCATTTTAATAATAAAAAGAAACGTAAGGAGCAGCAAGATTTGGAAAAGGAGATTAAACAATTAAGATATACAGAATGCAATGAATCCAACTACTATATTACATAATACAAAATTGCAGCATTGAAATATAAATTAAACAAAATATTTACAGACCAAGTCGTCAAATTTTATCAACATACTAAACAATTACAGTTTGAATTCGGTGATAAACCTCAAAAATTTAACTGGCTCGTCAACTAAGGAAAATGGAAGCTGAAAAAATAATTCATAGGATTAAATCACATAAAGGCGAACTGTTACACACAGCCTAAAGATATTAATGAACGATTTATGCAATATTATAAAACACTTATACACTGCGAAAACAACAGATAATAAAATAGGAATTGAAGCATTTAAAAAAAAAAAATGTAACTTGAAAGGATTGGATTCACAAAAATATAGAGTTATGAATGCCGATATTACGATAAAAGAAATCCAAGAATCTATCAGATTACTAAAAAATGGTAAAACACCGGACCAGACGGCATTGGCTCGGAATTTTATAAAAATATTTTATGATCAGATTGTACCACGTTTGAAAATTACTATATGATCATATATATACACAGCAAAAACTACCAGAAACATTAAAAATGAATCTATTTATAACACTTTTACCCAAATTAAACAAAGACTTGATGAACCAGGATCATAGTTTGTTCTAAATTAGAGCAGGATTTATCAAAACTCTTATACTCTCGTATAATTTGAGATCGGTTATTCATACTCAGACCTAGTATTTTATTTCGTTAGATGCAGAGAAAGCTGTTTTGATCTGGAATGGCCTTACTTGTTCTCGGTTATGGAAGCTTTCTGGGAGAAAAGTTTATTAACGACTAATACAAATCCGACAGCTCGACAAATAGTTATTAACAAATAGGTTGTCTCCCTTTATCCCCTTTTAGCACACCGTTAGCCCAAGGTTAAGTTTTAGATACTGACACTAAAAATAAAACTTCTATTGCGGATGATGTGCTACATCACACAACCAAAACTAATCCGTAATTTGTTAACTGAATTGGGATCTATTCTATAGTATTAACTGGAATAAAAGTGAAATGCCAGGTAAACAATTTACATATATTTATTACCCTTTTATAACCAAAACAAAAAGATTTGACTCCTTATTTAAAGCTAACTCTCGAACAAATTAAATAATATTATATATTATACCTAACGATTTGAACATATATAATAAAAAAAGGGGTCCCGATATATCTCCCTAAAATGGTCTTTAAAAAAGGTGGACTCCTTAGTCACTAACTTCATTTGGGATTATAAGTGCCATAGAATAAATAAAAAACATTTATGTAAACCAAAAATAAAATGGAGGTCTAGCTCTACCAAATTTTATATGTTTTATTACTGGGCAGCTAACATTAAAAATATGAATTTTTGGTTAGAAGAAATAGATAATCAACCAACTTGGTTAAATATGGAAAAAGAAGATTGTTCTCCTTTTGAAATTAGTTCTTTAATATTCGCTAATACTAATTTAGCTAAGAAAACATATAGTGATAACCCAATAATAGGAAGTGGAATACGTATTTGGAAACAAATAAAGAAAACATTAAAATTAAAATCTATACCACTATCTCTTAGCATTGTAAATAATGCTACGCTTAAACCTTCACAATGGAAAAATAATGGAATTATTAAGATTGGGGATCTCTATAGGGAAAACTCCTTCCTTTCATTTCAAGACATACAACAAATTTATGGACTACAATCTAATGAGTACTTTAGATACTTACAAATTAGAGATTATGTTAAAGCAAATACGCAAGAACTCAGAAATAGAAAGATAGAAATATTAGATGAATGTTTGAATAAACATCCGAATACAGAAAAAATGATTTCATATTATATAGATAACATCTTATTGGAAGGTGATGTTCCATCAACAGAAATACATAGACAATCGTGGGAAAATGAATTATGTCAAACTAATTAGACCAGAAATATGGGATGATAGTTTTACAACATATACATCATTGTTCGCTAAATGCTAAACACTCTCTTATACAGTTTAAAATATATTACATAGATTATATTATTCAAAAAACCAAATTACATAATATGTTCCCAAAAGTATCTCCTATATGTGATAAATGTCAACATTTAGAAGCCAATCTGGCACACTCATTTACAAATTGTATAAAAATTACAAAATTCTGGATTGAAATATTTAGGATAATTTCGAATGTTGTTAATATATTTTTGACACCCGATTCAAAGCTAATAATACTAGGAATATTGGAAACAGAACAATTAGTAACAACAAACCAGAGAATTTTTATTGATTATGGGTTAATAATTGGGAAAAAATTAATATTAAAATTTTGGAAAGGCCCTACATCCCCTACAATCAAAATGTGGAATACAGAAATGTCGGAGACTCTTCATCTGGAGAGATTGAGGCTTGTCTTAATGGACAGGTTAGATCTCTTTAGAGGGATATGGTCTCCATATATTGAATATTTACAGAGTCATAATGGATCGGTACGAGGGCTTGACTGAGGCCTGAATATTAGAATGGATGAAGAAAGAAATATAATAAATCATGCCTATATCTCCAATGACGGAATAACGATTAATACTCCATTCGTTTTCATATTTTTTTCATTATTTATCTCTATCTTTTCTTACTTTATAAAAAATAATTAAAAAAGCGTATAGAAGCATATAGTCCTAAATCTCAATATTAGTAATAATATTAATATTATTAATATTGTGAAAGTATTTAATGATGTATTTTCGTTTATGTAAAATATTGCAATTTTCATGCATATGTTTCTATAATAAAAAAATATTCATCAAAAAAAAAAAAAAGTAGAAAAAAAGCTGATAATTAAGTGGATTAATTCTATTAAAATTTTACAGAAGGCAGAAACTACAGATGCCCAAGGTGTTCTTATTCTACCCCACTGATTGAACACCTAAGGTCCCATTCACTAAAAGTGCATGGGAGATTTCTTATGCCAAAACTGCGTTCTATGACATTGGACTCTCAAGAGACTGGAGGATATGTGTCCCAGCCATTAAATGGTAGGAATTGTCTGGCTTTTTATTGAGGATCAATGTTATATTTATATAAGAGAGAGACTCATTGTCATGTTTGTTTTATTATTGGGGAGGCAAAATAATACAATGACACCTCAGTTCGTGTCTAGGATGTGTTACCAGGAACAAGAATACAAATGAGGTTAGTGCTGAGAGGGGTAATTGTAGCATTATGTAGAGAGAATACTGACAGTGCTGCTGTGCTAGGAACCTAGTGCATGTCCAGCAATGAGCCACGCTTGGCTCAGTGTGGAGAGACTGCCTGTGAGAACTAGTGTTGGGTGAGCCAGGGTGACCAGAGGTGAGCATATTATCAAGAAAAATCTCTGAGCTGGGGTGAGCTGTGAGCCAAAGAGACAGGGAGTGAGCAGTTTCCATCCTGTCTGACAAGTGGTGATCTGAGAGAACTGCCAATCTCCTCCATCGATGTTGCAGGCTCACTGTGTCAGATAAGGTGCAGCATTGAGTGGCAAAATTGCCCTAGGTCATCCAACACTAATTCACACAGGACATTACTCTGCTGTAAGCCAAAGGCAATTTATTTTTGTGAGACCATCCGCAGAAGCAAGGTTTCTTACCAGGTTCCTGGAACAAGCAGCCCAGCCCAAACATTGTTGTTTTCAATGATACTTTATTCTCACATGTAGCTAGATACAGTGAAATGCTTTGTTTTGCATACAAACCGGTAAAGCCATGCAGCAGACCTCACCGAGGCAGTACAGGTGGCACCGTGTTTTGGAGCTGACAAAGTTACAAAAGTTCACCGAATAGTCCTATTTACTGCCTGCCGCCGCAGCAGCGATCAAACCCCCCCCCTCCATCTCCGTTACCCCCCCTTCACTCTCCGAGTCTTGGTAACCTCCCTTGGGGCTCTCCGACTTTGTGTGGCCCAGCAATTCCAATGGGATTTCAGATGAAATAGGCAATTGTCCGACCTACCTAGCTTCACTGAGACTGTCTACCAAGCTTCTTTCAAGCGACGTTCCAGAGAAAACAATACAAATCTATCCACCTCCCTATAGCTGAAATAATCCGGGAAACATTCTGCTCCGCCTTTCCAAAGCCTCATTTCCTAAATGGAGCCAAATAAATATAGAGTGAAAAGTTAGTGGTCAATATGACTGACATATCATTTAGTTGGATGTTGACCTGGTAAATTTATTTGAGAAGACTTAAAGGACTGTCCGAAGTATGTGGGGACTGCTGGTCGGCGTTAGTTAATGCCTGTTTCCGCACTAAACTAACTGTTAAGAATTTGCAACTTACAAAAAATGAAACTAACTATTTCAACTACTTTTGACAATGATGACCAATATGTGTTCACGTTTATTTGCTAGTCTGTTCCCTTTCAGATAAGTTTGCATTCCAGCAATTTTATGATATTGGTGGATCATATTTAGATGATTGAATGTCAATTTATTTTACAATTGGCCATTTTCTAAGTGATACACCTTATGAATCTGCCTGATTGCTTGTAATATACTCATTCTATGAATGGCTCCTCCACCACCTGCAGCCTTTTGATTTGGCAGTGAGTGTCCATCCCTAATTCCCCTCACTTGCTGCAGTTCCAGCGAAGATCCCACAGTGTACTGGGTAGGGGTTCCAGAATTCAAATTAAGTGACAATAAAATACCGGTGTGTGACTTGGAGGAAACTGTGCACATTATAGTGTTCCTGTGCATCTGCTGCCTTTTTCCTCCTTGAGGGAAAATTCACAGATTTGGGAGATGTTATCAGAGTAGCCCAGGTGGGTAACCATAGTGCATTTTGTAAATAGTATACACAAATGCTGCTATGTATATATATGGGAGAGGGAGTGTCTACTTAGGCTGGTTGATGGGTGCCAGTCAAGTGGGCTGTTTTGACCTGGATGATATCAAGCTTCTAAAGAGTTGTTGGCATTGCACGTCTTGGCAAGTGGAAAGTACTCCGTCGTGCACCTTGAAGATGAGAAAATCTTGAAAAATGGTCCCAACCCACAATGTTACCTATCCATTTTCCTCCACAGATACTGCCTGATCCACTGAATCCCTCCTGCAGTTTTTTTGTTTGCTCAAACATCTGTAGTGTCTGTGGCCCCAAGGTGTTAATGTTGATTAACAGTGTTAGTAATGCCTATGAATGTCACGGGTAGGTGGTTAGAATCTCTTGTTAGAAATAGTCATTGCCGGGCACTTGTGAATCTTACTTGCCACTTAACCCATCCCTGAATGTTACTGTGATCCAGCTGCATGCAGGCATGGGTTGCTTCATTTGCTGAGGGATTGTGAATAGAATTGAACATTGTGTAATTATGATGGAAGGAAGATTGTTGGGCCTTGTACCCGATTGTGAGGAAATTCTGCAATAATGACTAGGAACTGGGATGCAACGTATGATGTCTCAAACAACTGCAGTTTTTTTCCCTTTTGGTGCCAATAACTTCAGTTGTACCATGCTGCCTTGATGCTGTATTTGGTAAAATGCAGGTTTGATATCCAGGTCAATCACTCTTGTTTTACCTTTGGAATTGTGATGAGGTCAAGTGCAGAATTGTCCTGATGTAACCCAAAATGGGCATTTGTGTGTACATTAGTGTCATTGACAGCTTCCGCGAATTAGTCAGATTGGATTTGGCCTGTTTTTTTAATGTGTTTTTTTAATAGTGTAACAGCATAGATGACATTGCTGATCAAGCATTTGAATCTATACTTGTGTGTAGGGTATGAATGCCTAGTGTGTTTGCATTGACAACTGTGCAGGGACCATCAGCATGAAATAGCTGGGATGGATCTGTGTCTATTGAAGTGATGTCCCTTGGTAGTGACTATTGCTGGTTAAATTGATATAAAAGATCTGAAGCAAGGATTTTTTTCTTGGTAACATCCTAATCTTTTTGAGGTAGAATTATGGTTGTGCAGGTTGGTTCACAAACTTGATGGTTGTAGGAAAGTAGCTGTTTCTGAACCCGGGGTGTGAGACTTCAGACTTCTGTACCTCATGCCAATGGTAACAGCAAATGATGGTGATCCTTGATGAAAGATGCCATTTACTTGCGGATGTGCCCCTTGTAAACACTTTAAATGGTGGAACAAATAATGTACAGATTGCTTGCCATTTATAGCAGTGACCACATTGAAGGCTGTTCATAATGGAAAAACTTTTGATGTTCAATGGCTGTGAAAGGTGCAATATTATTTGATCTTCGTTCACTGGATTCCAGAATTCCTGTTCCTGTAAGTTTATTTTAAGTTTTACAGTCGTTCTTTGTCATTTCAGAAAATGTATTTTTGGAGACTCCACAGAGTGATTGCCAGGCCTGTATCATTAGCAGTGGCTCAGCAACAGAAGTCATGCCAAAGACTGCGGAGATGAAGCACTATGCATGTGAATTTTGTGATTTTACCACGTGCCGGTTCCAGAATGTGAGGAATCATTATCGTACAATGCATCCTGAGAATCTATATTTTGAATGTAAAAGATGTTGTTTCTTCAGTGGGGAGAAGTAAGTTTCAAAGATGATGGATTTTAAAATGTTTTATCTTGCCTGCTTTGTTGCATTAAGGAAAAAATCTCAGGTTTTGGTGTCTTTTGTACATTGGCATTATTGGATGTGGAAATGTGATGGGAAGAGAACTAAAAATAAATTATGTAAATTTATCTATTTGTCTTAATGAACTTTGAGATTGCAAATCGATACAGGTAATAGAATGATCATGCATTAAGTTTCAAAAGAAGCCCAGGACTTTGGTTAGGCTGCATTTGCGCAGTTTTGGTTGCCCCATAATTGGAAGGATGTGGAGGGTTTGGAAAGGGTGCAGAGAAGGTTTACCAGAATTATGCCTGGATTAGGGGGTGTTAGCTAGAGGGATAGTTTGGCCAGACTTGGATTGTTTTCTCTGGACAACAGAAGTTCCAAGGAGACCTGATAGAAATAGATAAAATGATGAGGGGCTTAGATAGGGTAGACATTCAGAACCTTTTTCCCAGAATGAAAAAATCAAATACTAGAGGATGTAGCTTTAAGGCGAGAGGGTCAACGTCTAAAGGAGATGTGTGGGCAAGTTTTTTTTAGAGGGTAGTGAGTGCCTCGAATGTGCTGCTGGTGTTGATAGTTAAGGCAGATACGATAGTGGCATTTGAGACTTTTGGATATGCAGGAAATGGAGGGATATGCATTATATGCATGTAGATAAGAGATGGCTGTAGCATCATGTTCACACAGATGTTGTGGGCTGTAGGGCCTGTTCTTGTGCTGTAGTTTTCTATATTCAATAACATTTCTATTGAACCAGAATTAGGATTTTCAATCTTATCAAGATATTTTTACAAGCATGTATGCTGAAAAAGTTTGATATAAATGTATGTTAGATAGAAATTGTGAACTAGGCCGATTCCCTAATCCTCATCCAAAATTGATTGCAAATATAAATGTAATTGTATGTTCTCCTAGGTTTATTGAGTTGGTTTTGCAAATAATTATTCTCACTTCACAAGATAAAATAATTGTTTGGCTGCTGAGAGTTCAAATGTGTTAACGTGCATCTGAAGATTTCCTTTGTTGCATTGGCAATAATAATAATAACTTTATTAATACGGACTTAAGGTCCAGACAAGGGGCAACATTACATTAAAAATGCATTGCATATCAAATATCATAAATATATATAAAATCATGGTAAATCACATAACAACATCATAATTTATATATTTAAAAAAACCCCACAATACTTAAGTTAAAAATCCAGAGTAAAAGATGATCAATGTCGTACAACGAGACAACGATACCAGTGTCTCCACAGCTGGGATTCGTAGCGTGTAGTGCTAACCCTTATGTTTGTCAAGGCCACAATAAGCACATTTTTAGAGTAATTTATCCTGCAAATGAATTTATACATGTGGTGTCTTAGGATAGCTTCTAAAGTACTGACTCCTGCAGCCACAAACATATTACTGGCACTACACCATCTTGGTTGCCTTAGCAGTGTTCTCATGGCATCATTATATGCCACCTTTAGTCTCTGCATACTTGTCTTTAAATAGTTCGACCACAGGTGCGCAATGTAGAGGGGTGTGCAGTATGCTCTAAATAGCGACATCTTCACCACATCTGCACACGCACCAAATTTACGCCTGTATATACAGCATGCGTCTTTTTGTGGTTTATTTAATAGACTTTGTGGTTATTTGTATTCTTTGGGGACAAAATTCATTTGAATTTTATAGGATTTTACCAGGAAATAGTAAGGTAATTCTGTTTATGGTTCTATTCATGAATATGTGTGTTCATTTATTAATCTTGATTATCTGTGAAATCCAATTGAATAAATATGGTAATCTATGGATTGCAGACATGATAAAATTGAGGGGATCTAACATTGGTGGTTTAGAGATATAGTTAAAAGGGGGTCACTGATCCTCCTGATGTTTATACTTCCTGAGTTGAGCAGATTAATTGAAAGTGTATTTTGTGAAGAGGTCATAGTTTGAAGAGCTATATGCAGTGCAGTACAAAGAATATTGTCTCATTTGGATTAATTCAGCTGAGTAATGGGGGAATATGTAGGCATTGAGTCGCAATATGAATTGGGGATAATAATTTTACTAGAAGCGTCTTTTTAATCAGGTAGTCCCTTATTGCTAATGCAGTCAACGTCCACCTGATATTTGGGGTGAGAGTGATTATGTTCTTCTGAGAGCTCACCTGGTATCATTCTATTCCTGTGCCTTTTTCTTTAATATGTTCCTTAGGCCCTGGTATGCATATTGCTGCTCATTGGGTTGGTGTCTTCAGATAGCAAGATTGTGTAGAATACAGCACACAAAATCAAAACGTGCACTGAAAGATAAGCAAGTGATTAGGGTGCAAGTTAGACTTAGTTATTCTGGTTGAGTTTTTTGTTCATCCTTGAGAAAATCTTTATTTTGTTGAACGTGACTTGCTACTAGTCGTGGCTGCCTATTAATGACAAGATTTCCTATTGAACATGAGCTGCTATGGAAATATGGATTAGGTCATGCTGATACCTGGTCTTCTGATGATGTTTGTTCTTATTTGCCTCAACTTTTCAAGAGAATATACAATCTGGTTTAGTCTAGTAACCTTTTTCAATGTAAGTGCTTATCCTTTCTCCTGATTTTGATCAAACCTGGTCTCCTGTTTGCTAATTTTATCTTCATTGTTTATTTAGCTTGTACTTCAAAGCTTTTGTCATTTCTCTGGCAAATACTAGGCTGGTTTTCAAAATACAAACCTACAAATTTAAAAATATTAGTAAGATAAATTCAATTGTAGTTACTTTAAATTTTCTGAGATAAGCAATGCAGAAGTATTTTTATTTAACAATTTCCAGAAATGCACTCTCTCGGAACACAGAAGTATGCAAACTCGCAGCGGATGATACAAAAAATTCTACAAGGAAGGTGGACGTTAATATTTTTGAAGGAAGTCTTGGAGAAATGGGTAATGAAAATGAAACTGATGTTTCCTTAAAGAAAGAATTTGCCTTGGCTTCAGTTGAGAAGAAATCTGGAAAATTGCATTGCCCTTTGTGCCTGTACTACACAAAGCACAAAAACCGTTTGGTCAATCACATTCTGGAGCACAAAAGTAAGATCCTATCACTACTTCTTCATATTTAAACAGTATATACTGTGCCCTCCATAATATTTGCGACAAAGACCCATTTATTTATTTGCCTCTTTACTCCACAATTTGAGATTTGTAATAGAAAAAAATCACATGTGGTTAAAGTGCACATTGTCAGATTTTAATAAAGGCCATTTTTATACATTTTGGTTTCACCATGTAGAAATTACAGCAGTGTTTATACACAGTCCCCAAATTAAAGGGCACCATACTGTTTGGGGCACAGTAATGCATGTAACTGAAAGTAGTCATGTTTAGTATTTTGTTGCATATCCTTTGCATGCAATGACTGTTCAAAGTCTGCGATTCATGGACATCATCAATTGCTGGGTGTCTTCTCCGGTGATGCTCTGCCAGGCCTGTATTCCAGCCATCTTTAGCTCATGCATGTTTTGGAGGCTAGTCCCCTTCAGTTTTCGCTTCAGCATATAAAAGGTATGTTCAATTGGGTTCAGATCAGGTGATTGACTTGGCCACTCAAGAATTGACAATTTTGTAGCTTTGAAAAACTCCTTTGTTGCTTTAGCAGTATGTTTGGGATCATTGTCTTGCTGCAGAATGAACCGCCGGCCAATCAGTTTCGAGGCAATTGTTTGAACTTGAGCAGATAGGATGTGGTCTACACACTTCAGAATTCATTATGCTACTACCATCAGCAGTTGTTTCATCAATGAAGATAAGTGAGCCAGTACCTTCAGCAGCCATACATGCCCAGGCCATAACACCCCGTGTTTCACAGATGAGGTGGTATGCTTTGGATCTTGGACAGTTCCTTCTCTCCTCTATACATTGCTCTTGCCATCATTCTGACGTGTTAATCTTCGTCTCATAATACCCCTTTCCAGAACTGTGGTTGCTCTTTTAAGTACTTTGTGGCAAACTGTAACCTGGCCATCCTATTTTTGCGGCTAACCAGTGGTTTGCATCTTGCAGAGTAGCCTCTATTTGTGTTTATGAAGTCTTCTGTGGACAGTGGTCATTGACAAATCCATACCTGACTCTTGAAGAGTGTTTCTGATCTGCCGGACAGGTGTTTGGGGATTTTTCTTTATTATAGAGAGAATTCTTCTGTCATCTGTGAAGGTTTTCCTTGGCCTGCCAGTCCCTTTGCGATTAGTAAGCTCACCAGTGGCCTCTTTCTTCGTAATGATGTTCCAAACAGTTGATTTTGGTAAGCCCAAGGTTTGGCTTATGTCTCTAACAGTTTTATTCTTGTTTCTCAGTCTCATAATGGCTTCTTTGACTTTCATTAGCACAACTTTGGTCCTCATGTTGATAAACAGCAATAAAAGTTTTCCAAAGGTGATAGAAAGACTGGAGGAAAGGCAAGGTGCTGAAATGGGGGACAATGTGCACTTTAACCACTTGATTTTTTTCTATTACAAATCTCAAATTGTGGAGTACAGCAGCAAATAAATAAATGATGGTTCCTTGTCCCAAACATTGAGGGCACTGTAAGTAAACAAAATGTGTAAGGAGGAGCTGCAGATCATTAGTCAATAGTCTATTAATTGTGATGAAGACTGTGAGATTAAGAAAGAGGAGGGAGGTGTCGGAGATGGTCCTTCTGAAGAAGGGTCTCGACCCGAAACGTCACCATTCTTTTTCTCCAGAGAGGCTGCCTGTCCCACTGAGTTACTCCATCTTTTTGCGTGTACAGTATATAAGTAAACTCTGAAAACCTCAATTTAACATTCATCCAACTTTTTTTTATTTGATTACAGCTTGTACAATAGTGAACTCTTGGTGAATATTATGAATTTTGTGGAAGCCTTTGAACTGATGTGTGTGCAGTCTAGCAATTCCCCTATACCTTGGTCAAGCTCCCAATATTTGGAATGAAGTCAGGCACTTTTTGTTTGCTCTCTTTAGAGATGATTTTTTTCCTTTCTATTAAAAGAGAAGGCATCGTTAATATCTATTTTACCGGACACGGATCCTAATAATAAGTGCAAAATGAGTGCAAGCCAGATAGGACTAGTACATGTACAGTAAGTGGAATGGCACTAAGGAATGTTGATGAAAAGAGAGCTACTGGCGTCCAAATCCGTTATTCCCTTAAACTGGCGACATGGGTCGATAGAATGGCGAGGAAGGTATATGGCATGCTTGCCTTTATCAATCAGGACATGGAAAAAGCACAATGGTATGTCAAAACCCTGGTTATGCCACCCGGAAGTGTATTGTGTACAGGTCTGGTCTTTGTACTATAAGAAGGATGTGATTTCGCTGGAGGAAGTGCAGCGGAGATCCATCAGGTTGTTTCCCGGATTGGAGGTATTTAATTATGGGATGAGAGTGAATAAGCAGGGCTTGTTTTTGGTAGGGAATAGGAGGCTAACAGATGATGGATAGAAGTATATAGAATGGCGAGTCATAGAAAAGGTATATTGTCAAAGTCTATTTCCCATGGTATCAAAAACAATCGGGCATAGGTTCAATTTGAGAGGAATACATTTTCAGGATGAGCTGAGTGGGTAAACTTTCTTTATTACATAGTGGTTGCTATTTAGAATTCACTCTCAGATGAGATAGTGAAATCGGATTCAATCATGACGTTTGAGGCATGTGGGCAGACACTTGAATAGGCAAAGGCATGCATGGTTAGTCATAGAGTGATACAGTGTGGAAACAGGCCCTTCGGCCCTACTTGCCCACACTGGCCAACAATGTCCCAGCTACCCTACTCCCACTTGCCTGCGCTTGGTCCATAACCCTCCAAACCTGTCCTATCCATGTACCTGTCCAACTGTTTATTAAACAATGGGATAGTCCAGGCCTCAACTACCTCCTCTGGCAGCTTGTTCCATACACCCACCACCCTCTCGAAAAAGTTACCCCTCGGATTCCCATTAAATCTTTTCCCCTTCACCTTGAAACTATGTCGTCTAGTCCTCGATTCCCCTACTCTGGGTAAAAAACTGTGCATCTACCCGATCTATTCCTCTCATGATTTTGTATCTCTATAAGATCTCCACTCATCCTCCTCCGCTCCATGGAATAGAGACCCAGCCTATTCAACCTCTCCCTATAGCCCACACCCTCTAGTCCTGGCAACATCCTCGTGAATCTTTCCTGAACCCTTTCAAGCTTGACAATATCTTTCCTATAAAAACCCTGTCCCACTGTTCGAGTTCATTCCAAGAGCTCTCCCAAGTTTGCCCTGATTCGAACTCGGAGATTTACGGTAATGGCCGCTCGTCGGTACTCGGGGCTCTCGTGGACATTTTTCAATATGTTGAAAAATCTTCACGAGTCTTCCCGTGCTTACCTGTCGTTAGCGAGTCTTCCCAAGTACCTCCCGTTCCGCTAAGAGACGTCCCCGAGCTCCGACGTACCCACTACTTTCATTCTCCGTGTTTACCACGAGTTCGATTTTTTTTGAAACTCGGGAGAGCTCTTGGAATGAACTCGTACCATGGGACAGGGCTTTTACATGGTTCTCAGAACTGAACACAATATTCCAAATGCAGTCTCACCAACGTCTTATACAACTGCAACAAGACTGCCCAGCTTCTCTCCTCAATATTCTGACTGATGAAGGCCAAAGTGCCAATAGCCTTTTTGACCACCTTATCTACCTGCGACTCAACCTTCAATGAACAATGCACCAGTACTTCTAGATCCCTCTGCTCTACAACACTACCCAGAGGTCTACCATTTACTGTGTAGGTCCTGCCCTTGTTCGACATCCCAAAATGCAACACCTCACACTTCACTGTATTAAATTACATCAACCATTCCTCCGCCCACCTAGCCAATCGATCCAGGTCCTGCTGCAATCGTCCACAACCATCTTCACTATCTGCAAAACCACTAACTTTTGTATCATCAGCAAACTTGTTAATCTTGCCCTGTATATTCTCATCCAAATCATTAATGTTGATGATAAACAGTAACGGGCCCAGCACCGAACCCTGTGGCACACCACTTGTTACAGGCCTCCATTCCGAGAAGCAACCTTCCACCATCACCCTATGCTTCCTTCCATGGAGCCAATTTGCTATACATTCAGCTATCTTTCCTTCAATCCCATGCGATCTAACCTTCCAGAGCAGCCAACCATGCGGCACCTTGTCGAGCGCCTTACTAAAGTCCATGTGCAAAACATGCACAGCTCTGCCTTCATCAACCTTTTCGCTCACGTCTTCAAAAAATCAGATTTGAGACACGACCTCCCATGTACAAAACTATGCTGACTCTCCCTAAGCCCTTGCCCATCCAAATGCCTGTATGTCCTATCCCTCATAATAATCTCCAGTAACTTACCAACTGCAGATGTTAAGCTCACCGGCTTATAGTTTCCAGCATTTTCCCTGCAGCCCTTTTTGAAAAGAGGCACAACATTTCCCACCCTCCAATCCTCTGGCACCTTTCCTGTATTTAAGGACAACTCATAAATTTAAACCAGGGCTCCCGCAATTTCCTCTCTAGTTTCCTGCAATGTCCTCGGATATCTCTGATCAGGCCCCGGAGATTTGTCTACCTTCAAACACGACAGTACCTTCAGTACTTCCTCGACGATAACCCTGACTGCTCTCATGACACTTCCAGTGACTACTCCAATTTTCTCCGTCCTACTGTCTTTCTCCTCAGTGAATACAGAGGAGGAGTACTCATTGAGGACCTTGCCCATCTCCTGTGGCTCCACACAGAGGTGACCGCTTTTATTCCTGAGAGGTCCCATTCTCTCTCTACTTACCCTTTTTCCCCCTTATGTATTTATAAAATCTTTTGGGGTTGTCTTTTATGTTACCCGCCAGAGCTATCTCCTGGCCTCTATTTGCCCTTCTGATCTCCTTTTTTAGCTTGCTCCTTAGTTTTTGAAACTCTTCCAGGGATGCGCTTGATCCCAGCTGCCTATACCTCTCCCGTGTATACTTCTTGTTTTTGACTAACGTCTCAATTTCCCTCGTCAGTCAAGCTTCCTTATGTTTGCCTGCTTTACCTTTCACTCTTGTGTTCTAATGCAGACAAATAGGATGACTGTAGGTGGGATAAAAGGTTGGAATAAACTTGGTGGATCTAGAGCCCATTTCTGTGCTGTAAGAGACTATGACAATGGAACATCATCGTTATCACAACCTCTACAAAAATGGAGCTTGAACTATGTGGCTCAGAATTCCACTAATCACTGAGAGATGAAGAACCACATTTTCACATGTTTGAGTTCTCACTCTTAACCGTCCTCGGTAACCAGAGGCCCTGATGTGTTTGTTTTCAGTTTATCCACCGTGGCCTCTTCAGAAATCATCAATTTGTTTTATTCATCTCTTCCCACACTCTGTGCAACTTAAACCCCTCTTTCCCAGATCTATTAAAGAGCATGAAATTCTAACTTTACACAGATACTGTCTGATCTACTGAGTATTTTCAATTTTTCCAAGTTTAATTATTGAAGAATTGGATACTTGTCTTTTGGAATTTGCAATTCTCTTGTTTATTTTTGGAATTCTTTGCAAGCTGCCTTATAAGCGATAAAGTTGAATTAAGCACTTTATGTACATATTGACAATGATAGTCCCATAATATTGTGACCAGGATGTCTCTACATTAAACCATGAAACAGAAGGACCAATAAATCTCATTAAATATAAGGGAATTTCTGTTTTTGTAGCAGTTCAGATAATTTCATTATCTTATCCCTGGCATTTATCTGTGCTTTGGTCTTCAGATGGCCAAGCACCATATGTGGAAGATTGTCAACTGAAGCTTCTGCAATTCTTTACTGAGAAGATTTTCTGTTGTGATTGGTGTACATTTGTTACACTTAGCGAGGAAAGCCTACTACATCATATGGATACGCACAGCCTGGTGAAGCCGTACAAGTGTCGACTCTGTTTCTTTGAAACTGGGCTACAGACAGAGTTGGAGAATCATCTACAGGAGCAGCACAAGGTACTTTTCTTGAGGATGTGGAAGGGAATATAGAACATTGAATATCTGTTTTTCCCCAATTCAAAAGTAAAGTGTTTTGTTGTTTTTTTTCCCGTATGGTAATTTGCATATCACTATACCTTAATTGGTACATGTGACAATAAAAGACCTTTGAAACCTTTGACCTTCTTCGTGAACTGAAATGTAATTATGGTATGCAGTCCAGAAAGCATGTGACCATCGCATCACTAAATTGGTTCATTTATTGGTGATGGTGATAGACAATAGACAATAGATGCAGGAGTAAGCCATTTGGCCCTTCGAGCCAGCACCGCCATTCAATGTGATCATGGCTGATCATCCCCAATTAGTACCCCATTCCTGCCTTCTCCAAATTATCCTCTGACTCCGCTATTTTTAAGAGCCCTATCTAGCTCTCTCTTGAAATGCGAATGGTATGTTAGCTTTCATAGCAAAAGGATTTGAGTACAGGAGCAGGGAGGTTCTACTTCAGTTGTACAGGGTCTTGGTGAGACCACACCTGGAGTATTGCATACAGTTTTGGTCTCCAAATCTGAGGAAGGACATTATTGCCATAGAGGGAGTGCAGAGAAGGTTCACCAGACTGATTCCTGGGATGTCAGGACTGTCTTATGAAGAAAGACTGGATAGACTTGGTTTATACTCTCTGGAATTTAGGAGATTGAGAGGGGATCTTATAGAAACTTACAAAATTCTTAAGGGGTTGGACAGGCTAGATGCAGGAAGTTTGTTCCCGATGTTGGGGAAGTCCAGGACAAGGGGTCACAGCTTAAGGATAAGGGGGAAATCCTTTAAGACCGAGATGAGAAAGACTTTTTTCACACACAGAGTGGTGAGTCTCTGGAACTCTCTGCCACAGAGGGTAGTTGAGGCCAGTTCATTGGCTATATTTAAGAGTGAGTTGGATGTGGCCCTTGTGGCTAAGGGGATCAGAGGGTATGGAGAGAAGGCAGGTACGGGATACTGAGTTGGATGATCAGCCATGATCATATTGAATGGCGGTGCAGGCTCGAAGGGCTGAATGGCCTACTCCTGCACCTAATTTCTATGTTTCTATGTTTCTATGAAAGTATCCAGAGAACCCGCCTCCACCGCCCTCTAAGGCAGAGAATTCCACAGACTCACCACTCTCTGTGATAGTTTCATTATTTCCTGAAAAGATAAATGCTTAAATATAAATGGTAAAATAGTAAGAACATTTCTTATAGCAGAGATGTCCAGAACAAAAGGGCATAGCTTTAGGATAAGGAAAAGGAGATTCAGAGGGGATCTGAGGAAGATTTTATTCCACGCAAAATAATTGGAATCTGGAAAAAAAAACGGAGTTGTTGTGGAAACAGGTACTTTCACACAATTTAAGAAGTACTGTATCTAACCAATTGAAGTGGAATAGAATAAATTCCCTGACACTTGTTTCTAAAAGTGGAGAACAACAAACAATTGATTTGCCATTTTAGGCTATGAATTTAACATAGGATAACTCGGTTGCAAACCTCTCCCATTCAAAACTCGTTTTCCAACCACCTCGCATGCAAGGAAGAGAGGACATGAAAGGGAGGGGGGAAACAAGAAGAGAAGGCAAAGGAAGGGGTAGTTACACCAACGTACAGACAGGGAGGGATGTGCACAAAGGAAGGCGAGGTAGGGGGTATACTCTCTGAAGGATGGGAGCTTACACCAAGGAAGGTTGGAGGTACCTAGGGAGGTCAAGGAGGGGACACAGTCGTTGGAATACTCCAGCATACTCTTCCCACAAGATGTGACAAGAGGTACTAGACGGGATGAGAGTAGGTAGTATGTGAAATATATTTCTCCTATGCACATTGGGCTTTTCTGTATTCATGATGCATATGTGGTTGTTGATACCATTTTCTCAAAGGTTCTGAGCACTTAATGAATATTTTCTCCTGTTAACTGGTAATCCCTTCATGTAATGGAGCTTGGAGCAGATCGTCTATTTTGGGATTTTAGTGTTAGGCATGTGAGCAATACCTAACACTAGTGTCATTATGACCTCAATACTGGGGAGCTTAGTTTGGGAGTGAATATTGTTGATTAATTTATCCTTTCTACTGATTTGGAGGATTTTAGGAAGACTTTGTGGGCCAAAGAGCCAGTTGTGCTGAACTGATCTATATTCTATATCTTTCTTGTGCCTTGAGGTGTTTACTGTAGGTAGTCCAGACTTCAGAAGCATAAAGAGGACAGAGCTCACTGCCTCTGGTAGTCTGATCTTTGTACCATATTTAAATACTTGATGCTCAAACATTTTTTCTCAATCATTCTAAGGACACACAGACACATTGAAAAAAAATTATTCCAGCAATCGTCAGTACCTCTCGCAGCCATCTTTACAGTTCCTTTATGTAAATAATTAATTAGCAAATCCCAAATTTTAGCAGTTTAAATTTTCTAGGAAATGTTTTCTCCTAATTGTGCCATTCAGAAAGAACCTGTTAAATATGATGGACATTCTAATATTTCCTTGAATTATTCGGGCATTTTGATTTAACTGTGCAAATCATTTGATTCGTCTGTAAAACTTGAGTTGTTTGCATGTAAATGTGTGTGTTTATTAAATAGGTAAAGTGCAACTTTGGTCTGGTTGGTGAGGTTAACCTAAGTGAAGCTGAATTAGTTGCAGAAATTGAAGAGTTCCAAAGGAAGAGACTCAAGAGTAGTCACCGTGAAAAAAGTGAGCAGTATTTGCACTTTATAGAAAGGTGACTTATCACCATAAGTTCTACTTAAGGGTGGAGAGATGAGAAGAATGACATCTTGTTTTCAGGATGCAGCCAACACTCTAGTATTTGTCACATGTCCAACAAGATGTATCCAAAAATCAAACGAAAACCAAAAAATAAACCCTGACGTTTAAAATAAAGACAGAAAATGCTAGAAATATCCAGCAGGTCTGCATCTGTGGGAAGAGAAATGGTTAACATTTTAGGTCAAATGCATTTCATCAGAATAAGATTTATTTGATAATGTGGAAGTTATTTAGCAAATCCTATTATAATGCTGAAAAATTATAAACCATAACTTGGGTGATATTGAATTGGGTTTGTATATAAATTCAAAAGCATTTGAACCCAAATAAACCAATTGTAAGTGATCTTTTCTTTTACTTGTTTGTCCCAAAGTTAGTCAGCGTTGTTTTGTTGTTTTTGTAATTTATTTATTGGCAGTTAAATATTGCTCCAGCACCTCAAAGAAGCAAGTTAGTTTCCTTAATTGTAGTCCATTGTCCAAGAGATCAGCCTAACCTCACTCTAAAAAATATTTAATTACATTAAATTAATTGGATTTGTCTATATTTTGTATATCCTGTTTCCTATTAAAGTTCCAGCAGTTAAAGTATTCATTCTTTTGATTTCTTTCTCAAGTAATGAATACAGTGTTGGGGTGGATTTGGTTGCTTTCACCCAGCTTAGCTGAGTTTCTGTTCACTTTATTCCAGCCTTGGACATCCAGTCCTAGGTGTTTTATTTTATACGTGATTGGGATCATTGTTACTACAGTGGAGTGGAAGAGCTTGGCTCACTTCCATTTGGGAAAGCAGCTTTTCCTTCCCTGTTGCTGGTAGTGCTACAAAATCAACATCTGACTCTACATTCAGTAAGATTAATCACATATTGATTGATGATATGTTTATGTTCCCATCACAGATTAATTTCATGTCTACATTCCATGTTATGCTATTTTATCTGAGATGTTATATAGACTTAAGAAAATATTATTTTAAAAAGTGGAAATAACATAAATGTTCATAATTGCTAAGACCTCTTCATTGGCAATGAGACCATTTGAGCACAATGTTTTTAAAAAACATTTTTCAAATTGGGCATTGCTTTCATATTTTTAAAGTTTCATTATGTAAAAGGTGCATTTTTTGTTCTTCTAGTGA
The DNA here is from genome assembly GCA_035221665.1 of Okamejei kenojei. NCBI lineage: Eukaryota > Metazoa > Chordata > Chondrichthyes > Rajiformes > Rajidae > Okamejei > Okamejei kenojei. Next base: position 21,057,840 of record CM069158.1, read on the forward strand.
TTCAAAGTTGCATAAGGCATCACCATTCAACAAAATCGATCCAATTTCCTTGTGAATATTGTGGCCGAAGATTCTTGGATCCCTTGGAATGGATGCGCCATGTTCAGAGACACTCTGTAAGTTACAATAGAATACCAGTAACAACAGTAGACAAAAATGCTGGTGAAACTCAGCGGGTGCGGCAGTATCTATGGAGCGAAGGAATAGGTGACGTTCCGGGCTGAAACCCTTCTTCATAGTGATGTTGGGGGGGGGGGGGGGGGGGGGGGGGGGGAAGAAAGGAAGAGGCGGAGACTGTAAGAGAGCTGGAAAGGGGAGGGGAAGGAGGAAGAAAGCAAGGACTACCTGAAATTGGAGAAGTCAATGTTCATTCCGCAGGGGTGTAAACTACCCATGTGAAATATGCGGTGCTGCTCCTCCATTTTGCGGTGGAACTCACTCTGGCCATGGAGGAGGCCCAGGACAGAAAGGTCGGATTCGGAATGGGAGGGGGAGTTGAGGTGCTGAGCTACCGAGAGATCAGGTTGGTTATTACGAACTGAGATGAGGTGTTGGGCGAAGAGATTGCCAAGCCTGCGCTTGGTCTCACCAATGTAGAGCAGTTGACACCTGGAACAGCAGATGCAATAAATCGGTTGGAGGAGGTGCAGGTGAACCTCTACTGCACCTGGAACAACAGTGATTTGATCTCAAATTTTGTAGTAGTAAGGTTTTGTATCATTTTTATCCAAACTCAATTATACATTGATTTTATATTGACACTCAGATTAAAGATTTAGAGTCCAGTGTTTATATTTACTATATGATTACACTCTCATTTATCAATTGAATTTTAATGTACACCTCAGAACTTTTCTGTGGATGTATTTTAAAATTTGAGACAAACTAGCAATATTATCACCGATTGTAACTAGTAATATATTTAGGTGTTACTAGACCAAGTGGGACCCATTGGGCCCCGTCCCCCAACGCGGGGGGGAGGGGGGGGACGTGGCGTTGGCACTCGCCCCAGAGACAGGCGCCCTCCCCATAGAGGGGGAGGGGAGGGGTGAAAAACAGGTTAAAACTGCGAGGTGTTTTAAAACCGGAGGGTTTTTTAAAACGGGATAAAAGGAAAGTCGATTTGAAATGTTACTGGACCGAGTGCACATATAGGGTGGATTCAAAAAGTCTTTTTCCTAGAGTTGGGGACTCAAGCACCCGAGGCCATAGGGTTCAAGGTGAGACAGGAAAGATTTAATAGGAGCCTGAGGAGCAACCTTTTCACATAGAGTAAGGAACGAGCTGCCGAACGAGTTGAGGCAGATACAATAACACTATTTAAAATATATTTGGAAAGTTACATTGTTAGGAAAGGTTTAGAGGATTGTGGGCCAAATGGGTCTTGCTTAGATGAGGCATCTTGATCAGCATGGACATGTTGGGCCGGAGAATCTATTTCTGTGCTGTATTGCTCTGACAAGGAATGCTGAATTAGTAGTTTATAGGATGTCTTGTTTTCCCAGATTTCTCATGATACAATTCTGTAAATAGATTGGAAGATGACAAGGAACTGAAAGAAAATTAGAAAGAATGTGAATAAAGCAAGAAAGCTTGAACAGATAAATATCTTGGTATTCTGACGGCACTGTCCTTGGATCTTCATTTAGTATGGCAGCCAGTGATGTGGAATAAATTCAAAATGTATTCTGTATGTCTTTTCTGTTCTTTCTTGAATATGGTTTTGAAGGAACATGATTTTATTTAATAAACTCAATATTCGTAAAAAGGTTGCAAGATTTTGTGCCGGAGTCAACAGCAAATACTCAGCTCCAGTATAGTGTGTTTTTCTAAGCAGTTAGCTGTTGACCAGAATGTATTTTAGTTATTGAGTTAATTTTGAGCAGTGATTATTACAGTAGTTACCAAGTGGTTTATTGTATCTGAAAAGATATATTCCTATTATGACAATCTGTGTGGTAACAAAATCAGTGATAGTTTAAAATAAGCCTATTTGGTCTTTGAATGAATAGCTAGAATATTACTTACGTACAGTATGTATTTTTATCAAACATCCAAAATGATCAAACAAGATCTGGCAATACTATGCTTGTTATTTTTGCAGAAATACAAAGAATGTAGCTTTTGTCATTGTGAGCAGACACCAGTTCATACTTTCACATCCCTTTATAGTAAAAATATTAAAAGACATTGTAAAAGACATTAGTTCAAAAGAGGTGAGATTATAATTTGAAACTGAATTACTATTGCGGAGAGAATTTTTGTTGTTGATCTCATTGCTCTCTTTTTAATATGATTTGATAGTTGGTGAACTTTAACTGCGGAAGGAATTGTGCACTGAAAAGATAAAGCAGCAACCCATTTTCATTCTTAACCCCATCTATACAATTGATTGAACATTTATATTTGGTGGTTAAATCATATTGGAATGTAATTGAGTTATAGTGTGTTTTTCTCACAATTGGTTGCTGTTCAAATTTGCTTTATTATGTGCAGACGTGAATGGGAACACCAAGATGGACCAAGGATTTCGGGGGGGGGGGGGGGGCGGAGAGGGCGGGAATTGATTTATTTTGCGAGAACTGAGGGCGAGTGATATCCTGAGAGAATTTACCTTGGTTTTTCTTAAATATTTGCATCCCTTCATTTTAAATAATTTTTTATTTAAATGTATTTCTTGACAGTCCTCTGTCTTCTGGGAGTTTCGTCAAAAATGTGTTTATTTTCTTATGATTAGATAAAGTGGTTTTGCTGAAAAGTATTTCCGTTCTTTAAATTTTAAGAATTGATATTGAAAAATGTTAGTTGTTAATAAAATGTTTCTGTTCAAGTTCATAATTATGTTGGCCAATTGATTTGAGTCTGAAGCAGTCACAACCCAAAACGTCACCCATTCCTTCTTTCCAGAGATGCTGCCTGTTAATGAGTTACTCCAGCATTTTATGTCTATCTTCAGTGTAAACCAGCATCTGCAGTTCCTTCCTACACAAATGGTATAGTGGCATGTTTGATTTCCTTGCCTGAAAATAATTTTCGAGTGTGGTGTCAATTCTTCAACATACTTCCTGGGATGGCCACATTGTAGATCTGCAATAGAAAAGATTTGAGTAGATTCTCTGCCGTTTGGAAGAATTTTGTACAGTAAGGGAGAATGTTTTCCCTTGCAGCCACATTTGGAATTAGCCAAGTTTATTATCATATGTGCACACGAGTCAAAGGACATGGCCACTTCAGACTGAGATGAAGGAAAATTGCTTCCCTGTTAGGAGAGTAATCAACCTAATGGACCCGTCTCAGCCCAGTTCTGGGGGGGAGTGAGAGCAGCGTAGCATTGCATATGCTCCAGGAGACCATGAAACACACACCTGACCTCCTCCAGATCTGGGAGTAGCACAGTGCCCGACATACTCCAGGAGGCCAACTTACCAGCTTGGATCAGAAATTGTTGGAGACCATAAGAATAGAGAACAGGCCTAATTGTCCCAGGGGAGATATGAGGCAATACCCAAGCCCCAAAACAATACAAGAGTTTGAAAAAACTGGGTATGCTGGCACAGGATAATTAACAGCAACAGCAGCTTTGAACTTAAAAACCATAAACTATTGGGTGTAAAATATCCACAGCATGGAAAATACTGCAATGTGTTGCCATCTTAAAATACCGAGCCATGGCTGATATGGCATTTATGCAAGAATGCAGCTATCACATTTCTAACGATCAGAAATGGTCAATGATGGCCCCAGGACCCATTAATACGGTTACAATGGCACAGGGTAGCAACTTTGCCATCTCTGAATTTGAAGAGGTATTCAATGGGTATTTACTTATAGATGTAATTCAAAGAAACACTCTGCTATGCCTGATCAATACATACACTTCACCAATGCAGGCTAGCAACAGTTCCCAACACTGCTGGTGAATTCCTGGCCAATTGTTCTGGCTGGTGACTTTAATTGAATCATTGATGTGATTGGGCAATATAGCAAAACCCACAACAGATTGGACTCCAGACTGATGTTAACAGTTAAGAGGTACTATTCCACCCTGCAGATGGAAAACAGCAGCACCTTGTTGAGAGCAGAGGACTTGGCTAGCTCCAAAATAGACTTTCTCCAGGTCCAAGGCAGGCAGCCAGTCACTGATTTCACAGAAGTGTTGTTCTCTGATCACCATCTTCTTGAAGCTAATTGTCTCCTATAATGAAGACTACATTTTGGGATGAAAAATACATACTTGAGAATTGTGAAGCCCCCATGCACCGATGGGCAATTCAGGTGCGTCGAGGACCTTTATCCAAACGATACTCAGATGCCAAAAGAGTCATATTTATCAGCTCTAGAAACACTTTCAGAATCTACTACTTTTATAGTCAAAAGAAGGTGGCGCGAGGGAGGAAACTAAGAGCTGACGAGCATACACAACTCTAAGCAGGCAGCTCTGATAGAATCTCTGCTTCTATGGATGGTGGTAATCAGTATGAAGGGGTGGCTGGAATCATCAGGATTCTGGCCAGTTGTTTTCTGAGTTCAACAGGTGCTATCTTGATTGTCATTCATTTCATTTTACATTCATCTACATTCTGGAATGGAAGGAAGTAAGCAGTACGCCACAATTTAAGGATGAGAGAAAACAAAGAGAAATGGAAATGTTGGAATCTTAAGAGGTGGCAGAGCATTTTGATAACTAGTCAACATAAACTTGTGAAAGGATAATGTTTTGATAATTTGTTTTTGAAGTGATGTCTATAATAGATTAGGACAAGCCAGACAGTTGATAAGGTGACACAAGATTATGAGAGCTAATATGCTGCTAATAAGTGGATTGATTGATAATGGTTGGGAGGCTGTGACCAGTAGCAGTGATTGTGAACAGCCGGGGCCACAGCATCAATGATTGTTTATATCCAAATTTGCTGATGCTGCAAAGCTCAGTCATTGAGTGAACCTCAGGAGGATAGAGACAGGTGAAGTGAACAGGTAAGACAGTAGGTGGAAAGATCAAAAATGATAAATGTCCAAAGTATTCTCTCAATGGAAGCCTGGGCTCTGCCTCTCGAAACATATTGCAATAACCTTTAAAAGGTAACAACTTTGGGATCCAGATGGAAGAGGATTAGAAAGTGTATAAGCAAAGACATTTCTTTAAATAGTGTACTTTATAAGAACTGTCAGCACACATTCATAGTAGCACATGATCAGGCAGGCAAGACTCAAATTGGCATCTATCTTTGAAATGATATTCAAACCACAGGTCTGTTTTAAACTTTTATTTATGGAAAATTGAAGTGACTCTTCAGTAGAGCCTAATTTCAATACAAGTACTTTAACAATAAAGTAACCATGAAATGATCAGTAATTCCAAAACAATTCTGGTTTCAGAGGCAGTAAACAAAAATACACAAGAATATGGTACTGTGATTAGCACTACGCACCACTAAAGATTTCCTTTACATTAAAATCCATTAAAAGAAACAAGTTCTAGTAGCGACGCTGAAAACGGGGATCATTGGACGGTCTCTGCACTCTGTCTTGGTCACCAAAGCTGCCTGTTCCTTGCATGCCACCTCCTGACACTATCTGGACTGTGCGGTTCATCGGTTGAACACCCTGCTGGTTGCCCCCTTGCACAAATCCTCCATGCCTGGGGAATAAAAGATACATGTCTCTTAATTCAAGCTTAATTCATGCTGGACAAGAAACAAATGCGGACATGCCAAAGCAGGTCCACAAAGACAGTGTTGCGGTCCAAGTTAGATCTCTGTAAATGCATCAGAGATCATCTATAGATAGCAGAACTCAAGAGACTGGTTTACAAACCTTAAAACTAAAAGAACTACATACAATGATCTGAGATAAAAATGAAATCTCACCAAATCTCTTCCCATTAACTTCATGCCAGAATACTGACCAGACGCAACATCAATATGCACAGGACGCAGAAGATAAAAAATGAAAAATTAACATATTGATGTGCATTTTTCTCGAATCCCTGCACTTGTGTTCAATTTTTTTAAAATAAGGCCAATGATTTTAAGACTGGTCCACATTTTTCTTCCTTGATGAACATACTGCAACACCAAATAGCATTTTTATGGAAATAGAAAACCAGAATGAGTTTTGTACATTATTAATTAGCAAATGCAGCACTTCGCTCAACCGATGTTATCCTACCAACCAGCAGTGACCTTTATCTTCTGTGTTTGCCCCAATTCTATAACCTTGCTTATCATTTCTTCCAATTCTTAAATATTGATCTGCCATGATTTAACACAATCTGACAATTTCCCCCACTTTATATTCTCAATCTCTTTTCTTCAAGAAGCAGAAACCAGTCTCTATATATGCAGAGTGTCAAAAGTTCCATCAAAAGATTTTATATATTTTAGAAAAAGTAATTTTTAGGTTTCTCCTACTGTATTGTTTCATAACTATCAGGCCAAATTCCTGGTGTTGCAATCTTACCGATAAAAATATAACACATTACACAACAAATATAACGTGACTGATGAATTAGGGAATAATATCTGTATTACGTGGGCCAAATTAGTTATAACACTATTTCAATCGAGAACTCGAAAACCACCTAAGTTACTGAAAATAAGAAATAACTGCTACTTAACCAAGCAGGTGACTACTGATATTTCATTAAACAATGTAATAATGTAGTCATCAGTGCTTTTAGCTTATAGTAACAATTTTTATAGCTATTAAAAAACGTTTTTGAAAATCCTCCAGGGAAAAAATAACTTAAGTCTGAAACTCCCAACCCCCTTATTCCTGCCGATGCAATTGTTTTTATTTTGCAATTTTCAATACATGATTTCTTAGAAAAATAACTATTGTGATATAGCAGAACTACCGGCACTACCTCAACAATTTAAACCCATTTTAACGCAGCTTTCTTAGGTTGAAATTATTTCGGAAATTTATTTTAATGCTATATTTAGATGATATTCGCATAACAGATATGCACACTTGCATGGTTTCAAAACAAAATTGCATGGTAACCCCAATCCAGCCACACTAAAGAACTACACTCTATTTTTCCATTGTATCTTTTTAAATTCAAGTTTTTAAATAATCAATTTATTGAATCCTGATGAGCACAAATATAACCTGCTTGATCATTTACTGGTTTCCTTTTATTGCTTTAAAGTCCAAGATATTTTAAAGCACATGTGTGATTAGACACATCTTTCCTAGTAAATGAGGCAAAACTGAATGGACAACGGCAGTGACATCATTCACTAATGTCAGCAGCAATGAAGACGATACTGACCTCCATTCTGCATGTTTACACCAGTCATAAGTTGTTCCGAGAATGCCAACTGAGCTTAGCTGCTCAGGTAAATTGAGAAGGATTGGGATCAACCTTTTCTCAAAAATAGTTCATTAACAGGTGCTTTAATTTTAATTTACTTCTCACCAAATAACCTTCATTTAAAAACAGTCATATTCAGTTGCAAGAAGCTGGTTTCATCCATCATTGCTGAAACTATTCAAGCAGAAGTTAAAATAAAAGTACATTAGGCGAATAGTAAGCTAAATGAAAAATTAGGCTACGATTTTGAGTAAATCTTTTGTACGAAAGGTGGCTAAGGGAACCTAGGATAATTCATTTTCCCGTGTCAATATTTCTTTCAGAAATGTGATATGACATGAATTAGTTCATTGTATTTCTCCTACAAATACAAATTGATATATTGGACATTTTACTGACAACAGAACAACAGCAGCAAACTAGTCCTATTAAATTACTTAATCGAAAATAAAAATTCAAAGATTGTAAGTTTAATTTGGAAAGTATTTAATTATAGAAACTAGATGCATGCTGTAGATGCAAGAAATGATGGAAAACAGCATAAGCTGTAAAAACACATGGGCGATTTTTGATGGAGTTCAACAAGGTCCAATTTAAAAGCATTTGGGTGATAGGGAATAAACTGAAATATGATCACAATTTATTTTCACAGCTTATGGGTGATTTTGGGGTGTTTACTAATGGAGCCGTTATAATTACAGTGCCCTCCATAATGTTTGGGACAAAGACCCATTATTTATTTATTTGCCTCTGTACTCCACAATTTGAGATTTGTAATATTAAAAAAAATCACATGTGGTTAAAGTGCACATTGTCAGATTTTAATTAAGGTCATTTTTATACATTTTGGTTTCACCATGGAGAAATTACAGTTGTGTATATACATAGAGCCCCCCCCCCCCCCCCCCCCCCCCCCCATTTCAGGGGACCATAATGTTTGGGATACGTGGTTTCACGGGTGTTTGTAATTGCTCAGGTGTGTTTAAATGTCTTCTAAATGCATGTATAAGAGAGCTCTCAGCACCTAGCCTTTCCTCCAGTCTTTCTATCACCTTTGGAAACGTTTATTGCTGTTTATCAACATGAGGACTAAAGTTGTGCCAATGAAAGTCAAAGAAGCCATTATGAGTCTGAGAAACAAGAATAAAACTCTTAGAGACATCAGTCAAAGCTTAGACTTACCAAAATCAACTGTTTGGAACATCATTAAGAAGAAAGAGCACTGGTGAGCTTACTAATCGCAAATGGACTGGCAGGCCAAGGAAGACCTCAACAGCTAATGACAGAAGAATTCTCTCTATAATACAGAAAAATCCCCAAACACCTGTCCAACAGATCAGAAATACTCTTCAGGAGTCAGGTGTGGATTTGTCAATGACCACTGTCCGCAGAAGACTTCATGAACAGAAATACAGAGGCTACACTGTAAGATGTAAACCACTGGTTAGCCGCAAAAATAGGATGGCCAGGTTACAGTTTGCCAGGAAGTACTTAAAAGTACTTCCAGTTCTGGAAAAAGGTCTTGTGGACAGGTGAAATGAAGATTAACTTATATCAGAGTGATGGCAAGAGCAAAGTATGAAGGAGAGAAGGAACTGCCCAAGATCCAAAGCATACCACCTCATCTGTGAAACACAGCGGTGGGGGTGTTATGGCCTGGGCATGTATGGCTGCTGAAGGTACTGGCTCACTTATCTTCATTGATGATACAACTGCTGATGGTAGTAGCATAATGAATTCTGAATTGTATAAGACGCATCCTATCTGCTCAAGTTCAAACAAATGCCTCGAAACTGGCCGACGGTTCATTCTACAGCAAGACAATGATCCCAAACATACTGCTAAAGCAACAAAGGAGTTTTTAAAAAGCTAAAAAACTGTCAAGTCAATCACCTGATCTGAACCCAATTGAGCATGCCTTTTATATGCTGAAGAGAAAACTGAAGGGGACTAGCCCCCAAAACAAGCATAAGCTAAATATGGCTGCAATACAGGCCTGGCAGAGCATCACCAGAGAAGACACCCAGCAACTGGTGGTGTCCATGAATCGCAGACTTCAAGCAGTCATTGCATGCAAAGGATATGCAACAAAATACTAAACATGACTACTTTCATTTACATGACATTGCTGTGTCCCAAATATTATAGTGCCCTGAAATGGGGGGACGGGGGCGACGACTATGTACAATAACAGCTGTAATTTCTATATGGTGAAACCAAAATGTATAAAAATGGCCTTTATTAAAATCTGACAATGTGCACTTTAACAACATGTGATTCTTTTCTATTACAAATCTCAAATTGTGGAGTACAGAGGCAAATAAATGATAGGTCTTTGTTGAAAAAACATTATGGAGGGCACTATAGATCTACGGAACAGCATCACCGATATCAAGTCGGCAACATCAACTTTACATTTTAGACTCAAAACCAATACTGGGGTACAATGTGGTGCTTCCAGTTCAAAATAAAACCTGCATTAGTTTCACCTCCAACTTTTGTAATAACCTCAGTATATTCCTAATGCGTCTTCCTCCCCTCCCATCAGCAGTATTTCCAGGGCACAATAAAACATCAATTTGGTGCAAAAGAAAGGAGGAAGATGACTGAACTTTATTGCCTTCTATCAGTGAAAAATGCTGATGTTTATGTTAAATTACATTGTGTATCGTGTTATTTTTACTTGTATGGCAACTTAATATATCACTGTACCAGAATTGGTGTATGTGACAATAAATGTGGACTTGAACTTGATTATACCCTAGACTGTGTAGCTAACCCACTGAGGTATTTCCCCCCCCACCCCTTCAACCTCTCCATGAGGCACTGTAAAGAAAGGCTGCTTTCATTCTATAAAATTTAGTTGGTTTCATAATCAGATCCCAGTGAATCCCAATGCCACTAACAATTTCTAAGCAAATACAGCTCATCTAAATCATATTTGTGCTCAGCTGGATTCAACAGCAGCCAAAACCTCCCAAACTAACAGCTTCTTGCTTAATAAAGCATGTCTCCTCTTACCCCGATATTCCTCCTCGTTGCATCATATGACCTTGTCCAGACTGGGCAGGTATGCCCCTATCACCTCCTACAATGGCAGAATACTGGGTTATTCTCCACAAGAAATAGCCTTACATCAGCCATGAGTAATAATCTTTATGAGAGATTCAACAAATTTCAGCTCAACTGTAGTCCCTACAGTGGCTTATTAAGTCATTCTTTTGGATGCAGGTACCACCGGTAAGTGCAGCAATGACTGCCCATCACTATCTTAGAAAAACGGCCAAGCTCTTGAAGTAATGCAGAGGTTCTGATGAAGGTAAAGATGCAGTGAAGACATTCCGGGATTCAAGCCTAATAAAGGGCCGGCCAATGATATATTTCTAGTCAGAAATAAGTGCAACTCTGAGAGAAACCTGCAGGAGGTGGTGTTTCCATGCAGCTGCTGTTCTGGTCCTTAATGGTTGCGGACATCATGAGACTAGGAACCGGACAGATTAGCTACACCACATTTTGTAGATGGCAGTGTGATGGTGAAATGCTAAGGGTAGTAAAAATAAATAAATAAAGACTGCTTTGTTCTGAAGAAGGATCCCAACTTAAAACATTGCCTATCCATGTTCTTCAGTGATGCTGCCTGACCCGCTGAATTACTCCAGCACTGTGCGTCCTTTTTTGCATTGTTCTAGTTGATGTCAAGCTTGAGTACCATGCAACTGGAGTCGATTGTTTCTGACTTGTGCCTTGGAAGTCTGAAAGTTTCCAGTGAGCCAAACATCACAAAATATCAAGCCCCTTGTGACTAGGACATGCAACAAACATTCTGCCAGACAATCAGCTAGTCACGTAACAACTGTGTATGGAAAGGAATGGTCATTGTTTTGGGACAGAGTGGAGAGGGGGTTGTGGTGAAGCAAAAACAAACCAGGGAGGGCTTAAGGATGATGGACATTTGTAGGGAGAGGGAGTAGTGGGATTTGGAGGCAGAAGTAGATGGATGATGGATGATGGATAGAGGTAGACATGAGATAAATAAAAGGCAGATGGAGCCAGGTGAGCGTAGGTGGTGGAGGCAACTGCAGGAAGGAGATAAGCAGGAACATTATGTGGCTGAGTCAGTTGAATTTCAAGTGACCCCAGGAATATTGGGAGTGGAAAAGATGGTGACAAAATGTAATGGATGGCTGCCTAGACTATCTGCTGATCGTCATTGTCCACAATTTTATACAATGATATGCCAATCAGACCATTCCTGAATGTTGACTAGATCTTGGTAAATGCTACAGAAGAGTTTGGAGTAGAATTGAATGGTGCACGCAGTAAAAAATGAAGGTCATTGATGACGCAGCCCAAAATGGTTTGGGCTGAAACGATCAGTCTCCATCAACGACGCCAACCATCTTGCATTGCCCACAAGTTAACACAATGGAGTATTTTACCCCAATAACCACTGACTTCAGTTTTACCATGACTATTTGAGACCACAGTCAAATTAGTCTTTGTGTTGTGACCACACACTCTCTCTCAGGAACTAATGTATTTGGTCCATGTTTGGACCAAAACGAATAAGGTCTGGGTGTTAGATGATTCTGCAGAAAAGCATGTAGGTTTTTGTTGAGATGATGCTTAATAGAACTGCCCAGGAACCTTTCAAACACAATACACCCAGATCATTTTCCACATAGTCAAGTAGATGCCAATGCTGTAACTATGCAAGAACATCTTGGTTGGACGTATTACTACATCTGAAGCACATGATTTCAGAGTTGTCATCAAGCTTTTGTCTGATTCTGTAACTTAGCCGTGTTTAGCCATTTATTTCCATCACATGGAGTGAATGAACTAAAGATCAACTTCTGTGCCATGGGGATCGCAGGAAGAAGCCAGGACGCATCATTCTCTCCGAACGTTTGGTTGAATGGTGTTGCAAAACAAAAACAAAAAATCAAACAAAATGACTGCATTTGTTCGCATCCAAGGTAGTTCTGCTATAACATATGCTTCCATAAACCAATTGGATAAAACACAAAAAATGAATTAGGGCACGATATTCGTATTTCATGGGCTGAATTAGTTATTACTCGACCACAGGAGATGAAAAAGTTACTTTGGAAATTGACAGCAAAATGGTGTCTTAGAAAAAGAATCCTGTTCCCCAGAGCAATCAGACACCATTGTTTATTATGAACAGTTAGTCAACTTTCACCACAAGAGACCATTTAAGACTTGCTTTGGAAACTAATAAGCAATTGCTTTTGACATTTGTGCAATGCCACACTAAATAGTGCAACATAAAACCTTTAGCATTTGAAGTTTGCACTAACAACTTTATTTATTTTTCCTTCAGGGAAAATATTCTGACTCTAGAAACTGTAGACCCAAACCCCGTTTATCCTATTGACAATTGTTCTAATAACACGATTTTCTACATCGTAGGTTTCTGAGGAACACTATTGTTATAGGAGATCTACCTATGCATTATTTCCGAGGAAAACACTCAACAGATGGGCAGAAATAGAAACAAAGCCTCACCTCAAAAATAGCCCTTGGTCATCCCAACAGAACTCCTTAACAAACAGAAACTCTCATCTTGTTTGTTTCTATCTATCTATGTGCGTATGTGTGTGTAATCAAGGCCTACGCCAAAACGGTACACGATAGCGCTAAAATATTTCCACCATCTTACTCACAATTTTCCTGTGGTGGTTTGTCAAGTTTTGTTCAGATTTAGGTTTTATTTCACGTTATTGAAATTTAAAGCTTAAAATAAATTTAAACAGCGCCCCCATTTGCCCGTAGCAGCATATGACGTCACAATGCCATCTAATTTAAAACTGCCGTTTTGATTGTGGGGAGGGGTGGGATGCGGACGCTTCACAATGGGATCTGAATAAAAGCAAGCTATACACAGAGCGCATTACAGAACGTCTCCACGGAGTGCAGCGCCGAGCTTGTAGCGAGGTCTGGGGCGAAGGCGAGAGACTTGCAGCAAGGGGGAGGGAGATAGGTAGAGGCACAGAGACAGACAGCCGGCAGAGAGAGAGAGACACAGAGAGAGACAGAGACAGCCGGCAGAGAGAGACAGAGACAGCCGGCAGAGAGAGAGAGAGACAGAGACAGAGAGACACAGAGAGACAGACAGACAGAGAGGCACAGAGAGACAGACAGACAGAGAGACAGAGAGACAGACAGACAGACAGAGAGAGAGACAGACAGACAGACAGACAGACAGACAGACAGAGAGACAGAGAGACAGAGAGACAGAGAGACAGAGAGACAGAGAGACAGAGAGACAGACAGACAGACACAGAGAGACACAGAGACACAGAGACACAGAGACACAGAGACACAGAGACACAGAGACACAGAGAGAGAGAGAGAGAGAGAGAGAGAGAGAGAGAGAGAGAGAGAGAGAGAGAGAGAGAGAGAGAGAGAGAGAGAGAGAGAGAGAGAGAGAGGAGGATGAAGAACAGGGGGAGAGCTGGAGGATGAGGGAGAATGGAGGATGTGGGTTGGAAGGGGTTGGAAGAGGGATGGCAAGTTAATGTAGGAGCGGAGGGGGAAGAGGGGGGGGGGGGGGGTGTTAGCGGAGAAAGCAGAGGTTTGGTGGAGGATGGGGGGGAGGGAGGATAATGGAGGAGGGGGATACGGGACTGAAGAGGGAGAGTGAGATGCATTCACATTGATCTTACATTTTACAAGTTATTGCCATTTTTAAACTAAAAACGTAAGCCGCTCCTGCACAGTTTGGGGCTATGGGTGAGTGGTGGAATATTGCATTGGGGGAATGGGTCCCACTTGGTCTAGTACACATATTACTATAACTCTCATCTTGTATGTGACGTGTGTTCCTGCCTGAGTGTGTTGTGATCCCAGAACAACGCCAAAACGGTACACGATAGCGCTACACCTTTTGCACTAGCCTACTCACAATTGTTCTGTGGTGTGGTGTATCAAGTTTCGTTCAGATTGATATTATATTTTACAACTTATTGACATTTTTAACTTAAAAAATAAAACTGCACCCCCACTTGCCCCACCCCTCCCGTCTTCACTTGACTGGCGTCAAAAGGTAACCCCACGGGTCCTCAGCGCAGCCTTTCAGACCGCCATCCCTTTTTCCTTGCTTCAAACACCTCCACGGGTAAGTTCCCTTCCATTTTCACTGCAGCCCTCTCCCTCCCGCGGTTCCTCGGAAGAGTGCGGGGAGGAAGATGATCGGCACCCAGGGCAAGGTAGGCATCTGCCTCTCCCTCCTCTGGTTCCGCGCCGCTCGGCCCCACCCTGAGGAGCGGCACCGGGCTAGCGAGGAGAAAGAGGAGCAGCACCCAGGGCAAGGTAGGCCACAGCGTCTGCTTCTGGTTTGGGGGACCTGCCCTCCCGTGGGGATTATGGGTGAGCAGCGGAATATTGCTTTTGGGAACCAGGTCTCCCGTGCGACAGGGACACAACAGGGGGGGGGGGGAAGATATAAAGATATAAAAACTCTCATCTTGTTTGTTTGTATGTGTGTGCCCGAAATGGTACACGATTGCGCTACTATTTTGGTCCACCTTACAATTGTCCTGCGATGTAAATGAACCAAGTTTTGTTCAGATTGATGTCATATTTTAGAAGTTATTGACATTTAAACTTAAATTAACTTGAAACAGCGCCCCTACTTGCCGGCCGCGCCTGCGCAGTTGAGGGAGGCCCATCTGCCAGGTGACACAGCAGTGACGCAAAATGACGCTGTCTCCCCGTGCGTGCGCAGTGGCTCTGGTATCCACGCGTGCGCAGTTGGAGAAGGCTTGCCGGTCCAAAATCGCCATTTTGACTAAACATCGCATCATGTATGGGTGAGCGGTGGAATATTGCGTTGGACCCAACGGGTCCGCACTTAGTCTAGTAATCAATATAATTTGAAATTTGAGAGACATTTGGTTTTCAATTTGGGTGACATTATTTGCTTGAATCTATGAGAGCATAAATAAAAAGTCGTCAAAGGTTCTCCAAGTACATCTTTGGAAAAATAAATGGTAATTTGGAAATACCTCCAAAGCCCGATGTAAAAATGTCATGTCATGACTCAGTAGGGAAGTGACTCATTAGTCTTCCCCATTTCTATTCGGGTATTCACCTCCTCGTGTCCAAATAATTAGATTAATTGATTTCAGAAGGACTATTGATCTAAAACATTTACTATTTCTCTCTTTTCTCTTTTATAGATGTTGCCTGACCTGCTGAACATTTCTTACATTTGTTATTAAAATGTAAAACAAATACTATAATATTATAAACATACTTTAACTTTGAGGAATTACTGATAGCAATCATCAAAATCACTTTGTCTGCCTTTGAGGTTCCCCACCAATTGCATTTGGTAACCTAGAGATACAACTCAGAGCAAAATAACTTTCAGTTGAACAAATACACAATATCCTTAGTCTCAAACACCACTATGATATAGGACAGAGCATGTATGTTAATACCAAGGTTAGCAAACGTAAGAGATTGCATTTCCTTCAAGCTAAAGAATTGGAAAATGAAATCAAACTTGGTGAAATATTAAAACTGAGAAACTGACGTCTTCAGCACTAGATGAATGTAACAGTATAATCAGCAATCAGTACTTTTGTGCCACTTATAAATTGAAAATAGGGAATCATTCATTGTTCTGCCCACATCAGTGAAGCAGGCCTATAAAAGTTGCAGATCACTCAATGGTTTTGGGTAATATTTAATTTTGCATGGAGTACATCATGAAGAAATCATGGGTTAAATCTCACCATAAATCCAAGCCATGCTGTTGATGTGAGTAAAGAGTGATTCCACTGAGACAACCACTGGCTATTCTTCAGTTCCATCATTTCAGCAATCCTATTCACCATACTCAACAATTCAGTCCTAATATCAGTTATGCAATATCAAACTCTCTAAACAAAATATGTATTGCAGTATGTAGTTTGGATATACATTCAACATTTGCTTCTCTTGCTATATCTGGAAAGCAAGGGGTAAATTAAGAATAGTCAACTTTAAAATATAATTGTTCATCTGCAAAATATATATTTGTGTTAAATGCTAGATTTAAAAAGATCTAAATTCACCTGCAAAGAGTTAAAAAGTGACACAGACGTTTGGTAGAGATGTGGTGAGACAACAAAGTGGCTGGAAATGCATTCCTTCTCACATGCTAATTATAAGATATTTTCTTTGCTATGGGCACATTTAAATGTTTACATGCCCCATAAGAGATGTATAAACATGGAGCAGTGTAACGATTGAACAAATATTTCAATGGTCCATTAAAAAAAAAAAAAAAAAGCCTTTAGATTGTTAAACTTTTGTAGAAACTTTTGACAATTGGAGAAATTTTAATTGCAGGGTTTCTAAAAACCAATATTCCAATGAAAACCTATGGCTTGAGCTGCTAATCCCAGCAACATTACTTCATAAAGTAATCCATGCCAAGACCAAGTTTGTATTTTACACTACCACACTTTTACACTGTCTCGTTAGCAAGTACCCTGCCATAATGTGGCTGTCCACAACATACCTGAAGTGTTTATAGATATTTTGGATGCAATAAACATGGAAATGCTGATCACGATTCGTTGCTTTAAATCATAACGACTAGACTCAATTACAAGCTCAGAACCTTTAAAGCTTTTCATGCCGATTGCATATCCCGAACAGATTACCTTGCCAACGATCATGATCTCTTCCCATCATTCCTCCATCCATGCTTCCCTGCCAAGAGCGCTCTGGATGACTTTCTATCTTCCGCCCATGTTCACTACTCCAATCCCTATCTCTGTTGGAAATTTAAAATATGTTACTTTAAACAGAGACATGCATGGTGGGCGGATGCTCAATTTATACTGCAACTAATAGATGTCCATCTGCGCGTACATGTATAATGTGTTCTATCCTGGCTAACACTTACCTTGATTGCTGAGGCAGTATTCCTCCTCGGTTGTCTCCTACACGTTTCATGCCAGGTCCATAGCCGCCGCCACCACCACCACCAGACCCGCCCCAACTTTCTCGCTGTGACCCTGAATCACGACTGTGTCGCTCTGGTCCTCCATGTCTTCCATCAGGATATTGCTGAATGTTTTAATGCAAATAATTTATTTATTTTCCTTTAATCTGATACTTGAACATTTGAAGCTGGTGCCACAATAGAACAATAAACTAATCTTGAATCAGTCTGAAGAGGAATCTTGACCCAAAACGTCACCCATTCCTTCTCTCCAGAGATGCTGCCTGTCCTGCTGAGTTCCTAGGGTATTTTGTGATCTAAACCAAGCATGAATCTCTTATGGGAGAAAGAACAGCATACATTGGTACCACCTTATAAAGCCTTGCTTCTCAATCTCGTCAAGACAAATGTCTATTCTTTAGCATATCCTTTTCTAGAGTTACCCCCCTCCTTCCTTTTAGCTCTTGTGCATTACATCACTTGTCACTCTTGTAAATTCACAGAACTAATAAATAGTCTTCTGCCATGAAAACAACATCTTGAACTTGATTTTAATACTGTCCCACTTTATAGGTTGTATGTCTTTCAGGCTAAATGTGCACACCAACATTAAACTTGCCTGTGAAATCATTAAAATTGTCATTCTGCACCTTAACTTGGCGACAATAGGGGTACTTATTTTCCAGTTCTAGCATTTCAAACCTCATAACACAATCATAATTTGCAACTCTAGGTAACAGGAACAATGTCTAAAACCAGGAACTGTTCTGTTAAGGTAGACAAAAGTGCTGGAGAAACTCAGCGGGTGCAGCAGCATCTATGGAGCGAAGGAAATAGGCAACGCGGACAACTGTTCTACTAACGTTGTTTCATGTCTGAACTACTTCATTAGCCATTTTTTGCCTTCATGATATGGGAAGATCTATAAAAGGTAGAACTGTGAAAGTGTGAGACTTCAGCAAAACATGAATCTGGCTTTTTTTCTACTTTCTAAATATGACAGGTTTTCCCTTCTGCAAATAACATCACAAACATTTTGAAGACTAATGGGCCTTTCTGTGTATCAAGATCCCAGTTATACAACAAAATTGTCTCCAAGACGAGAAAGCCACACCACAATGATTCTTAAGTGCATATGTCAAAACAAGCAAAGCAAAATATTACCTGTCCATCTCGATCACCAATGATGCCTCGGGAACTGTAGAGGAAAAGAACACCACAATCCAATGAATGGGGGCAATTAAGACCACTACAAATTACTATGACTTCAGTGAACAAGTCGGAACAAGTCTGAGGAAGGACATTATTGCCATAGAGGGAGTGCAGAGAAGGTTCACCAGACTGATTCCTGGGATGTCAGGACTGTCTTATGAAGAAAGACTGGATAGACTCGGTTTATACTCTCTGGAATTTAGGAGATTGAGAGGGGATCTTATAGAAACTTACAAAATTCTTAAGGGGTTGGACAGGCTAGATGCAGGAAGATTGTTCCCGATGTTGGGGAAGTCCAGGACAAGGGGTCACAGCTTAAGGATAAGGGGGAAATCCTTTAAGACCGAGATGAGAAAGACTTTTTTCACACAGAGAGTGGTGAGTCTCTGGAACTCTCTGCCACAGAGGGTAGTTGAGGCCAGTTCATTGGCTATATTTAAGAGTGAGTTGGATGTGGCCCTTGTGGCTAAGGGGATCAGAGGGTATGGAGAGAAGGCAGGTACGGGATACTGAGTTGGATGATCAGCCATGATCATATTGAATGGCGGTGCAGGCTCGAAGGGCTGAATGGCCTACTCCTGCACCTAATTTCTATGTTTCTATGTTTCTATGGAATGCTTGTGTGTCAAAATGGATAATCATTCTGGTATTGTTGTTATTAAATGGCCCAAAAAGAAACTTTAGTTATTTGGAATCCCTCATGCAACTCTCCAAACAATTTTACATTAGTTACTTTATCAGACTTCTGTAATAATGTCCATTAAGTCAAAGATTAAATCTTAAAGCAACTATTCACACATATTTGGTGTAAACAAAAGTTTTACCATATTAAGATATACAACGGAGTAGACTGGATGGGCCAAATGGTCAATTTCTGCCCTGACTTCTGAACACAAAGCAACTGGTCTTGAGAAGAACTTCAAAGCTTTCATTTATTTGCATAAACTTTAGTGTGGGTAATTCTGCTGTAATGCAAAGAGGCCTCATTTTATAGGAAACTACAGGGAACAATAAATGGGGGAAAAGGGCTAGAGGGTTTCAGATACACAATAAGATTTCTCTGCCCCACATTATTTTCATGAATGAAAGTCTTTTTAATAACTTTAAGGATGTATGTTACATTGATTAAAAGAGGTTCATTACACAAGTGCAAGTAGAAGTGACTGCTTGCCAATTTCAATTACCACTTCTGGTGAAGTTGACAGTGTTTTTAAGAATTAAACAGATATCATTTTTTTGTCTCTAGATTCCATTTTTTGGCAAGACCCCTTTTTTTCTGTTTGTCAATTTCCAAGTTTCCAAAACTTAAGTTTTGCCTAGTTCCCCATCAAAATTGTATTACAACCAATTCAGCCCAAGTCATGCAAACTGCTCCCCAATTCATCAATTACATTATATCCAATTTGTTGTATGAAAACACGTATTTAAGCAGAACTACTTGCAATAGAATGGCTTTCTGCTGGAAGGATACTTGTTCATTTGCTTATTTGACAAACTACATCAGCACCCCTCACCTACTCCAATTATATATCAAAACTACTCAAATATAACATTATATTTGTAATTGTGCACACATTCTTTGGTGATGTATTAAATTGTGTTAGCACTGCAAACAAGTGTGATTTTAAAAATCAGACATTCTATAACAAGCGGCTGAAAGCATCATATGCTGTCGGTAGAAATGGTGCTAATCCCGTTCTACGCAAGAATTCTAAATAAAGGAGAACTGGAACACGAGTCTGCTCCAAGAATAAAAAATCATGAGGTCTTGATTGTAAGTTCTCCATGGATAGCAAAGCAACAAATCAAATAAATCTATTACCTACAATCAAAATCATCTTAATTGATTTAACTTCACAGAATCTTCATTTAGCAAATTATTTCAAATTTTAATTTTGTATTACCTATGTAAAGAAAATTATTAAAAGCCATCAAGTCCTTTCACAAAATTTTATTTTTGAAGCATGCTCCACCTACCCATAACCTATTAGTTAAGTTTCTTTAACCTTCAGACCTCAAAGCAGTGTGATGTTTATGTTGTGAGCAGTTAAACTACTTCAATTCAAATTTGGTTACAAGGTAATGTAAATTAACCCAAACTTGCAAAGCAAATCTGATTCAGTTGTATTCAAACATGCAGAATTGAGCATGAGTGATATAAACAGCGGGACTTACCACTGAAATGTAGGATTATCGCAAATAGCTTGTTATTTGTTATGATCATAATTCAAAATATTACATTTTATGCCACAGATTGTAGCAGTCAATGAAATGATCAATCTCCAAACAAATCATTCCATACATTAGCCACAAATTGCTAAACCCCAGGGGAGGCAAACCCAACTTTATTTCCTTATATTTAGTTAAATTGGTCTTCAGGTGCCTAAATGGCACTGCTCCCCAGCTGCTGTGTAAAACAATAACAAGACTGCAAAGTGGTACCAGATCCACCACCCGAGCAGCGTCAAAAGGCAATTGTAGTATCCCCTTCTGCAGAACATCTTTTGCTCAAACTGTCTTTTCAGTAAAAGGGACAAAAGTATGGAACTCACTGCCAGACCACTTGAAATGTATCCCTACATATGTCACATTCAAAAGAAACACAAAATTGTGGCTAATTCAACAACAATCTTGTTCTCATATTTAGTTTTTACACTGTTCTCTCTCTGTATGTCTTTTTCTCTTTTCCATTTTTTTAATCTCATTTCCATTTCCCTATTTTTAATAATGTTAATCTGTATTATCATTTTTAACCAAAAGCCCTACATGGGACAAGTGTTACGAATTAGCTTTGGCTAAAAACACTATGATGCATACATCAGATGACTGTTTCAAGTGTATCTATGTTTTTGTATCCGTCCCTATTTAAATAAACCTTAATAAAAAAAAAATATTGCCAATTTCAGGTAACTAAGAAATTACTCCCAAAATTAAAAGCAATAAGCAACTTTCATGTACATGTCCCATTTCTTCTCAATCCCAATATAGGAACATAGATATTTCAGTGATTTTCTTTGAGAATTAAAATTCAGTTTATACCCAGAATCTCGCCTCTCAAGCTTCCAGTCCCCACGTGGCGGTCCTCGTCGTGGAGATTCACGTCGAGGACTATGGTTTCGATGAGAACTCTGAACAAGGTGCCTATCATGATCTCTATTAGATTTTATCATGATTTCACGACCTCGGCTACCACCTCTCCTTTCATGAAATCCTTCAGGTCTCTTCTCAAACCTTCCTCCAAAAGGCATTTCATCACGTCGCGGTGGGCCACTATCTCGCCTTTCAAAGCGATCCATTCGCCTGGATAATAGAAATGACATTAAGCTAATAAATGACAGAGCTTGTTTCCCTTGGTGACTAATTTAATTTTTAAAAAAAGACAAAATATTGACAAAATAGACAAAAACACCCATTGTCCTGAAACGATCAGGATATTAAGTGTTCGTAGAGGTTGATGTTACAAATACTGCCGCTGAAACCCACAATACAAGCCAATCTAAAAGGTAATTGACTCCTCTCACTTTGAGCTATTTAGTAAAACTAATCACTGCTATCAAATTTACAGTAAAAAACACAGATTCTATTAAACCTTGGTTACACGGTAATGGAAACTGACGGGGGCAATTCTGGTTCGTGTTCATTGCATTTCCCTACTCAGAAATAAGCATGAAGTTAGACAACCTGCTAGACTGCAGACAAAACCCAGGGACATGAGATTACCCCAAATACTCGAGCAGAACCACTGATTGGTATGAAAACAACTATAAATCTGGATTTACATTCCACCACGTCCATTTCGTATGGTACATAATCTGGGAGAGCTTGAAATACAGAATAGGAAATAAATGCGAAAAGCTGCAATTCCCATCAATTATTTTATTTATTAATCAGCAGCAGACTAGCAGACATTTCAAAATGAAATCTACCTGGGAAACTTCATCACAAATTATAAGTTGTGTAAGAAAGAACTGCAGATGCTAGTTTAAACTCAGGCAGCATCTCTTGAGAGAAGGAATGAGTCTGAAGAAGCATTCTGAAGAAGGGTTTTGACCCGAAACATCACCCATTCCTTCTCCCAGAGATGCGGCCTGTCGCTGAGTTGCTCCAGCATTTTGTGTCTATCTACAAATTCTAGGTTATTGTAACAATCATTTTATAGATGGATTTTTCACAAGAATGCTGTACTGGACTAGAAACAGCAGTAAAACCCGTCACATTATATTAAGCGGCATATATTTGAACTTCCAAATGTCTTTATTAACAAGCAGACTGAAAACAAAATTTTAAATGATCTTCGAGAAAAAAACATCTATTTTTCTTAGGACCATTTTGCTGATTTTGTTTAGAATTTAGTGATACAGTGTGGAAATAGGCCCTTCAGCCCACATGGACCATCGATCACCCGTACAGTAGTTCTATGTCATCCCACTTTCACATCCTTTACACTGGGGAAATTTTACAGAAGCCAATTAACTTACAAACCTGCATATTTTTGGAATGTGGAAAGAAACCAGAGCACTCAGAAAACCCACAGGGTCACATACAAACCCCACACAGATAGTACCTGTAGTCAGGATCAAACCCGGGTCTCTGGTGCCGAGGCAACAGCTCCATCGTGCAGCCTCAATGCATTTTATTATTTAATCATTAAGTCAATGCTGATTATTTGCAATATTCACTAATTCAACTGTAGTTATGTAGAATTGTTAAAATGTAAACAAATTAGTTATTCCTTAAATCCAAGTCAGCTGTTTAATGGAATTGGCACCCACCCCTCATCATCATCCCAATTCCAAAAACATTGTATGGTGTAGTCTGAATCATAACTTGCCTGTCCATCTGCGCGTCCATAAATGTCCGGCTTCGATCCCTGTGGTCAAAATCACTGAATCGGTCCTGGCGGCCAAAGTCTGAACCATGACTGCTGTATCTACTGTCACTATCCAATGCCATACGTTTTTGATCAGGCCAACATTGATCATCTCTCCTAGAAAAAAATATAATTTTTAGGGTCATATATAATAATAAATTCTCAACAGTACAAAATTATAGACTTAAAATTTACCTGTCACTATCATATGGTCTTTTCAGACCACGGCGTTCATGTTCATAGCGCATTTGTTCCTGTTGACGCCGGAGCTCTTCTCTCTCTCTATTAATTCGCTCTTGTTCCCGCCTCCTTTCCTGTGCCGCAACAGGGAAGTATGTTTTTAGTATTATACAAATGGCCAATACCAGAATAAACTTCAGTTCAATTCCCAATTCTATCTACAAAAAGTCCCCATTTAAATGAAACAATGATTATAACTGCTCATTGTTCTTAACTAACCACAATTGAGTGTTATTCAAAATGTTTAAAATGCCACTGCAGTAAAAGCAGTTGCCTAGCATGTACCAGTTAATTAATTAAGCCAGATAATCTGATGCTGGTTCAGGGACTCCCTCAGCACTTTCCCAATGTTGAAATGCAGTCCCAATATCTATATTACTAAAAGTCTGATCTTGACCACTTCCTGTTGTTCTGTATATTGATTTTAGGAAAAAAGCTGCCACTTACGGCTGTGATTTTTGGCCATCTTACTCAGAGTCCCCCTCCGCTGTGCAGGACAAGAGGATTTTTCCCATCGATGATAAATAAAAGAGTTATCAGTGTATTAAAAATGTTGAGATTCTCTCCCCTGATGGACTATAAAACCCGGAATTGTTGAGTGCCTCAGTCAGTCTCTGCAAGACGGGGGAGCGAGAGGGTCACGTCTCTCAGTTTGAGCTGGGAATAACATTGAACACATGTCTACTAAACTGTGAGTGGTTTTACTGACTTGTCAGTGCCCTTAATGTGGTTTGAAAATATATTTTGGAAATGCTAAAGCTGTGTTGCCTTTGGTTTGGAAATGCTAAAGCTGTGTTGCCTTTGGTTTGGAAATGCTAAAGCTGTGTTGCCTTTGGTTTGGAAATGCTGAAGCCGTGTTGCCCAATTAAAGTTGCCTTGCCTTCTATATAATTAAAAGTCTAATCTTGACCACTTCCTGTTTGCGCTTTATATTGATTTTAGAAAAAAACGCTACCACGCACGGCTATGATTTTTGGCCATCTTACTCAAGAGTCCCCTTCTGCTCATCAGGTGCCGAGGATTTTTCCCATCAATGAAAAATGAAAGAGTTATTAGGGTTTTTAAAATGTTGAGATTATCTCTCCTGTCAATCACGCCATGAAGGCCACGCCCCTTCTGGTGGGACAGGGAGGGACTATAAAACCCAGAAGTATGGGCTTGGCAAAGTCTCTGCACGATGGAGAAGGGAGATGTCACGACTCGCTGTCTTTAGTGGCCTTGCACCCTGCCTGAAATGGTATGAAACTGCACTTGAATTTGGTGGCCTTGCACCCTGCTTGAAATGGAATTTCAAGGAATAGCCGTGAGTCAACTGCCAGCCTACCAACCGTGAGTGAGCTGTCAGCACAATAGGCTTGAGTGACTGAGCCGCCAGCCCAATAATCCATTCGGCCCACAATGTACATACTAGCCCTCTGGAAACCAGTCCCTTCGGCCCACAGCACCCATACTAGCGCTCCAGAAAGCACCACCCCCCCCAATTGGCCACCAATATTGGAATTGGTGGAGAGGTGGAATATTGCGTTGGGGGACCAGCCTTCCCGCGTGATGCTGGGACCCAACGGGTTCCACTTAGTCTAGTATTAATATAATGCTATTTTGATACTGCTCAATCTCTAGTTTTGGAACTCCTACAATAAATACTTCACCGATGCCAAATGAGTGCGGTATCCGGGTTCTTGCTCGAGATCGACATTTTAACCTTTAAATTAACAGTTTAAAATGTATCTTGATGTTTGCATTTGTTTAGCTACCATAGTGACAAAATGAATTGAACAAGTCACTGATATTTTGTCTGTTTCTTCCCCCATTTTACCTGTTCTATTTGAATTCTCTCCCGTTCCAGTTTCTCACGTTCTAGCCTTTCCCTCTCCAGGCGCTTTCTTTCGATTTCAAGCCGCACCCGCTCTCGTTGAAGCAGCTGCCGTTCTTCACGTTCTCGCATACGTTCTCGTTCCCATTTTTCTCGTTCCCTATTAGAATAAATTTATTCCATTAATTAAAATAAATGTTAGTTCTTAACAATTATTTCAAAATGAAGTGCCTCAAACCCACAAAAAAGTTTCCATAAATGTGCTTTTCTCCTTTACCAATGGATGTAACTAATTCATCCACTCCCCTCACTTAGTTGCAATATCAATGGCTCAGTCAAAGTCCTACTGTATGGAACATGCCGTTTGGACAAATTAATCCATGCTCAGACACCCAAATTATCATTTGCCTTATCCATGTCCCCCTGTAAGTGAATTCCATAATAAGAATGAACAGATTCTTCCCCCCCCCCCCCACAACAGGATAGACGAATCTAAAGTGAGGGCAGAGATATTTCATTGTCCTATCTGGGACACATGACAATAAACTCTCTTGACTTGACTCTTGAGATTTCAAAGCACTGTCATAGAGAATATTTTCACTCTGGAATGGGCTACCAAAGGAAGCTACAGAGATGCCAACCCTAAATTTAGTTCACAGTAACATTTAACCCATTTGTCCGTAACAAATGGGGTTAAATGCATTTCTCTCCGTAACATACTCACCTGGGGTTGTTGCCGGCGGCTATGCGCCTGCGCACTGGTGCAGATCAGCGGGCTGCCGGCGGGCGGGTGCGGCACATGCGCACTTGGCAAGGTTGCCGGCGGGTCTGCGCCTGCGCACTGGGTGGGGGTGGGGGGGAGCCCGGTGATGGGGCTGCCGCGAGCGGCCGGCTGGCGGCAAGAAAGTGCCGCTGATCGCGCGGGCCGGCGCCGCCCCGGCTCTGGGCCGGGCGTGGCGTGGCTCGAAATGGCGCCAGGCCCGGCAACCCTCCCCCACTGCGCACGCGCGGCCACTGGGGCCCGGCAACCCTCCCCCACTGCGCACGCGCGGCCACTGGGGCCCGGCAACTCTCCCCCACTGCGCACGCGCGGCCACTGGGGCCCGGCAACCCTCCCCCACTGCGCAGGCGCGGACACTAGGGCCCGGCAAAGTGCCGCTGATCGCGCGGGCTGGCAAACCGGGGACACATGGCGCCGGTGTTCACCACGGGAGGAACACCGGCGCGGCGGTGTTCCGTAACAGCATGTTTGGCTGCCGGAACACCGTAAAAAGTTTATTTCGCCGGGATAAAATACGGCGAATCCAGGACACTTGGCATCTCTGAAGCTATAGAAGTGCATACATTTTGGCTTTCAAGCCATTTGGACAGATATAAATGGACAGGAAGGATTTAGAGGGCAATGGACCAAATGTAGGCAAATAGGACCAGCACAGCACAGACAGGGTGTGCCGAAGGGCCTATTTCCCTTCTGCAAACCTTTCTTATCCATTTATCTTTCCAAATTTTACAAATGTAATTTTACTATCTATTCCACTTCCCGTGGAAGCTCCTTCCATGTTATGTATACCCTCCAAGTAAAATGCGCCCCTCAGATCCCCTTCAAATCATTCCACTTGCACCGTAAATCTATGCGCTCTAGTTTCAAATTAACCCACCATGAGAAAAAACATGTAATTGTCACCTTACCTATACCCATCCTAATTTTATTACTTCTATTATACTTCATCCATCCACCTCGTATGCTGCTCGGAAAACAGTCTCAGCCTATCCAACTCTTTGTGACATAAGTCTTCAGGTCCTGACAATACGCTCATGAATCTTTTCAGCACTTTTTCCAGCATAATGCCATCCTGTACAGCTGTAACATGTCCAAACTATTGTATTCAATGCCCTTACGTATGAAGGCACGTGCACCAAACGCCTGCTTCGCCATCCTATCTACCCTTGTCACTACTTTCAGAGAACTACATAATGCACCGCTTGGTCTCTTTGTTCTAATAATAAATTTTATTGTCATTACACATAAGTGCAACGAGATTTGGTTTGCAACTTCCATCCGATGTCATAACCTAATCGACAAATAAAATTTAGGTTTAAATACCCTGAGAACAAGGTTTGTAAAAACGAACATTAGACTAGTAAAATGAACACAGACTAAAGTGTGAGGCCGGGGGAGACAGTCCATGTGTGTGGGGGGGTACTCAGCAGGGCCGGTTCAGAGCCGCTATAGCTCTGGGAATGAAGCTGTTCCTGAGTCTGGTGGTGCGGGCGTAGATGGCCTTGTAACGTCCGCCGGAAGGGAGTAGTTCGAACAGTCCATTACAAGGGTGAGAGGAGTCTTTATGAATGCTGACGGCCTTCCTGAGGCACCCTGTGTGGAAGATGCCCTCCAAGGCTGGTAGCGGCGTCCCAATAATCTGTTGCGCTCTGTGGACAACGCGCTGAAGAGCTCTCCTCTCCGCCTCCGTGCAGCTGAGATACCACAGAGAGATGCCATACGTTAGTATGTTCTCTGTGGTGCAGCGGTAGAAGGTCGTCAGCAGCTGTTGGGGCAGACCAGTCTATTTCAATGTTCTTAGGAAGAACAGTCATTGCTGTGCCTTTTTGACCAGCGCAGCGGTGTTGGTGGACCATGTGAGGTCCTCTGAGATGCGAGTGCCCAGAAACTTGAAGCTGGACACTCTCTCCACACTGTCTCCGTAGATGGAGATTGGGGCGTATTCCCCATTCTGCGACCTCCTGAAGTCGATAATCAGCTCCTTGGTCTTGCAGGTGTTTAGCGACAAGTTGTTCCGTGAGCACCAGTCCGCCAGGTTCTGCACCTCTGCTCTATAGTGTGTTTCATCACCGTTGGTGATCAGCCCGGTCACCGTTGTGTCGTCTGCAAACATGACAATGGTGTTGTTGTCAATTGCAGGGACACAGTCGTGAGTGAAGAGGGAGTAGAGCATGGGGCTCAGTACACAGCCCTGTGGTGTGCCGGTGCTCAGGGTGATAGTGGAGGACAGGTGCGGGCCCAGTCTCACTGCCTGCGGTCGCTCCGTCAGAAAGTTCAGGATCCAATCGCATATCAGTGAGCTGAGACCTAGCTGGTGGAGTGGGTGGTGAGCTTGGTGGGGATGACCGTATTGAAGGCAGAGCTATAGTAAATGAAGAGCATCCTCACGTAGGTGTCCTGTCTTTCCAGATGGGTCAGGACAGTGTGAAGAGCCACAGAGATAGCATCTTCTGTGGATCTATTTGGCCTGTATACAAATTGATGAGGGAGGGTGAACAGCCAGTTGTCGTGGTGCATAAAAAGGGATGAGGTCCTAAAAGGTGAATTCAGGGAGCTAGGAGATAAACTTAAAAGTAGGACCTCAAAGGTAGTAATCTCTGGATTACTACCAGTACCACGGGCCAGTCAGAGTAGAAATAGGAGGATATTGCAGATGAATACATGGCTTGAAAAATGGTGCAAGGGGGAGGGATTCAAATTTTTAGGGCACCAGAACCATTTCTGGGGGAGGTGGGACCAGTACAAACAAGACGGTCTGCACCTGGGCTAGAATGGAACCAATGTCCTTGGGGGAGTGTTTGCTAGTGCTGTCGGGGAGGATTTAAACTAATGTGGCAGGGGGATGGGTATAAGAGCAGAGAGGCATGTGGGTGTAAAATGAGGGTAGAAGCAATAGGGAGCAAGGTGAAAAATAAAAGTGGCAGGCAGACAAAACCAGGGCAAAAATCAAAAAGGCCACTTTTCAACATAATTGTATAAGGGGTAAGAGCGTTGTAAAAACAAGCCTGAAGGCTTTGTGTCTCAATGCAAGGAGTATTCGTAATAAGGTGGATGAGTTGAAAGTGCAGATAGCTATTAATGATTATGATATAGTTGGGATCACGGAGACATGGCTCCAGGGTGACCAAGGCTGTGAGCTGAACATCCATGGATATTCATTATTCAAGAGGGATAGAAAGGAAAAGGAGGTGGGGCAGCGTTGCTGGTTAGAGAGGAGATTAACGCAATGGAAAGGAAGGACATTAGCTTGGAGGATGTGGAATCGGTATGGGTAGAGCTGCGAAACACTAAGGGGCAGAAAACTCTGGTAGGTGTTGTGTACAGGCCACCTAACAATAGTAAAGTTGGGGATGGTATCAAACAGGAAATTAGAAATGCGTGCGACAAAGGCAAAATGGGTGACTTCAATCTACATATAGATTGGGTGAATCAAATTGGCAGGGGTGCTGAGGAAGAGGATTTTTTGGAATGTATGCGGGATAGTTATCTAAATCAACATGTAGAGGAACCAACGAGAGTGCAGGCTATTTTAGACTGGGTATTGAGTAATGAGGCAGGGTTAGTTAGCAGTCTTGTGTACGTGCCCCCCTTGGGCAAGAGTGACCATAATATAGTCGAGTTCTTCATTAGGATGGAGAGTGAAATTGTTAATTGAGAAACAATGGTTCTAAACTTAAAGAAAGGTAACTTTGAGGCAGGCACGTGCCGTCAGGGTAGGCAAGGTGGGCACTGCATACCCTGACTAAAATTATAACATGGTAATAACTAAATATAAATAGTAAAGGCATGGGAGAATTATGCCTATGTAAGAGATCGATCTCTTAGGTAGGCATAATTCTCCATGCCTTTCATCCGCAGCGCTTGTATCACGGGAAGCTCTGTGCAACCCACGTGCCGTCGGCGCTGCCTGAAGCCGTCAATGATAATCGGGGCTGAAGGCAGCAGAAATTCTGCCTTTGCAGCACTGCGCATGCGCACCGGTCTACTGCGCAAGCGCAGAGCAAGTTTCTTGGCGGGGTTTTCAAATATGGTTTGTCAATATATTAAGTGTATGTTAGGTAACAAAGAGAGAAGAATGGAGCTTGTGTACCAATAATGTGGCAAGTACATTTTGTGTTTATGTTTTTAAATACTGTATTTCCCGGGGTGTGGGGGGGGGGAGAGCTCCTTTCACAGTGTTTGGGGAGTCGGGCCCGGGGTAAATGCCACCGCATTCAGGCCGGGGGGGGGGGGGGGGGGGGGGGGGGGAAGAGAGAGAAGTAGCTCGGGTGGCTGAGTGGCCGCCGGGCCGGACAGCGGAACCAGCTGCCACCTTAGCTCCTTCTGCCAGTCCCCGCTCACCTCCGGCAGCTCTCCGTCTACAAACCACTCTCCTGCCGCTCGCTGGCCTCACTCATGTCCTCAAATTCCGACAGCGCAATTGAGGTTACTCGGCTGTGGGAATTTAAGGATTTGCAGGAAGCCGATGACATGAGCGAAGTCGACGAACGGCAGGTGACAGGTGTTCCGACGGAGAGCACTGCCAGAGGTGAGCGGGCCGGCAGAAGGCGCTGAAGTGGCGGCCAGTTCTGCTGTCGGGTACCGGCGGCCGCTCGTAGCTACCAGAGCTGCTTCTATCCCCAGCTACAGTGCGGGGACTTTGTGCCCGGAGAGCTGCAGCAGCGGTGAGTGAGTAAGTTTCTGCCATTATCCCCGATACCCTCCTTGTCAACACTCGTGCCCTCCCCACAACTTTACCCCTGACACACTCTCCACACGCTGTGAAAGGAACTGTTCCCCCAATTGGTCTTGGACTTGGGCAAATTGAAATGTAACTGTTTTTATTTATTTATTTAACGGGAGCGAGCAATCTGTGCATGCGCGGTTTAATTTTTTTTTAGCGGACTGAGTGCCTACCCTGAGTAATTACTCACGGCACGTGCCTGCTTTGAGGGTATGAGACGTGAATTGGCCAAGATTGACTGGCAATTAATTCTAAAAGGGTTGACGGTGGATATGCAATGGAAGCCATTTAAAGACTGCATGGGAACATAAAAACTGACTGCAAAAGTTTTTATAGATATGTGAAGAGAAAGAGATTAGTTAAAACAAATGTAGGTTCCTTGCAGTCAGAAACAGGTGAGTTGATCATGGGGAACAAGGATATGGCGGAGCAATTGAATAACTACTTAGGTTCCGTCTTCACCAAGGAAGACATAAATAATCTGCCGGAAGTAGCAGGACCGCGGGTCAAAGGAGGAATTGAGCGAAATACAGGTTAGTCGGGAAGTGGTGTTGGGTAAATTGAATGGATTAAAGGCCGATAAATCCCCAGGGCCAGATAGGCTGCATCCCAGAGTACTTAAGTAAGTAGCTCTGGAAATAGTGGATGCATTAGTGATAACCTTAAACTCTTTAGATTCTGGAGTAGTTCCTGAGGATTGGCGGGTAGCAAATGTAACCGCTCTTTTTAAGAAGGGAGGGAGAGAGAAAACGGGGAATTACAGACCAGTTAGTCTAACATCAGTAGTGGGGAAACTGCTAGAGTCAGTTATTAAAGATGGGATAGCAGCATGTTTGGAAAGTGGTGAAATCATTGGACAAAGTCAGCATGGATTTCCGAAAGGTGAATCATGTCCGACGAATCTTGTGGAATTTTTCGAGGATGTAACTAGTAGCATGGATAGGGAAGAACCAGTGGATGTGATGTATCTGGATTTCCAGAAGGCTTTCGACAAGGTCCCACATAAGAGATTAGTATACAAACTTAAAAACATACGGCATTGGGGGTTCAGTATTGATGTGGATAGAGAACTGGCTGGCAAACAGGAAGCAAAGAGTAGGAGTAACCGGGTCCTTTTCACAATGGCAGGCAGTGACTAGTGGGGTACCGCAAGGCTCAGTGCTGGGACCCCAGCTATTTACAATATATATTAATTATCTGGATGAGGGAATTGAAGGCAATATCTCCAAGTTTGCGGATGACACTAAGCTGGGGGCAATGTTAGATGTGAGGAGGATGCTAGGAGACTGCAAGGTGACTTGCATAGGCTGGGTGAGTGGGCAAATGTTTGGCAGATGCAGTATAATGTGGATAAATGTGAGGTTATCCACTTTGATGGCAAAAACAGGAAAGCAGACTATTATCTAAATGGTGGTCGATTAGGAAAAGGGGAGATGCAGCGAGACCTGGGTGTCATGGTACCCAGTCATTGAAAGTAGGCATGCAGGTGCAGCAGGCAGTGAATGGTATGTTAGCTTTCATAACAAAAGGATTTGAGTATAGGAGCAGGGAGGTTCTACTTCAGTTGTATAGGGTCTTGGTGAGACCACACCTGGAGTATTGCGTACAGTTCTGGTCTCCAAATCTGAGGAAGGACATTATTGCCGTAGAGGGAGTGCAGAGAAGGTTCACCAAACTGATTCCTGGGATGTCAGGACTGTCTTACGAAGAAAGACTGGATAGACTCGGTTTATACTCTCTAGAATATAGGAGATTGAGAGGTGATCTTATAGAAACTTACAACCTTCTTAAGGGGTTGGACAGGCTAGATGCAGGAAGATTGTTCCCGATGTTGGGGAAGTCCGGGACAAGGGGTCACAGCTTAAGGATAAGGGGGAAATCCTTTAAGACCGAGATGAGAAAGACTTTTTTCACACAGAGAGTGGTGAGTCTCTGGAAATCTCTGCCACAGAGGGTAGTTGAGGCCATTTCATTGGCTATATTTAAGAGGGAGTTAGATGTGGCCCTTGTGGCTAAGGAGACCAGGGGGTATGGAGAGAAGGCAGGTACAGGATACTGAGTTGGATGATCAGCCATGATCATATGGAATGGCGGTGCAGGCTCGAAGGGCCTACTCCTGCACCTAATTTCTATGTTGCAGGGATGTTGGATTTGATGTGGGAGAGGACCAGCCTTTCAAAGCACTTCATTGGTATTGGAGTTAGGGCAACCGGACGGTAGTCATTCAGGTTGGTGACTTTAGACTTTTTCGGCAACGGCACTATGGTAGCTGATTTCAGGCACTTGGGGACCGTTGCCAGAGATAGAGGCAGGTTGAAGATCCTCGTAAATACCTCCGCCAGCTGTACAGCACAGTCCTTTAGTACCCTACCCTGGACTCCATCCGGGCCTGCAGCCTTGCGTGGATTGATCTTACGCAGCGTGCACTGTACCTCCTGGGTGCTCAGTGTTAAGGCCTGTCCCTCCGCCCTAGCCGGGGTTGTTCCTCTCCTGGTGGTGTTGCCAGTTTCGAAGCGGGCAAAGAAGGTGTTTAATTCATTGGCCAGTGTGATATCACTGTGGGGGCAGACGGGGCTGCTCTTGTAGTCAGTGATGTCCCTGCCACCCTGCCACATGCGTCTGGTGTCCGCGGTGTTGAAGTGGTCTTCCACCCTTTGCCTGTGGATGTCCTTGGCCTTTTTTATGCCTTTGTTCAGGTTTGACCTGGCAGCACTGCAGGCAGAAGTGCCCCTGGATTTAAAGGCAATGTTGCGTGCCCTTAGCAGGTTCTGAACCTCCTTGTTGATCCTTTCTATAACATTCCCCAGGACCCTGGCAGTTAGTGTACAACCTGCCCTGGCTTAACTTCCCAAATGCAAAACTTTGCATATCTGAGTTAAATTCCATCTGCCATTCCTTGTTCCGCTTTACCAGTGTGTTTCGCTTTGGTCACCTTGCCAAAAGACAGATGCCATAAGCTGGAAAGATTGCAGAGAAGATTTCCGAGGACATCTCTATTTGCCAATAAACACAACTATGCAGAAGACCACTGCTAGTATTAGTTTAGCTTCTCCCCTTAAAAAAACCATTTAGCTTTCAACATGCAGCCTTCTCTGTGGTTCGAATAAAAACAAAAAATCTATATCATCATATACTTATTAAAAGTCTGATCTTGTACGTGTGTATGTGTTTTTACATCTTCGCGAAAAAAACGAATAAAATATGTACATATTCCGGTCGACATTTTTCCCCGTCGAGTCCAAAATCACATTATCTGAAAATGTCATGCTTTATTTCTCGACTTCTTACTGAAAATATTAAAAAATATCAAAAGACTTTGAATTTAAACGAGCAGTGACATCCCCCCCCCCCCCCGGTTATTCAAAACTCGCCGTCCTCAGGTCCATACCCACCTGCGGCCTCAAACTCGCCCGGAAGCCCAGCGCCTGGTGGGGAGGTTGCTGCCGCGGGGCAAGCCCAGCTCGACGCCTGCCGGCCGCCTTCGATGTCCCCCGGGTCGACGCATGCCCTCTCTCTCTCCCCCCCTCCCCTGCCCCCCCGTCTCTACCCCCATCCCTCTCTCTGCCACTACCCCCCCCCCCCCCCCCCCGTAGTGGACGGGACCCGACCGGACCCCCTTGGTCCAGTATCAAACAAAATTCAAAATCAAAGACCACCTTTAGCTTCACTTTCTGCTCAAGTTAGTCACCAAGATATCGTTTAGAGCAACTCATACTCAACAAGACAACCGACACATCAAATTGTTCCATGGGTCCTTTTAGTGTTGTGGGACTTGGGAGTAGATTAACTTGCTTTACAACAGAAACTCAAGGCAGGAGGTTAAACACACAAAAACAAAATACAATCCAGACTTATCTTAATGTAGTGTACTGAGCCCATCAGTGAACCAGGCCTAGAGTGGATTCAAGGCAGTCAATGGTTTGGTGCAGTCTTTTTATATAGCATGGAGTACACTATGAGAGGATCATAGAACGGACCCAGACATAAATCCATAAGCCATGCAATCAGTTGCATTTGCCTCAAGTGACAAAGTAACAAATTTGATTTCATGTTTAGTTCCTTTGTTTAAAAACTACAAGATTACATTATGCACTATTGCAACAAAAATGGAAAAATATTTTAAATATTCTGTTTAACACTTAACTTACCTGCGTCTTTCTATCTCACGAATCTCCCGCTCCCGTTGCCTTTGTCGCTCACGTTCCCGCTGCTCTTTAATCTTATCGAAGCTCAGCATATCCTTTTTATCCTTTTCTTTACTGTCTGACTTGTCCAGATTCTTTGCAGGCTAATAGTAACAAGATTTTCTCTTCAATTTTAATGTTTCCTGTCAAACTGCTTAAGCAAGATCTAACATGCAAGTCAGGAACAAGTATAGTACCGGACCCCCTTGGTCTAGTATCAAACAAAATTCAAAATCAAACACCACCTTTAGCTTCACTTTCTGCTCAAGTTAGTCACCAAGATATCGTTTAGAGCACTGATGCCCAGCCATTTGCCAACAGAAGGGAACATTTAGCCTAAGTTTTGATTTTTGTTTGAATATTTTAATTAGACTGTCAAATATTGCACCCTTTCATAAAGAGGGAACTCCGATTTTAACATCTGATTGCATGATAGGAGAAAATCAAACTTGGAATAATACACATTAAAAATTCTAAAGCCTGTTTACAAGAGAAGAAAGCAGACTTAGAAACATTTGGTCAACATATGAATGCCACTACAGATATGAAGGAATTGAAATATTAAAGGGTTCAGCAGAAAATGAGCAAAGGCAAACACAAATACAAGTTTTACATATTCTCTAATTTTAATGCTCGGGAGAGTGTAGGAATGTTAAATACAATCTGGTGGAAGTTATTTTAAACGATTCTCTATCTCCACCATTCAAAGGTTTTAGCTGCTTTCTCTACCAGCAGTCAAAATTTCCCCATTACAGGAATGTGCACCCCCCTAGCTCAAAATAATTTGTGGGGGCAAAGTAAAAGAAACTCAAGATTCTGCTGTTCCATTTGAGCACCCTCCCAGAGGAAAATTAACCATTTTTTACTTTTTATTTTCATATTACTTTTGCATAAATCTTATATAGACATAATTTATTTCCCAGATTCATGCCCAGATTGCTTCTGTTCTATGCAGGGTTGAAAGCAGAATCAACTAGACCAACATCAGCCCAAAAGCTACGGTCCCTTCAAAGTTCAATTCTTCCACTTAAAATGTTTACTGGTGTATTTTACTGTTTTAATTGGTTGGAACAAATTACTCGACATCTCGACGATGCTACGGCATTATCCATATTTTGTGACAATACGTGAAGGACTTACCAACTCATCTTTGGACTTTGTCTTCACACTGATGACTGGTTCTCCTTTAGATTTATCCATCACAACTATTCTTTCGGAACCACGACTTCCTGCAAGTGTAAAGAAAACATTCATACATTATAAAATCTGAGAAATTGTATGTGTTCAGAAAGATATGCAAAGATAATTCAATTCTGATATTAAAAATTTCAAAAGAAAATCTGACCCACCAGTGTCTTGAAAGCTAAACATAAAAATCAGCCGATCAAAGCTATAGAGCAAGAGGTATGATTATTGATACATTAAAACTTAACAATATGCCAGAGACATACTCAAACTTATGAGTATTGATAAATTTGTCAACTCAAACTTGGCGTCTTACCCGATCTGCTTCCATCAGCCCGTGTGGACCCAGATTTCCGATCCATTTTAAAATCTTTTTTATCATCCCTCTTCTCATCCTTTGACTCTTTCTTGTCTTCCAGTTTCTTCAAATCATCTTTTTTATCATTTCTCCCACTGCTTGATCTGAAGTACAATTGGATTAGTCGCAGGTAGCAAAGCGCAGATGTTTTGTGCTCCATTAATAAAGAACAATTGAAGTGAATCATACAATACAGCATGGAAATGGGCCCTATGGCCCACCTTGACCATGACAACCTGGTTGGTATTCCAGGCGAGTCCCATTTGCCTCCATGTGGCTTGTACGCCTGTAAGACCTTCCTGGTGTGTATCTATCCAAATAACTTTTAAAAGAGGTATATATGCTTCTATAGCTCACTCTGACAGATCATAACAGATACAAACTACCCTTTCAGTGAAAAGGTTGTCGCTGAAGTCGCTCCCATATCTCTTCCCTCTTATCTAAACCCTAGGCCCTCTAGTTTTAGAATGCTCCAGCCTGGGAAAACTAGTGTTCACTTGATCCATGCCCCTCATGATCTTTAACATATCAATCAATAATTACTCCTTAGCCACCTACACATCAAAGAAAAAGGCTTTAAGGCAAACTCCCTGTATAATGCAAGCCCATCCTTGTGAATATATTAAGCAACCGTGCCACCTTAATGATATCCTTCCCATGAATGGAGGCCCAGAACACACAGTATTCCAATGATTTGTAGAGATGCATCATAATGCCCCAAATTTTGTACTGAATAACCTTCCTAATGAAGTCAAATGGGACCAGCCCAGTATAGACATGGTGAGCCAGTGCCTATTTCCTTGCTGCATAGCTCCTACTATAAACCTTTCTTATCCATTTACCTGCCAGATTTTCAAGTGTAATTTTACCACTTCTTCCACTTCCCATGGTGCCCTCTTGTGAAGAGGTAGGCAGATGATCTTATTCATGTATAAAATCATGAGGATGATAGGATGCACAGAATCTTTTCCCAGGGTATGGGGAATCAAGAATTAGAGCTCATAGTTCTCCCTTTTCGTCTTAATGTTATGCCCTCTAGTATTTGACATATCCATCCTAAGGAAAAGGCCACCTACTCTATTTATACCGTTCAAGTTTATATGCTTCTATCATGTCTCCCCTCCGCGTCCAAATGCTCCAGGTTAAACAATCCAAGTTTGTCCAACCTTGCCTTATAGCCAATACTCTAATCCAGGGTCCAAGTTTGTCCAACTTTGCCTTATAGCCAATACTCTAATCTAGAGAGCATACTGGTAATTCATTTTTGAACCTTCTCCAAAGCCTCCTTCCGTTATGTGGAGTGCAGATGCAACCAATAGTTTCTATCATTCAATAATATTTTCCTTTATCACTCTTCTAGGCAATGGAACTTAAGCTGCTTTCTTTTGATCCCCTTTGCAACGTTTTTAAAAATTAAACATATTTAAATCTTTATTGAAGAGTTGCCATGAAGCTGTGGTTATCTGGAAGTCAATGAGGTAAGAGATTAGCATTCCTTTTCTGTTGCTGAGGGAAGCTGAAGGGAACTACATATAAAGGATACTATTATCCAATAATTATAATGATGCAGAAGACAACTGCTAGTTTTAGTTCTCCCCTTGGTGAAAACCCCATTTAGCTTTCAACGTGTAATGGCAGGACTTTTTGTGTGGTTTGAAGTACAGCAAAAAAAAAATCTATATCAATTAAGTTTCAACATCAAAGACCAATTTTAATTTCAATTTCTGCTCAAGATAGTCACTGACATATAATTTACATGTTTAATAACAACCCAAACTCAACAAGGCAACTGGTGTGTAAAAATGGTTCCTTGCATCCTTTTACTGTTGCATGTCTTGTGAATAGATTAACTTGCTTTACAGCAGAAGCTCAAGTCAGGAAGATAAACACACAAAACCAACGTACAATCCAGACTTATCTTAATGTAAGTGTACGGAACCCATCAGTGAACCAGGCCTAGAGTGGATTCAAGGCAGTCAATGGTTTGGTGCAGTTATTTTATATAGCATGGAGTACACTATGAGAGGATCATTAAATGGATCCAGACATAAATCCATAAGCCATGCATTTAGTTACATATGCCTCAATTGGAAAAATAAAACAACAAATTTTGATTGAAAAAGGTTACTCAAGTCCCTCCTAAATCTCTCCTCTCTCAGCTTAAGCCTAGGCCCTCTTGTTTTAGAATCATCTACCACGGGGAAAAAAAACATCGTTCACTTTATCCATGGTTCTCAGGGATCTTATACACCTCAATAAAGTCACTTCTTAGCCTCCTCCTTTCCAAAAAAAAGGCGTACTCAAACTCTCCCTATAACTCAGGCATGTATATTCTGGAGCATTAAGCTGCCAAAGCTGGCCTTCTCTCAGCCATATTTCTGTTTTGGCTATAACATCTCAGACCCTGATGTAATCCACACCCTGCGTATGCTCGGCTTACCTTTAGCATTGAAATAAATAGTTTAAAGCAGTCGTTTTTCCTCTCTATCATTTACCATGCACCTGCCTGTCCTGTCTGACAACCATGCTTTCTGACTACAGTACTTCTCATCTGCCTCCTTTCTGCTCTGGAATCCACCCGCCGACCATTTGATTAAACCCTACTGAGCATCACTAACAAACTTCCCTTCGAGGATATTGGCTCCCCTTCCTGTTCAGATTCAACGCACCCCTCTGGAGTAATCCATAGATCACCGCCTTTGAGGTACTCTTTCCTAACTCCCTATATTCACTCCACATGACCTCATGCCTTTTGCTACCTATATCATTAGCAATGATGTGCACTATGACCTCGGCTGCACATCCTACCCCATGATAATGTTTTGCAATACACAGCACTTTAGTTCAAAACAGCATCTCCCAAAACAGCCATTCTGCTACACTGTCATTTCTTATTGGCTGTATGCCTCTCAATGAGTCAATTAACATTTTTTTAAATCATCATATCTGGTTTCTTGCCTGAATGCTCATTTTTACCCTAAACATCCCCAGCTCTCCTGGCTGAAAACTCACCAACTCAATTGTTCTCACAGCACCCTCTTCAAACATTGTGCTGCTACACTGTTCTGCCTCCTGGCTGGAAAACCACCAGCATGAAATAACAATTGTACAATCTGATGATAATTACCTATCCAGAATGGATCTTATGAGCTATTTACCGCTTTAATAGTGGGAAAGGGTTTTATGATCAGAAAATATATGTTAATACTTCAATATACTGTGATCTACAACACTCGTATTAACCAAAGCTAGTTTATAAATAGTATTTAATGAATGGAGGCATTGTTTTATATAAATTTGCAATCATTAAAACTCACCTGTCAGTTTTGGAATCTGCAGAATGACGCCTGTCGCTGCTGAGTTCTCGACCGGGTGTGGTTTTGGGATCTTTTTTCGAATCATCCTTCTTATCTGGTTTCTTACCGGAAGGCTCATTTTTTGCCTTAAAAAAAAAAAAAAAAGTAATCATCAACAATCTCAATACATGCTCCATCTCCACATATTCTTGGTTGGCTGGATATTCAAGTGCAGCTTACGAACCACAATGACAAAGATTCCTTCCGCTTAAATGATCCTGTGCCACCTTTCATTTTTTAATTTGTTAGCTCTGACTTTGCAATGGAAACTTTTTTTAAAATCTGAAGCTCTGCCATCACAAATAGATTATGTGAACACTGTAGGCAATTAAGCCTATTCACAAGGCACATCATTTATATTTAAATGCTTTTCAAAACAAAGCATTTCAGTTTTTATTTTCACTGAATGAGTTAATAGAGTGAGATCCCGGTTTAAAATTTCAACTACTAACATTTATGTCTTCAATTATAAAATATTTTTAGATGAATTTCCTAATAAATTCTAAACAAAGATCTTCCCATAATATTTTTCAGATATTTTGAGTACTGATGGTATTCAATTCGAAACACCGACATGCCATTTCCCTTTGCCGATGCATTGTTTTTTGTGTAGTATTTACTGCTTTTTTTTCAGACATAAAATTATTTCATGCCATGATACACTCACCTTCTCTACAGATATCATTCGTCCGTGCAGCTCCGTTCTATGCAAATTGCCAATACACTTTGTAGCCTCCTCACTGGTTGACATAGTCACAAATCCATAGCAACGTGCTCCAGGACTACGAGCGTTAGTCACTACTTTTGCACCAACCACCTAAGAAGAAAAGGCATCGAAGTGAACTGAGCCATTTAAAAATGAATTCCTCATTGAAACTGATGGATGCAATTGCCAATATTTGACAAGTGTCCATGCAATAATCCAGCTCAAATGAATATTGTTTATTTTAAAGTTTCACTCCTGTGACAACACATCAACAAAATGACATTTCAAAATCAGTGAGTGGTACTAACTGCAGAAATTAATTCCAGTCACCTACAGCCCAATGAATCCAACGGAATCACCAGATTTTTTTTGTTGGAAGGGCCGGACATTGTAATTAGGTAACTACAACTAAGTTCTTGGTCTGCATCATATTCTGAAAAATCAAATACCTTCATGGTTGACATCATGATCAAGTGATACTCGAAATTCAATGTTATTCAAATCTGCATGCCTGTAACTATTAGTATCTCTTACAGTATAACTTCACACCATAACCTTTTCAGTTAATGGAGAATTATATTTTTTGTAGGATTACATCTGAATATCAAAACATATAGCTGAAGAAGTTATTTTGCTTCCATAATTCTCCCACAAATGTCACATGAAAATGCATTCTGACTGAGGTTCAAAGACAGATGTCATTCAAGAGTTTTGACAAGTTGCATGCATAAGTTAATACCAGGGCCAGAGGAGTCCTTTTTGAGGAAGAGAAAGACTGGAGGTGATCATGAAGGAAGGAAATTCTTCAGTTGTGGATAGATTTAAGCCCAAATATTTTAACACTTGAAGAATCAGACTAATGCTGGTCAGTGACAAATGAATGTACCTTGCCCACGGTTACAAAACAAGCAGGTGCAGGATCCTGACACAAATTTCTGACTATTCCTTTGTCTCCACAAATGCTGCCTGACCCACTGAACTGCTCCAGTGGCCTTTTTTTAAACTCCAGATTCCAGAAATTAGTCTCTTGTGTTCACAGAAAACTAGCTATTTGACAAGACTAGGTAGATAGGAAGGATGTTATTGCCATGAAGAAGTGCAACAAAGGATTATAAACTGATCCCCGTAACGACAGAACTGACAGTATGAGCAGAGATGAGGTTGGATAAGCCGCATTCAATGGAGTATAGAATATTTTTAACACAATCTCAGCAACATATAACATTGTAAAAATGACAAGATACAGGGAAATTCTTAAGATGGTTGCAGTCCAGAACTAGTTATAGCCTCAAGATGCAGGTCATCTCATTTAGAACTCAGATCGGAAGAAATATATTCAGAGGATGGTGAACCTTACTCACAAAAGGCAGTGGTGGCAGAGAGATTAAATGCATTCAAGGTAGGTGATATTTCTTGGTGCTACAAATTTCAAGAGATGCAGGGAGAAGGTAGGATTATAGCACTAAAGTGATGATCAACCATGATCATGATGAATGACAGAGAGGTCTAAAGAGTTGAATGGCCCATATCCACATTTTTCAGTTTTTATTTTTAAATTGGCACTTCTACACAGAGAACAATCTTAAATAATCCAGGGAAACATTGCAAGATCAAGAAATTTTAATCACAGTTAATTACCTTGCCATATTTACTGAAGAGGGTTTTCAAGTCAGTTGCTCTGGTAGCAGAGGACAGGCCACTCACCCAAAGATTCTTTCCTGCATTGTCTGAAACCGAGGTACTACCAGATCGGCCTGAATGATAATGAATTTGTTTTAATAAACAAAACTGGATAACACAGAAAGAACCATAAAAAGACAGCAGAGAAAAAAATCTTCTGTGATTTCAAAATTCAAGCCAGGCACTAAGAGCAAAGAATACAAAATCAAGGAGCTTCATCACTCTGTTCCAATCAGTAGTCCAGTTCCAGCAATGAAGTTTGATTTGAATATGATCTGATACGAACGAATAGCAACAGTCAGAGAATGGATTGAGCTGAATGGGGGCAGAAGCACAGAGCAAATCCTCAAACGTTCACAGTATCCGTGACACCAACTGGCAAGCACTCTCCCTGCTTCTGCTTGTTCTCCCACTGTTTCTCTGATCCTCTCCCCATTTTTGTTCATCCCTCATTTGCCAAAAAATAAATAAAAATCAGGTTATGAATAGTCCTCAGTAAAGGAACCTTTTGTAACCCAGGGTCTGCATGTATGTGAAAATACCACTCAATTCATCACATAACTAATAAATACTTTGTATCTGCATTAGACTCCGTCACCTATTTAAGTTACGTCCTCTGTTCTTGTGCTTTCATCCTCAAAATAGATGGTCTCAAATCTGACCCCACCACTAAACTGACACCAATTTAATTCTTAAGAGTAAATCTCTTGAATTCCTAATATCATATCCTTCTTTTGGATTAAAAAATACCTCTTGATAAATACTATTATGCTTTCAAAAACTTATTGTGCAAACAATCATGTGTGTTTCTGTGGTTTCTAAATAGATTAAGATGTAAACATGAATAGACGGGAGAAATCATTTGTGTTTCTTAAATCTTGGAACAATTCATTGCCAAAAAAATATTATAAAGCAAGATAGGACACAATGTCTGTCAATTCTATAGCCTACCTTTCTCATCTTTTGCCACAATTTTAATATCTTTTCCATCCTTGATAGAGCTAAAGCATAAAATTAGATTTGTTAGATCCAGGAAACAAAATTGCATTTTAGAAGTGTACATTTTTTATGTCAGAACTTTTGTCAAGCCAAACTGTCCAATACCTACCAATGTATAATGTTATACTTGAAAATGCATATTAGCCAAACATTGGGTGAGGGACAATGACATTTTGCATGTCAATTGGCAATGAAACTGCATAAATTGCCTCATTACATTTTTGAGCCGTTGATGAAGAGGACCCCAGATGCAAAATATTCCAGGTTTATGATCAACCTCTTCAGGTTGGAGAGCAGAAAGTGTGATAGGAAGTTGCCTCAAACGGTAAAGGGGGAAAAAAATTAAGAACTTTTAAACAAAAACAAGATAGATCAAAATTATCACCATTGTGCAGGCCAATTCATGAGACAAGTTTACTGATATCTTAGTATGAACGGAAAAAAAGAAAGCTTCTGATCTAGAACTGAGAAACAACAAACCTCTTGTTCTGATCACTGCCCTCTATAATCGAGATTTCTTTCTTAGCTGCTTCATTAGAA
Organism: Okamejei kenojei; assembly: GCA_035221665.1. Lineage (NCBI taxonomy): Eukaryota > Metazoa > Chordata > Chondrichthyes > Rajiformes > Rajidae > Okamejei > Okamejei kenojei. Next base: position 21,101,775 of record CM069158.1, read on the forward strand.
TCACCTTCATCTTCTGTTTTCAATGTTTCATCTTTGCTTTCCTCAGTTTCTGGCTGCTGTTCTTTCTCTGCGCTCTCAATGCCTGCCCCTTCTAACTCTTCTTTCTGTTGCTCGCCTTCCATTTCGTCCGTATCTGGTAGTGTGCTCCTTTCATTTTCAATTTTATTGTCACTGGGTACTTGATTGGAGAGTTTCTCGGAGTCAGTCCCTGATAGTTTTGATTCTTTCTTGGGAGCATCCAAAAAGTCATTGTCGAGTTCCAGTGTCAGCGCATCCTCTGCTTGTACAGTAACTGAGATGTTGTCATCTTCTTCTTCTTCTTTCTGGTATGATTCTATGTTGATCAATTCTTGTGTAGATTGCTGGGTCTCAGAGGGCTCCTCCTCGATAGGGACTGAACTACAAGCTTCCCCCGAACTCTCGGCTACATTCTCCTTCTCTACGGGATCAATGGGAATAGAATGGCACAAGGTTTAATTACCACTGAAATAAAGCAAGAACATACACGGAGCTAACATGCCTGCCATGTTCACTAGGCAGGACTGTTCCTAGCTTTTACTAGAACCACAGGGAGATTGGAAAACTAAGGGAGCACACAACTACCTAAAAAAATGAATTAATTGCAATTCTTAACTAATTTACCAATAGTTATTTCAATAACGTCACAGATCAGTCAGACTCTTCAAAACGGCAAATGGATAACTTTGAAAATAAGCAGACGTAGTTCAGGTGAATACATGTCCATATAATTCCAAGTAGTAAATAGCCGGTCTGAAATTCCTTTGCCATTCAAGATGATCAGAAATAATTATTTTCAAACAGCTTCGAAGAGTGTTCAATAAATGTTTCCTTTTCATAGTTCTAAGTCTTCTGATTAACTTCATTTCTTCCAATTGAAGCAAGAGTCCAGCAAAACATATGTAATGTACTTGAGCAGGTGGACAATTCATCAAGTCCTTAAACATTCTTGATTGATTGCTCTTCCATTTGCTTTAACCTGCAGTATTTCCTTAATTCACTGAGGTCTGTATTTTCTATTATTCAAAATATTGTAAACTGATCAGTTTCTTTTACAACAATAAAACTTCAGTTTAGACTCTAAAGACTTCCACTCCATTGCCCATCCTGTAGAATTTAGAGGTTTGAGTAGAATACTCATGTACTCAGTCACATCACCAGATCAAGGTTTAAAAATCCAATCAGATTTCAAAGACGATCAACAGCAATAACATGTGCTGGCCCTGTGTTTTAATTAAATATGTCCATGTTGCACAACTAACTTTACACACTTCCTGTTCCTGAAACGGACTCCCAAACTAAAATCTGTTGAAGAAAATCCATAAACATATTTTTACGATCAAAACACATTTTATCACCATCCCAATGGTTTTATAGCTTGATGAAATCTTTGTATAATGCTTCAAGTCTTGTATAATTTGAAGAATACAAATTAAATTTAAAATCAGGCACCAACAAGCCTCAATTGAAATTGTGTTAGTGAATAGATCAGTGGCCAAAGGTTCACTAACACCTTTCGCAATATAGTGAATTTTTCGTCAATGCAAGTAAACTATTTTTAATTCATTAGACATCAATTCAAACAAGATTCAAAAATACATATTGCCAGCTTTCAAAAAAGCTGTTGGTTATGTATGGGTCAGTTGTGCCACTAGACTTCACATCAGGTTGGATTAATGTAACAGATCTGGGATATGCCCAAGTTTTCCAGTCTCCCTGTACCTGTGCTGCTCTGAACCACTGCTTTATATTCCAGAATACTTGCATGAGATCAAGTCTTTCTTAAAAATGAGGAAAATAAAGCTATATTGGGAAACATGGATGGAAGGATGGTCTAATACCTGTTTCTTCGGGAATATCTTCAGTGTCCTAAAAATAAAGGAGAACAAATCTTAATGCTATTATGCTTAATGCTGTAGAACTCTTAATTGGCAAAAAATATAGAATTACAGCCCATTGACCATTTAACACATACAAAATGTTAGCATTAAATGTTTTGAACGACAAAATACAACTTAGAAGCATGTTATTCTATTGAAACATCCAAAACATGTTTAAGAATTTCAGGTTGATAGAAATGAATTGGAAAGCAGATCTAAAAGCAGAGATGTGTTAGCACAAAAGCAATGACCACCACAGTAATCTGGTGGCTGATATTACTGCTGTCTGTGACAGGCTGCACCCCAGTTACAAACATCTTTTTAATTGACTCCCCTACATACAAATGAGCCCCAGTAATATTTAATTCAAAAGTCCCATGCATGTGTATACACTAATTCTTCCAAAGGACATTACTAGTTTCCTTTCTCTCTCCACTTTTTGTAATTTTTTTCCTGTCATTCTTTTTCTTAATTAAAAAAAAAATGATTTATTAGAGGCAAATACATCAATGTACATCACATATATATTGTTACAATCATTGTACCCCATAATTTTATGGCTTTTAAAGAAAAATAATAGAAAGAAAGAGAGTGAAGTAGGTGAAGAGAGTTGTGAAAGTAAAAGAGCGTGCCAAAGGGGAGAAACCCTTAGTCAAAGAATTAGAGAAAGGGGATTAAGAGATAGACGTGATATATAATATAGTAACTGGCTTTTTTTGCTTTTTTTCTTTTCTCTCTCTTTGTCTCTTTCTTTTTTCCTCTTCTTTTCTAGGGTCTATCTCTTAATTCCTGTCATTCTTAAGAGTTGTTGATCCCATTCATTGCAATACTGTGGAAATATGGTTAACATAGATTTTTGTGTATTTTCCATTTGTTGTTGCGGGGGAAGAATTGACTGTAAAAACAAAACCCAATTGTTACCCAGGGGACTGCTGGTACACCAGTTGTTGAAATGCTGCTTCATTTACTTTAGGTTTGTTCAACAGCATTATGCAAATTAAAGATGTACATATGTTGTCTCGTAAAAGCATTACAGTTCTGTTATCATAAATATCCACAAGATGTATACATGGAATGCACAAAGTATAAAAATAAATGGCCCCTCCAAACTTTCCTCTCCACCATAAAATGTATCCTCCATTCCAATCTGCCCCAATGTTCTAACCTTATAATTCAACTATTTTTTCCAAGTCTCCTTACATGTTCCTCTGGCTTCAATTAACCATTCTAGTTATTGCTGAGATTTTCAATATTTTGACCAGTAGATTTGCTAGCTTGAACGGTAATATGCAGTCACAGGGTATCAACATCCAGTTATTTCCTGAATATCACACTCTTAAGATCATTTGTCTCAAAAGTTACATTTCCATTTTTATTCAATTTAGCAAGGCAATTATCTACTGATAGCAAGTTAATCAAATGTTTCATAATTATCCCATCACATTTTATAACTTACAAGTTTAACTACCTGCAATGATCCAAATTATGTAGTAAAATAATTCTAAATTTGTTGATTTGTTTTACTAATTTAACATACATGCGACCTTTAATATCTGTCAGTCGCTTTAACATTACCAATTAAATGAACTGGCAGTTTCCATTTCACAGCCAATTACTGTAAAACAGACAATCTAGAACAAAAATAACAATCTCAAATTTGCATCCTACTTTATTTGACATGGATTCCTCCTCTGCAGTGCAGGGCATGTCAGAGTCCATCATCTCTTTTGATTCATCCACAATCTGAAATATTATAAAAAACATTAGTCACAATCTGAAATATTATAAAAAACATCAGGCAAGGAATAATTCAAATTTAACTGATTTGCAGTAAAAATGCCATGTTTTAACTCCAATAGCAAAGTGACCCTGCAGCTGCAGGAATTAGCTAAAAATCAGTCAGTGTGTCTCTCCAAACTGTCATCTGTATACTTTTGTGTTAAGACGGTTAAAGATTAAGATGAATTTCCAACAAGAAGAACAATTTGTTACACAAATTATCCTTCAGGTCTAGACATTTCCCCGTTGTCAGAAACTGCATTTAACCAACAAAAAATTCTAGCAGATTGCTACTCAAATCCAGGTTCAACACTCAGGTCTGAGGAACGGTTTCGGCCCCCATCAGTCTGAGGAAGGAAGGGTTTCGGTGCGAAACATTGCATATTTCCTTCACTCCATAGATGCTACTGCACCCGCTGAGTTTCTCCAGCATTTTTGCGTGCCTCCAGGCTCAACATGCTGGGTTGAAGAACATTTATTTCTGATACCTAGTAACAGCATAATTACTGGCATTTTCTAGTTTAGTTATAAACTGAGTTAATGGCTCAGGTTTTGCAGTTGCAAGATGATGCAAGTGTCACCATTCAACACTATTACTTTGAAATTGATAATACCTTCTGGAATGTGCACATGCACAACCAAAAATGAAAATCCAGAAGTTATGGTCAGCAATTCCCTGCTCCCCATAATTTTGCATCATTTTCCTGCATAATTTTTAAAAATCAAATCTTACAAGAATTTAATAGTACAAATTATTCGACCAGTGTCCCATCCCAAAGGTTGTGCATCATTGCACAAGGTGAAAGTGAGTTTTTTTTAAATAGTAGACCAACCCACTAACACTGCTGTCCCTTTCCTCTTAAATATTTCAAAATAGAGGATTTCATTTTTTTAAGCATGATTATTCTCAAGCAAAGGCTCCAAACTTTAGTCATACTCTGTTTAAAATGTTAGTTTAAAATTTTGCTTTCTATGTCCTGGTTCACTGACTAAAAATTCCTTCTATCAACCAGCTATTCCACCTGCTTGATGAAATCACTATTGCCTGACTAAGGATCTCATAATAGGCACTTGACAACAGCAAATGCAGATAAAGTGAAGCCTGCACTGGAGGTGGTGACCTTTTCTTGGCAGCTTTCTTAAAGGTTGCCAATTTTCCATTCTTCACTGCTTAATACAAAATCCAGGCCATTCAGTACACATTCTTCTGCCAGTATTAGTTTAATCCCAATTTTAAAACAGTACCACCTTTATTGAAAATTCCTCTTTCCCACACCATTCAATGTAGCTATGATCATCCTTGTTGATAAATTCATGCTCCAGATCCCATGCTCAGCAGAAAAATAATTTAAAATGGAAAAGATGAAAATTAAATTGCACAAATTCAGCCAATTGGCCTAGATAGCCTTAGTCACTCTTCCCATTCGAATTGCTAAATATTTCAATTTCCCCACTTAAGATTTTCCAAATTCTATCAACTTGTGCACCTCTCTTACTCTGTGTATCTCCTTACCAAAGATTTAAAAAAAATCAATCCTTAATATTGACCTTATTAAAATCACTATGTACTTTTAAAATATATTTGGGAGTGCTCTTTCAGCCTTTAGTATTTCAGTGGATATAGCTCATATAACTTATGCTTTCCCACGTAACAGATTATCCCATTTTCTCATTTCTCCATTTTATTCTCATCCATAATTGGGTGCCAAAGCATGAATATGGTATCAACTGTAGCCTCACCAGTATTTTGGATAAATATGATTGGTTTACACCTTTACTTGTAAAATCCAGAATATGGCTTCCCTTTTGTGGTTTATCTACTTGAAATAAATAAATTGCAGGTGTAGCATATACAGCCAAATGGGAGATTTGAACACAGGTCTCCAAGGACAAAAGGGCAGCACAACAACCCACTGATCCATCCAGACCCTTCCAGAATAAGCCAAATTCCAAATTCAGCATTCCTCCCTTTTACAGTGGATTCTGTCCAACCACAATTGAATGCAAATACATTCATGAAAAGTAAGTTAATTTAAATTCTTCATACTTCTGCTGGAAGGTTTGTGCTTAGAATCAGAGCTGACTCCAGAGGTTCTTCTGCACCCATCTCCAAAGGTAGCTGCATAGTAATCTCTACAGGTAGTCCTACGTGTTCAATATTCTTGGTTAAAGACGCTGTGATCTGTTCAATCTCATTTTCATCCGCACACCCTGCCATTGCACCTTCGATGTCAGTTTCATTCCCAAAATTAACATCCAATGCTGAAATGTCCTGTAATTGGTCAACACTGGCTTCTATATCCTCCTGCAATGAAATATGCATATTACTTTAGTGTGTTTAGCCTTATGATGGACACATTGCCAAATTATGCATGTCAAAAATCTCATAACTTCCAAACTATCTCAAAATAACTTAAATGTTATAACTTTTCAATTTAAATGACTGCAAACTGAACAAATGCTTAACTAACAATTCTGTGAGAACCAATATTAGAAATGGGTTGGTTTAAGTCGATCAAGACAACCTACTGAAATGAAGTGCCATATCAATTATGTTTTATCAGGGCACAAAGACAACTTGTGATACACATATTTTCTTGATGCATCTTCAGAATCCAAGTGTAGGAGACACATGGTAAGTTACAGCATAGCAATTTAGATAAACTCTTTTTAGCAGACTCTTTAGAAGTGAATATGCCTTTGCTTCTAAAAACCCATCTGCCCTGCAACACCAGCTCCGACTCCCAGATCTCAAACATGTTATCAGTGCTAATTAACAAAGCTTGAATCAGGATTGCATGATTCCAACCAATACGAATGGCATCCAGCAACTGAAGTTGACAGCAACTGCTAGCAAAGGCCACAGGCGCAAATAGATTGTGTTAAGTGTTTAAAGTCACAAATATATTTAACACACAAGATGCCTACTTCCATTGGCATCATTGTTGCTATCGCATGGAAGATACAAACAGCCCCTCTCCTCCCCCCATTCTTAACAAGGACAGAGTTCCCCTTGTCCTCACCTTCCACCCCATCAGCTGTCGCATACAGCATATAATCCTCTAACATTTTTGCCACCTCCAACGGGATCCCACTACTGGCCACATCTTCCCATCTCCACCCCTTTCTGCTTGCCGCAGACCGTTCCCTCCAAAACTCCATGGTCAACTCGCCCATTCCCACCAAAACCACCCCCCCAGGTACTTTCCCCTGCAACCGCAGGAGAAGCAACACCTGTTCCTTTACCCCCCCCCCCCCTCGACTCCATCCAAGGACCCAAACAGGCTTTCCAGGTGAGGCAGACGTTCACTTGCACTTCCTCCACCTCATTTACTGTATCCGCTGTTCCAGGTGTCAACTTCTCTACATCGGCGAGACCAAGCGCAGGCTCGACGATCGTTTCGCTGAACACCTCAGCTGTCAGTCTTAACATACCTGATCTCCCGATGGCTCAGTACTTTAACTCCCCCTCTCATTCCCAATCTGACCTTTCTGTCCTGGGCCTCCTCCATTGTTAGTGTGAAGCCCAGTGCAAATTGTAGGACCAGTACCTCATATTTCACTTGAGCAGTTTACACCCCAGCGGTATGCACATTGCCATCTCGAAAAACAGATAGTCCTTGCTTTCTCTCTCCATCCCATTCCCCTTCCCAGTTCTCCCAATAGTCTTACTGTCTCCGCCTACATTCTATCTTTCCCAAAATCTAGTTTTCTTTCTCCTCTTTGTTCAAGGTTTGGTATTAAATTTATCCAGTCTAATTTACACATATTAGTTCTAACACTTGATGTTGTAATTTTTCTATTCAATTGGGTGGTATACAGTTGCTTGCCACGTTTAAAACAACCAAACTATGTGGACATGAGTATTTGTAATATAAATGCAAAAATTAACAATAAAAAATGTATTATCAAATACATAGCAGGAGGATTGTGTCTGGGAACTTAATATTCAGGGTTATACATCCTATAGAACGGACAGGCAGGTGGGCAGAGGAGGAGGCTAGCTCTTCTGGTGAGGGATGGAATTCAGTCCCTTACGAGGGAAGACATACGGACTGACGAGGTAGAGTCACTGTGGATTGAGTTGAGGAATTGCAAAGGCAAGACGACACTAATTGGTGTTATCTACAGACCCCCAAATAGTAGCCCGGATATAAGGTGTAAGTTGCAGCAGGAGTTAAAACTGGCATGTAACAACGGTAATACCATTGTGGTGATGGGGGATTATAATATGCAGGTAGACTGGGAAAATCAGAATGGTTCAGGACCCCAAGAAAGAGAGTTTGTAGAGTGCCTCTGAGATGCATTCTTAGAGCAGCTTGCAATGGAGCCAACCAGAGAAAAGGCAATTCTGGATTTAGTGTTGTCCAACGAACCAAATTTGATAAGAGAACTCGAGGCAAAGGAACCGCTTGGAGATAGTGATCATATTAGTTTTAATCTACAATTTGAGGAGACGGTTAAATCGGAAGTGGCAGTGATGCAGCTGAACAAAGGGGATTATGAAGGCATGAGAGAGGAGCTGGCCAAGGTAGACTGGAAAGGGATACTAGCAGGAATGACGGTGGAACAGCAATGGCAGGAATTTCTGGGCATAATCCGGAAGACGCAGGATCATTTCATTCCAAAAAGGAAGAAAGATTCTAAGGGGAGTATGAGGCAACCGTAGCTGACAAGAGAAGTTAGGGATAGAATAAAACTAAAAGAAAATATGTATAACACGCCAAAGAGTAGCCGGATGCCAGAGGATTGTGAAACTTTCATAGATCAACAGAAAGAAACAAAACTGGCAATACGGGCTGAAAAGATGAAGTACGAAGGGAAGCTGGCCAGGAATATAAAGACAGTAAAAGTTTCTTTAGATATGTTAAGGGAAAAAGAGTAGCAAAGTCAAATGTGCAGAAGTGTTGAAAAGGTACTTCGGATCTGTTTTCACTAAGGAAGATACAAACAATCTCCCAGAAGTACTGGAGGACAGAGGAACTAAGGGGGTCGAGGAATTGAAATAAAATTTAATTAGGCGAGAAATAGTATTTGGTAGGCTAATGGGACTGAAGGATGATAAATCCCCATGGCCTGATGGACTGCATCCCAGGGTCCTCAGGTGAACATTTTCCAATGTTCAATAGATTCAGGATCAGTTCGGGGTGGAGGATTGGTGGTCCGCCCTGTTTTGACAAATGCAATCAACTCGACGTGCACAAACGGAAGAACAAATAGAACAAATTGTCCAACAAATTTAGGCTGTGCACGCCACACGAAAAGAAGGATCAGTTCCTGTGGATTGGAGTATAGCTAATGTTATCCCACTTTTCAAGAAAGAAGCGAGAGAGAAAATGGGGAATTACAGACCAGTTAGCCTGTCTTCAGTGGTGGGAAAGATGCTGGAGTCAATTATTAAAGAGGTAATAATGGGGCATTTGGATAGCAGTAAAAGGATTAGTCCAAGTCAGCATGGATTTATGAAAGGAAAATCATGCTAGACTAATCTTCTGGAATGTTTTGAGGATGTGCATGTAAAATGGATGAAGGGGAGCCAGTGGATGTAGTGTATCTAGACTTTCAGAAAGCCTTTGATAAGGTCCCACACGGGAGACTGGTGACTAAAATTAGAGCACATGGTATTGGGGGTAGGGTGAATAGAAAATTGGTTGGCAGACAGGAAGCAAAGAGTAGAAATGAACGAGTCATTTTCAGAATGGCAGGCAGTGGCGAGTGGAGTGCCGCAAGGCTCGGTGTTGGGGCCGGAACTGTTTACGATATATATTAATGATTTGGAAGAGGGAATTAGGAGCAACACTAGCAAGTTTGCGGATGACACAAAGCTGGGTGGCAGTGTGAACTGTGAAGAGGATGTTATGGGGTTGCAGGGGGATCTGGACAGGTTGAGTGGATGGGCAGATGCAGTATAATATAGATAAATGTAAGGTTATCCACTTTGGTGGCAAAAACAGGGGGGGGGGGGAAATTATTATCTCAATGGGGTTAGGTTAGATAAGGGGGAGGTACAGCGAGACCTGGGTGTCCTTGCACACCGGTCACTGAAGGTCGGCGTGCAAGTACAGCAGGTAGTGAAGAAAGCTAATGGAATGTTGGCCTTCATAACAAGAGGATTTCAGTACAGGAGTAGAGAGGTTCTTCTACAGTTGTATAGGGCTCTGATATGACCACATCTGGAGTATTGCGTAGTTTTGGTCTCCTAATTTGAGGAAGGACATCCTTGTGATTGAGGCAGTGCAGGATAGGTTCACGAGATTGATCCCTGGGATGTCGGGACTGACAAATGAGGAAAGATTGAAAAGACTGGGCTTGTATTCACTGGAGTTTAGAAGGATGAGGGGTTAAACTTATAGAAACATATAAAATTATAAAAGGACTGGACAAGCTAGATGCAGGCAAAATGTTCCCAATGTTGGGCGAGTCCAGAACCAGGGGCTACAGTCATAGAATAAAGGGGAGGCCATTTAAGACTGAGGTGAGAAAAAACTTTTTCACCCAGAGAGTTGAGAATTTGTGGAATTCCTCGCCACAGAGGGCAATGGAGGCCAAATCAATGGATAGATTTAAGAGAGAGTTAGATAGAGCTCTTTGGGCTAGTGGAATCTGGGGAGGCAGGCATGGGTTATTGATTGGGGACGATCAGCCATGATCACAATGAATGGCGGTGCTGGCTCGAAGGGCCGAATGGCCTCATCCTGCACCTATTTTCTATGTTTCTATGTAAAGACCAAAAGTGCAATTAAAGTATCATCAATACTATCAAGTCATCTGGAACTCTTCTTAAATATGTTTAGCACGTAAGTTTACATTCGATTGTTGAAGTCTGATGAGAACATTCAAAGCTTAATTTAATCTTTAATTTGATACTGTCATAAAATTGTCCATTGCCACCTCCAATAAACCAGCTCTTTTGAGAATCGTGAAAGTTGTCAAAGATAAAGAAAAAAAGCCAATTATGTTTCCAGCACAGCCACATATACAACAATCAATTGGAAACAACAACAAAAACTGGCTTCCTGGAAATAATAATAGTGACTGGTTAATGTTTTGGTGTTGGTTGGGGGAAATAAATGTTTCTGGATATAGATTTGCAATCTCTGCCTCAGGATGCTTTACCTAAAATATCATTGAAAATGGCAACTCAATACCAAGAGAATTGCTGCGTAAATCCCAAACATTCTAGCTCATGGGTTTCATGACTGAGTAAATGGTAATGGGATGACAGCTTTTTAAAGTCATGCTGGATTCCTACAGTGTCAAAGCTTTGCCATCTCCTTTTATTATTGTATGTCACAATTTCTCTGCACCATTGCTTCTGCTGGTCACAAAATCACTTCCTTTAGTTAATAACCAACTTTCTAAATACATTGGAAATGTAGAAATGTAAAAACAAGAACTGAAGATACTAGAAATTTGAAATAAAAGCAAAAATGCTGGAAACTGACAGGTCAGGTAACAAAGGTGGGAAGAAAACCAGAGTTAACACTTCAGGTTAAAGACCCGTTATCAGAATTGTGTCTATAATCTGACATTCTATTTCCCTGAAGTACCTGAAGATGGGTCTCGACCCAAAGCTTCACCCATTCTTTCTCTCCAGAGATGCTGCCTGTCCCGCTGAGTTACTCCAGTATTTTGTGTCTACCTTTAATTCTATTTACCTTTCTACACATACCTGACCTGCTGAGTCTTTACAGCAAATTTGTTTTGCACTGCACTGTCCCTGCCTGCTTCAAAGTATGCACTATTGTTCCTGTAGCCAAAAAGCCAAGCATTACTGGTCTTAATAACTACAGGCCTGTCGCACTGACCTCTGTAATCATGAAAAACCTTGAAAGATTTATGCTAGCCCACCTGAAAAATATCACAAACCCCCTGCTGGACCCCCTGCAGTTTGCAAAGATCAGTGGATGATGCAGTCAACCTAGGCCTGCACTTCATCCTCCAGCACCTAGACCTATGCAAGGATTTTGTTTGTGGATTTTAGCTCTGCATTCAGCACCATTGCGCCAGAGCTACTACACTCACACTCTCCCAGTTGACTGTGCCTGAACCCGTCAGTGGACCACCAACATCATGACAGGAAGCAGCATGTCAGGCTGGGAAAGTACATCTCAGACCCGCTGACCCTCAGCACAGGAGCACCACAAGGCTGCGTACTCTCCCCTCTCCTTTACAGACAGGAAGTGACACAGCTGGTGTCCTTTTGCCATTGCAACTACCTGGAGTTCAATGCACTTAAGGCAGTGGAATTGACTGAAGACTTTGGGAGCTCCTCATTCCCTCCCCCCTCTCACCACAGTCACATGTGTGGAGTCATTGGTTCCTTGGAACCATCATCTCCAGGGACCTAAAATGGGAGGCCACCATCAACTACAGTCAAAAAGGCTCAACAGAGGATGTACTTCCTGCTGCAGTTGAGAAAACACAATCTTCCATAGGCAATGATGGTCCAGTTTTATACTGTCATCAGTCTGTCCTCACCTTCTCCATCATGGTCTGGCTCAGCCACCAAGCATGACATTCGGAGGTTGCAGTGCATTGTTTGATAAGCCAAGAAAGTAGTTGGCTGCAATCATCCCCCCCCATTGACAAACTGTATACTGCAAGGGCCAGGAAGCGAGCGGGTAAGATCATCTCTTACCCCTCTCACCGTGGCCACTTTGAAGTACTTCCCTCTGGCCGGCGACTCCGGACTGTCAAAGCCGCCAAGGCCATACATAAAAACAGCTTTTTCCCCACAAACAGTAGCTCTATTCAACAGCCAAAAGTCCGTAGCCTCCTTTTGCTCTGGTATTTTATTTTATTCTTCACATTTAAATTATAATGTTTCATCTTTAATTGTCTGCTGTATATCATGTTGTTATCCTTGCGAGCAAAGCACCAAGGCAAATTCCTTGTACTTATACACGTACTTGGCTAATAAAATATATTCAATTAAAGTCAGTATAATAGGATATTGCTTTCTTCATGGCTTTAACATCACTGCAGTTGGCCAGTACTCACATTGCAATACTGCCTTTTTTTTTTACACCCCACAGACCTAAATCTGTTCTCCAAGCCAAAATTGCACACGTTTTCTCAGCTGCAGCTGATTTTCCATGAGATTCATTACATACAAAACTGTTGAAGGGGCCAACAAGATCCACAAGAGTGGTTCTCCCCATTTCCAGACCTCCTGTTACATATTCTTGCCTGTTTTATTGCACCCGCATTTCCTTTTTCAATTTCCGTTGCAATTTGACTTTCCACCTTACCTCCACTAGCAACATTTGATTTCCCATTTTACCTTCATCCAATGACTGACCACACTACCATTAGTCTTCCTACACTAATGGTTTTCATTGAACACCTGCATTACGCATGTCAAATGCTTCAAATAAAGAGGCAATAGCCATGTAAGTAAGTAAGTAAGTTTATTGGCCAAGCATTCACATACAAGGAATTTGCCTTGGTGCTCTGCCCACAAGTAACATGACATAGTGACAGTTACGAACGACTCTGAAAACACTAAACATTAATAATAATAAGACATTAATGATAAAACACCATTGATCAAGCACGTGAACCAACAAAATACCAGATCAAAGGGAGGCTACAGATTTTTGGCTGTTGAGTAGAGCAACTACTCGTGGATAAAAACTGTTTTTATGTCTGGCTGTGACAGCTTTGACAGTCCGGAGTCGAGGGAAGTGATTCAAAGAGTTTGAGGCCACGGTGAGAGGGGTCAGAGATGATCTTGCCCGCTCGCTTCCTGGCCCTTGCAGTGTACAGTTCATCAATGGAGGGAAGGTTGCAGCCAATAATCTTCTCTGCTGATCAGACGATTCACTGCAGCCTCCAGGTGCAGTGCTTGGTGGCTGAGCCAAACCAGACCACGATGGAGAAGGTGAGAACAGGCTCTACGATGGCCGGGTAGAATTAGACCATCATTGCCTGTGGCAGATTGTGCTTCCTCAGCTGCCGCAGGAAGTACATCCTCTGTTGTGCCTTTTTGACTGTAGTCGATGGTAGCCCCCCCACTTAAAAGTCCTTGGAGATTATGGTTCCCAGGAACTTAAAAGACTGCACAGATGTGACTGTGGTGTTGTTGATGGTGAGTGGGGTGAGCTCTCTTAAAGTCTACAATCAATTCCACTGTCTTATTGAGCTCTAGGTTGTTGCTACGACACCAGGACGCCAGCTGTGACACTTCCTGTCTGTAGGTAGATTCCTCAAGCTTGAGAAGCTTGACAGAGGTGTCTGTGGAGGTGCAGTCGTTGGCGTAGAGAGTAGAGGAGAGGAGAGAGTTTGCAGCCTTGCGGTGCACCTATGCTAAGTGTTTGCGGATCCGAGATGTGCTTTCCCAGCCTCACATGCTGCTTCCTGTCTGTCAGGAAGTTGGTGATCCACTGACAGAGGGGTTCAGCCACAGTAAACTCGGAAAGTTTCGAGTGTAGTAGCTATGGCACAATGGTGTTGAACGCAGAGCTAAAATCAACAAACAGGATCCTCGCATAAGTCCCCTGGCGGTCTAGGTGCTGTAGGATGAAGTGCAGGCCCAGTTGACTACATCATCCACAGATCTATTGGCCCGATATGCAGGGGGTCCAGCATTGGCCAGCACAGGCCTTTCGAGTGTCTTCATGACTAGAGGTCAGTGCGACAGGCCTGTAGTCATTAAGACAAGTAATCCTTGCCTTTTTGGGTACAGGGACAATAATGGAGACTGAAGCAGGCAGGGACAGTACATGTTTGCAGGGACTGGGACTGTTTGGCAGAGAGCTTAAGAGTAGAGGGGAAACATTGTCAGGTCCCGGAGATTTCCGGCTCTTTTGTCCTCTGAAAAACATCTCCACCTCCATTTCTATTGTTGATATTTGATATTGGATAAGTTATGTTGTGCAGCACAGAGGGTGTGGATGATTGGGTGTGAAGTGGTGATTGGTGGGGGGTGGGTGTAGAAAGGCAGTCTTTGCAGACTGAGGTCAGGGTGTGAGTGGGTGTGAAGAGTCGGTTAGGGTGGGAAATGGTCCAGTCTTTTCATACTGGAGTCTTGCCTTAAGAAGGTGTGAAGTGGTGAATGGGAAGGGGAGGGTGCAGGGTCCATTCTTTATAGACTGGGGTCTGGCTGTGTTGGTTGGGGAGGGGGTACCAGGGTTACGTTTCTGATATTCAAGCCTGCAGTAAAACTCATTCAGGTTGTTGGTCAGCTGCCGATTGTCCACGGGGGGGCTTTCCTCTTGTGGATGGTAATTTCTTGCAAGCCCTTCCAAACTGAAGAAGATTCGCTAGCTGAGAACTTGCTCCTCAACATCTCAGAGTACCTTTCCTCAGCAGCTCTGATATAACTTGATAAATTTAAGAGAGTCGTTGATCTACAGCTACAATAGAGATGTGTCACTAGCTATCTAGTGAGAGGCATAATGGTGGCAACAAAGCCAAAATATTTAAAGAACTTACTTACTCTTTCCCCTCAATCTGCTTTGTAATCTGTTTGAGTCTCTTTGCTACTTTAGCATGGTTTGAACTGCCTAGTTTTTTAAAGTATCAATGTTTCATGATTAGATCAATGCGGACAAACAGGAAATAGATGTACAGCATGGGCTACAAAAGAGCAAAAAAACTTTCTAGGCTTTCAAGCCGGAAAGGGTGCAGAGATGATTTACAAGGATGTTGCCAGGACACGAGGGCCTGAGCTGTAGGGAGGTTGAACAGGCTAGGACTCTATTCCTTGGAGTAAATGAGGATGAAGGTTGATCTTCTAGAAGTGTGTGAAATCATGAGAGGAATAGATTGGGTAGACATACAGAGTCTCCTGCACAGAGATGGGGAATTGAAAACCAGAGGACATAGGTTTTTGGTTAGGGGGGAGTGATTTAATCGGAATGAGTGGTAACTTTATCACCAAAGGGTGGTAAGTGTATGAAACCAGCAGACAGAGGAGGCAGATATTATTGCAAGGTTTAACAAACATTTAGACAGGTACAGGAATGGACAGGTTGAAAGGGATATGGGCCAAACGCATGTAAGAGGGACTAGTATAGATGGGACTTGCTGGCGGGTGTGGGAAAGTTGAGCTGTTAGGCTATTACTCCTGTCAGATCGGTGTTAGTCTCCCCTTATTTTGATAAATATTTAGTAACTCTATATTATCAAGCAGCCAGAATGGCAAATTTGCACAGGTAGTGGGAATAGTAACATGATCTGTAAAATTAGTACAAAAGGAAATGCAAAAATTTCATTTACATTCACTCTCAGCATCAGGCATGATATTCACCTCCAGAAAAAAAGTAGGACGTATTGGCCGGGGGTCCAGGAGGCCGGTTAGGCCTCCCCAGTGGGGGTTCATGGGGCTCCTGCATTTTCAATATATTGAAGGTGATTCCCAAGCTTTCTGCTGATAGTTTACATAACAGAAGCTTGTAAAATACATAACCAGTAAAATAACCACCAAAAGATAAATATTTCATGAAAGCTAAAAAAAACATACAACTAAAAAATACTTTACAAAAAATGTTACATGAATTGGCTCTTTGCCTAGCACTGTGTGCAAACAGCACAGACAAAAGTGATTCTGGCTGCAGCCATCTTCTGCTTCAGCAAGGGAAGCTGGTCGGTGATTGGCTGCAACGCCACTTGGAGGCTGCGTCTGATTGGAGACTGATTTGTTGATTGGACGGGAATTTTATGGGAAGGCGGCCGGTGATTGGGCACAACCCCCTTAGAGACAGCGGTTGATTGGCCGCCAAATAATCGGGCACAAAAAGTTGACAAATAGAAAAATAAAACAAAACATCGGAATTCTGATTTAAATCGGAGGAATATCATGCACGAGTATGCTTCTAGACAGCGCAAACATTCAGAAGGCAAATTATTATGGGTATCTCGAAAGCCAGACGGAATTATTAAATAGAGTAATTAGGGCTCAATGCAAGAAAATTAGAGAACTCTTTTGGAAGGAGAACATTAAATAATTACATGCTGTAACATTTACAGTGGTGTATCTATCTGTAGGTAATTTCCGGGTGAAAAGTAGCAAATAAATGTTTTCTAATCTTTGATGGAACTTTGTATTTTGCTAGAGTAAATATGCAATTTTTGTGTGAACACATGGAAAAGTCAATAAGGGTGAAAGTGCCAACAGTACCTCCACAGATGTTCAGTGATAGAATTCCGCTTGGATATTTATTGGCTTACAAAGTAAACAACTTAAAGACTCCTAATGCAATATTCAAAAACCTGAAAACAATGCGATATGAAAGCCCCCAGTGGCGTACTTCCATATACCTTATACATTCAGCAGGTAAAATTACATTGGGCCAAGTCAAACTAACTGAAAATAAGAAAAGAGAAATTATGAAATAATATTCAGTGCAGGTCAAAGGCAAGGCAAAGCTTCATAAAATGTAAATGAATGTTTGAGACATTGTGTCACAAGTGCAAAGATCAGGCAAGAGTGAAAATAGCACCAGAGGAAGTAGGAGTAACAGAGGAAGGACAGATACTGTATGCCTTAAAATTCTACCTGATAAATACTATTTTCTGCTGGAGCTTGCCAGAAATTACAGTATTTAGTAAACCAACAATAATCATAGACAAGTACTGTTTATAAAGTTAGTACTCATGTTCTCGACATACCAAAAAAAAGGTACATGATTAATTACCAATTGGATACAAATTTTACTGAATTGAAAAGCATTTTGCAAAATATCACAGCACAACTGACAGGATGAAAAGTGCTTAAGTAAGAATCCAGCTGCTACATCTCTTAAGAGTAACAAAAATCTTAACAGAAAAAACAGGGTTTTTTTAAACAATTGTTTGTGCATCAGAACATATGGACAATGATAACATGGCCATCTCTTTTAAGGATGGAAACTTAAAACAAATAATTACTGTTACTACAGCAAAGGTCAAACAATGGAACATAATGATGTTTTTTTTCTGGGGCATAACCACCGTTCATCCAGCCACATCAGTTGTTCCAAAGTTGCTAATAACATATAATCAAGAATAAATAAAATGAATATTATGACAAACAGTTTAGTTGTCTCAAGCATGCAATTAGGTAAACTCATTTTACTGGACTCTTAGTTTGGAAAATATAGTTTAAAAAACATAGTAAAAGTTAGAATTAGAAATACAAAATTTTCAGCCTGAAATGAAGGTCACTACCTCTTCTTACTCAAAAAGTCACTGCTAATATTTTAATCTTAATTGCATCAAACAATCCTAAAACAGATGTTACCAACCTGTCCATCTCCAGAATCCTCCTCCAGTCCATCATCTGTTCCATCATCCTCTGTCCGCCGACCTATATCAGAGTGTAAAGAATTGTCAAGATTTCAATTTTACTAAGTAGTACATGTTGCATGCTTATGCAGTATCAGGTAGGTATGTTACAAAACTTACCTTCAGCGGCACTGGAGTTCTGCCACTGGCCCTATGCACGACTTTCGCGCCTTTGAGGGGGAGGGGCGGGGTTAAAATGCGGTTTTCCCTGCCTTCCGGAGTTATATTTTCTCGGGGTGCAAGCTTTTGCTAAAGATTCGTTCCGACTGCCAGTATGTGAATTTTATTTTATTTTATTTTTAATCGCACGACAATTTCAGCGCTGGAGTAAAATAAAAATTAGCTTCTGACGCTGTGAACGCCGACAACGGGGACGGATTTTACGTAGGGGACAGGTAAAGGAAAGCCGTTTATTTTTACATATAAACTTGCTTGTTAAGATGACCGTAATCAAACTTTCATGTTGCGAAACGGTGATTTATTCCCCATACGAACCGGCAGTATTTTTCCTGCCGATATGGGGTTTAAATTCACCGCAACGTTCTAATTCATCGCGTTCCATAAAATCCCACTCGCAAGCTGATTTAAATGGCCATTAATTTACGGGCATTAAACACTAAATTCCTCCATTTGGCCTATAAATTCACGACAATGAGATTTAAAAATCATGTTATATTGCGAATTCTTGTGTGAAAGTTATTTGGACACTTAGGCTTTTTAAAAAATGTTAATACTTTCTTAAGAAATGGATAGATGTTTAGATCTAGTAATTGAATTTTGTAATTAGCTACAATCGGGTAACTAACTAATTATATGCTTTAATTTCAGGTCATCCAAGTAAGCTTGTTTCATATTAGTTTCAGAATGCTTCAATCTATAATAACTGAAAATTTATTTCAGTTCTCTTAATTTTTAAGCTATGGGCTTTTGACTGTCTTCGATCACAACTTTTGTGTTAAGTCAATGGAAAAGCAATAGGGAACAAGATGCTAATTTCCAAGTATGAAAATGGCCATAACTTTTTTAATACTGAAGATATGAAAGTGAATTAGGTGTCAAATTAAACTTCTTTTGATTGGATAAATTGCAGGCTTGATTTTTAAAATCTCAAAATTTTGTAACATTGCTATATCAGGGCAATATTAATAGCATGTTACATGTATGCGGTTTAAACCTGGAGTATAGAAAAATCGATTTTTCTGGCAGAGATACCATGGGATTCCTTGCTCAGTAAAGTGATCATAACAATGTTATATATTCTCCACTTATTATTAATGTCCATTACCTTTCCCTGTTCGCTTTGGTATTTTTCTTCCTGGAGTGTCTGCTGCAATTGGAATTTCATCTGGATTCCCACCTTCCTCTACAATCACCTAAAAGACAGTACAAATATTACAGGGAAAAGTTGATTGGCTCATGCTTAAAAAATGTATACTTGGACGTTAAAACCTGCATATCTTAGAATTAAAGGCTAGCTACAAATTCAAACAAAGTAAAACTTTAGTAGCATGAAAATTAACTTATTTTACTATCTCAGCATCTAGCCAATGGAATGACAAAACAGTCTAGTCCCAGGGATAATATAAAAATTGAATCAACTTAATTGTATACAGCAAGATGCCTCAAAGAGAAAACGGCACAATAACCACATTGTTTTTAATTAAGGATGTGATTTAACATTTCATTGAAAAGACAGCACCTCCAACGTCATAATCCTTCATATGTCTTCAGAGCGTTTTTTTTTTTAATTTGTTGCAATGGTATAGAGCAGATTCTGAGACAGGAGCGATTGATTGTGCCACATCAAAATCAGTCATAGGTTTAGATTCAAATTACAACTTAAAATTATGCCAATCTGGCATACAACTCTCTCCACTGCTGAAAGTGTCTTTGGCTTTTACTTCTGCACTCAGTGACTTTTCTTCTAATCCATTTCCCTTCAATTACATAATTTATTTTAATGCTTACATTTCTAGTCCCTCGACTTGCCTTCTAAACCACAATCAAATTTGTAGTGAGATACTAGTTTTAGGTATAAACCTTTTAATTAGCCCACAAGCAACTCTTTCACGTGAACAACGAATGCGCCTCAAATTACATTTACCGTATAAAAGTTAGATTTTCTTGACATACGTTTTTTTTACATTAAATTCAAATTAGTTTAATTATAATTAGTAGTATCCACGGTTCGAGTGTTTTACTTTACTATTAGACATATTTTTTGTAAGCAAAAAAACGTGGCTCGATGAATGGAAGAATCTGAATTAACCTCGGCCTTTTCTATTGTTGGTTTCTCAAGATTGGATTTTGATTTTTTCCCCGTATTTTCTGCAGTCCACGGGCTAACAAAACGCGTGCGATAAACACACCAATAATAAGCTTTTGTCAGGATTCATGCAGAAAATTGAGTCCGAATATTGAGTCAGAACAGAAGATAAGTTACTGGGTAACACAAGGTAATTAAGTGGAGCATATATTAGCAGAAGCTTCGCGCGAAGGTTGGGTGTAAAGAGAAGTCCCACTGGAGTAAAATAATCCTGCGATCTTGAAAAGAAACATCGATTTTTACGTGAAGAAAATAAATGGGAATTAACACCGAAATTCAGTTAAAGAAAATGTATATTAAGATAAACGCCAGGAAAATGGTAGAAATAAACAGCGAGTGGGTCGCGAAGTGTACAGGCACTGCGACCTCAACCGCGGGGCCGACTGCCAGCCAGATGCTTGTTGACCGCTTCTCCGGAGCCGGGAGACAACGGCCATGGAGACGCGCGGACAAGGCCTCGCCGTTGGCACCCGCCTCGACCCCTCACCTTGCGGAGCCTCTCCACCAGCACGCTCTTGTTGCCGCTGGTATCAAGGTTTCTCTTCTTCAGTTGCGCTTTCAGGTCCACCACCCTGAGCTCGGTAATCCTGCGCAACTCATCGACCGCCTCAACAACTGCCACGTTTTCTGCCGCCATCACTGCAAACCGCCGCTCCACGACAAGGCTACAAAATGGCGCCGGCTACTGCAGGGAAAACCGGGGCCGCCCGCTGCGCGTGCGTGGACGCCGCAAGCGCGGGAGGCCGGTCAGTGTGCGCGCGCAGACACTGGACCTACCCACTACAGCGGGCGGGAAGACGGGCATGGGCGTGGCCTTAGTCTGTTGAGGTCGGCCATCCGCACCACATGACCTCCACTCACTGCAATTCTCAATGTTTTTTTCCTCTCTGTTATTTTTTAACTCTGCTCAAATCTTAATTCTACATATAATTTTGCACTACACTGCTCTCAAAAGCGTTTTATTGTCATAAGACCCAAATATAGTTCATGGTCAATAGACAATAGGTGCAGGAGTAGGCCATTCGGCTCGTGGAGCTAGCACTGCCATTCACTGTGATCCTGGCTGATCATCCAAACTCAGTACCCCGTTCCTGCCTTTTCCCCCATATCCTGTGACTCCGCTTTCTTTAAGAGTTCTATCCAACTCTCTTGAAAGCATACAGAGAATTGGCCTCCACTGCTTTCTGAGGCAGAGAATTCCACAGATTCACAACCCTCTGTGTGAAAACGTTTTTCTTCATCTCCGTTCTAAATGGCTTACCCCTTATTCTTAAACTGTGGCCCCTGGTTCTGGACTCCCCCAACATTGGGAACATGTTTCCTGCATCTAGTGTGCCCAAACTCTTAATAATCTTATATGTTTCAATAAGATCCCCTCTTGTGCCCAGCCACTCCATTCTATCAACATATGCCAGTCCCGCCATCCCGGGAATTAACCTGGTGAACCTACGCTGCACTCCCTCAATAATAACAATGTCCTTCCTCAAATTTGGAGATCAAAACTGCACACAATACTCCAGGTGTGGTCTCTATAGGGCCCTGCATAACTGCAGAAGGACCCCTCCACAAGTCCTTTCACATTTTACTGATCCCATCTAACTTTTGATTATCCTGAAATATTTAATTCCCAACCTTGGTGTCTTTGCAAACATCCTGAATCAAAAGCTTTTACAAATATATTTTAAGACCAATGAAGATAATGGAACTGTGTCGGAAAGAACTGCAGATGCTGGTTTAAATCAAAGGAAGACACAAAATGCTGGAGTGAATCAGCGGGTCAGGCAGCATCTCTGGAGAGAAGGAATGGGTGACGTTTTGGGTTTGTGTTGCGAAGCTGAGACAACAATTTATAATGATACTAGACCAAGTGCAGACCCATTGGGTCCCGTTTCCCCAATGCAATATTCCATCGCTCACCCATAGCCCCCTAACTGTGCAGGCACGACTGATGTTTTTAAAGTTTAAAATGACAAAAACTAGTCAAATATAAGCTCCCCCATTCCTCATCTCTCCCCTGTCGCACTCCCCCACTAAACACAATGTTTTAACATTTATCCTCCTCCCCTCCCCCACTCCCTCCCTTACAACAATGTAACAAATCTCTTATTACACTGGGTGGAACACTGTTGATGGGCAGTTCATGTAAATGAGATTGCGTTGTGATGTCATTGTCGGGTGGAGCACTGTTCACAGGCAGTTTATGTAAATTAGATCCCATTGTGACGTCATAGCTGTAAATGCCAGCAACTGCCACTGCCATGTTCTTCTTCTTGTGTATGGCGTGCACAGCCTAAAGTTGTAGGACAACTTGTTCAATTTGATCTTATTTGATTGTGCACACCAGGTTGATTGCATTCGTCGAAACAGGGCGGACCATGTGAAGTTTGCAATCTCCCACACTTCAGTGTTCAAGTCATTCTTTCTCAAACCAGATTTTGTAAAGTTGAAAATGTGAATAATTTGTAAAATATAACATCAATCTGAAGGGTCTCGACCCGAAACGTCGCCCATCTCCTTCGCTCCTTAGATGCTGCTGCACCCGCTGAGTTTCTCCAGCCTTTTGTGTACCATCAATCTGAACAAAACTTGTTGAAAACACACCACATGACAAATGTGAGTAAGGTGGTGCAAAAATTGTAGTGCTATCGTGTACTGTCTTGGCATAATTTCAGGATCTCACTCACTCACTCACTCACTCACTCACTCACTCACTCACTCACAAACAGACATGCAAAGAAACAAGATGAGAGTTTTAGAGATAGATAGACAGACAGACAGACAGACAGATGGACAGACATGACTCATGCAGGACACAGAAAAGATTGGCAAGAGCTAGCAAGTTTAAATTAACCAATATTCATAAATAAATAAAAAGCATGAGTGAAATTAATGAGACCAAACATGAAAAATAATTTGAGCTTGATGGCCTACATCCTAGTGTTTAAAAGAAGTGGCTACAAACATAGTGGGTGCATAGAACATGATCTAACATCTTAAGATTCTGAATGGGCCGGATAGATTATTTGATAGTCCCGATTACACTGCCATAATACTAAAGATTTAGATGGTGGTCAATGCTAAAGGTCAAGTGTGTTCAGCAAAAATGTTTTCTCAGGGAGCGGACAAAGCTTGACCTAGTCTTAGGATATAGGGCAGGGCAAATGACTAAGGTATTACTGGGGGAGAACTTTGGAACCAGTGACATCGTTCAATTTGTTTTAAAATAGTCATGGAAAAGAACAAAATTGGTCCACGTGTTAAAGTTCTAAATTGAGCCATGAAAAATTCTAACGGCATTAGTTTACATAAGTTGAATAGAGTTGGGTTATTTATGGGAAAGAGGATATCCGGCAGCTGGGCGGATTTTTAAAGTGTAATAATCAAGATCTGCATGTGCCTATTAGAATGAAGAGCAAGGCTGATAGCGGTAGGGAACCTGGGAATGTTGAGATATTGAGGCTCTGGTCAGAAAAAAAGAGATGCAGACAGCTGGAATTGTCTATCCCTGAAGGTGTATAGGGAATGCAGGACTATACTTAAGAAGAAAATCAAGAGGACAAAAAGGGGACTTGTGAGAGCTTTGCAGAGAAGATTAAGGAGAATCCAACGATTTTAAAGTACAGTATATTAAGGGACAAAGAATGACTAACAAGGGAATAGGGCCTTAGTGTATTTTGAATCCTTCAAAGACTAAAGTGGATATCTGCATGTGGAACCACAGGAAATGTCAAGACTCAATTAATATTTCTCCTCTGCTTTTACCATGTAGACTGACATGAACTCAGGAAACTTAATGACAATGTCTTGAGGACAGTCCAATTACAGTGGAGGTGCTGGACATCTAAAATATTTATGATGGTAGATAAATCTCTGGAGCTTGATCAGGTATACCATAGAACACTGATATGTTCTAGAACACTAACAAACTAGATAACACTAACAAGCTGGATAACAGGAAATGGGCAAATGCAATATATTCAGATTTTCAAAGGGCATTTTGCTATGTTATCTTTTTGGTTCTGTGGAATCCAAAATCCCCTCATACATAGGGTCATGGAGTCATACAGCACGGAAAAAGGCCTTTAGACTCAACTCATCCATGCTAACTAATGCTAACCATGCTAACCAACTCATCCATGCTAAGCCCAGGGATCCCTTTGCCGAGGGCCGCCAGGGTGAATCTCCGCCCATCTCAGCCTGTGGATTTCAGGAGCCGCGGTCTCCTGTAGGAAGTTGCTGATTCGGAAGTCCAAGCCACTGAGAATGTCCTCCCGTTCCGACGTTGGATGGTACATGTGACAATAAGTGTCTCTTGACTTGAATGTGGAATATTAAGAAATAAAGAAACTACAAATACACTAAGAGCAAAAATGTTTTTTTCTCGCCTTCATTGCAAAATCATTCAGAAGTTCACCAAGATCTGTTTGTCTAGGTTTGTCACTCTCAATGCACAGAATGCTCAGTGCAGCCAACCTCTCTTGAGACATTGTGGATCTTAATTCATTTTTAATTATTTTCAGTCTTGAAAAAGACCTCTCTCCCAAGCAGTTTGTGACCATTAAGCTAAGAAATAGCCGCAAGATTGCTTCCACATAAGTGAAGGCCATCTGAATTGTTTCCTTGTATATTATTTGATAAAGGTCTGTATAGAGAGTGCTCTTCTGTACGCCTGTGGTTTTGTCTCACGTATGAGTGAAAGTGCAAAAGTTCATCAGTAAGTTTCAGGTCAACATCTTCTGGGTATGCTTCCATAAACAGCTCAACACCTTGCTGAATTTCTTGCTTAGATGCGGTCAGATTGGCAAGAAACGAAAACTGTTGTGCAACTTCACTGTACACAATACTTCTTTTTAAATTGGTTTCAAGTGCATCTAGTATAGGAATAAAGGATTTCATCCTAAACTTATCTCTTGAAGAGAGTTTATCTAAAGTATCAGGACCAGGTGCACTTCCATCATTTCCTTGCCCTTTCCTTACCTTTGTCTCCCTGTGACAGTTCTGTAGTTAACATCTGGCTAGGTGGCCTTTGCTTGGTGCTCCTCATCAAAATCTTCTCTAATTTTGCTTCCAAAATCCTTAAGTGAACTGTACAAACTTGCACAAGTACTCAATAACAGTTTGGATTTCTGAATGGCTTTGTTGATCTTGTGGAAATGACCTAGCAGACGGGTCCAAAAATGCGGCATAAACACAAATTCCAGTTCTTCCATTTTCTGCAAAAGATTGTTAGCTTGAAGCCTGATATCACCCTTTACATTAACATCAGAGTACAACTGACTGAGGGCAACAGTGATAACGCTGTAACTTTCCAAAATAGCTTCTGTGGCTTTTGCATGTGCCTCCCACCTAGTGTCCGACAAATATTTAGGCACTTTTGACTGAGGTTGCAAAAATGATTTTAGAACTGCCCATCTCTTTGTGGAGGATGAAAATAAGTTATACATTTCACTGATAATTCCAAAACAGTTCACTGCATCAAGGCAGCAGTCAACAGCCGAACGGCCCACCAAATTTAATGAGTGAACAGCGCATGGAATAAATCTTGCAAATTGTTTTCTAGGATTTTTTGCTGCATACCCTTGTACCTACCAGCCATGTTGGCAGCATTGTCATAAGACTGCCCTCAATTTCAAGCTCAGTAGTGAGATAGTGTTTATGTCTATGTTGATATGTTTATATGTTTCTATAGTTAAACACAAAATCAACCATGCTTTCTCCTGAGTATTTTTTTAGCTCAAGGGAAGTTAAAAATCTCTCACTTGGTAAACCGTCTTCAGTGGTACATATCTGATAATTAAAGTCAACTGATCAGTATGTGAAATGTCAGGGGTGGAATCCACTGACAAGGTGAAATATCCAGCCTTTTTCAAGTCAGCCAGAATTGCATCCTTAACTTTTTTTGCCATGAGTTGAATTATTTCCTCACATACAGTTTTTGACAAATAAGAGGGATTTCCTGATCCGGAGTTTCCATACCGATGGATATGAGCCAGTAAAAATGGATCAAATTTTGCAACTTGCTCTAAACGACCAAGGTAATTGCTGTTATTCGGAGATTTAAATTGTTCATTGTCTCCTCTGAATGGTAAGCCTCGTTCTGCAAGAGTGCATATTACGGCAACAATTCTCTCCGACATGCTGCTCTGCTTTTATTTGTTCCTGTAGCTTTGAAGTTAACGTTTGCCCTCGCTTTCTTGTTAAGTAGGTCAACATGACATTCCTGTGCTTCTCTGCGTTTTCATGAGTTTGGATAAGATAGGGGTTTCACCAATCATCAAACCCTTCAGAAGCTAAAGATGTAGCAGGAGAATAAGATGCAATGTTTGGAAAGAGTTTACAAACAAAACAATATATCCGGCCTTTTGAGGGATAATACACAAGCCACTCTCGCCTATATGTTTCTCCATTGACTTTTGTTGAATAAAAAAGAGCCTTGGTGCAAGACCTAGACTGATTTTTATGCACTCGCTTGGAATTTGAAAATGGTCCACAACGATGCTGAACTTGCGAGGGGCCGCTTTCTACCCAATAGGATACGTCCTCATGTGATAATTCTGTCCACAAACCAACGTCTGTTACAGTAGATCTATGTTTGGCATCATTAATCAGTTCTATATTTTCATTTTGAGCTGGCATCATGGCTGTTTCCTCATATTCAGCTTGCTGTTCCATGTCCTGCTTTGCTGCTTCTGTTTCAGGGAGGTTTTCTTCTGGTTGAATGCTAGTAGATGGCTGGATAGCTCCACCTTGTGTTTTTTGTAGTTGATTTCCTTGTGTTAGTAGCAATGTATCTGCTTCACCACTGGCACTTGTTGCCTCTGTTTGTGGCTGACCCAAGAAAGCAGTGATTGGTCTTAATTTCTTTACCATATCATTTTCAAGTCTCTTTCTCTTGCACTTGCCAGCACCACTTTCATTTTTTTTAACTCATGCTCAGATTAGAATCTGAAAAAAAAAAAAATTAATCTTCAACATTTATTAGAAAGGAAAACATGAAGGGGCGTTCTCACAAAATGCAGTCCACTTGAGTGAAGAAGAAAAATCTGTATACTAGTTGGGATATATTTCTTAAAGAATTGTTCCTTATTGACAATTATATTGCAAAACCTGATTCAAATCTGAATCAAATCTGCTTGAAAAAGGCTAACTTATAACTAAACAAACAGGTTCACTTCTTAATAAGCAGACAACTCACAAAGCAGTTTGGTAGACCAATTCAAAACTTTACTAATTATCGGCCAATGGAAGTGGCAAGGAAAACAAACCCCAGCCAAGTAAGCAACACAGACACTTGGCTGTCCTCTCTCCACTTCCCTGAACACAGAATTACATGGTATTATATACTGTTGAGGCAGTTGATGTTCCGCCGGCAGTTTAAAATAAAATGGTCTAAAGCCGGAAGATGGCCATGACGGGGAGGTCCAAGAGGAGGGGGGCCATTGGAGACGGGAAAAGCGATCATCAATGGGGGCGAGGACTCCTTCCCATGGAAGATCTGTGTGAGGCGGAGGCGACGGAAGAACAGCTCCAAATCGCGGCGGGCGCGGAACTCATTGAGGTGGGGATGGAGGGGGGAAAGGTGAGGCCTCTGATGAGGACAGACCATTCGGTATCTGGAGGGGAGGTCAGCGGGGATGGTGAACACGCAGCAGGGTTGGGGCCAGAGGAAGGCAGGTGAGTGGACTGAGGCCGGGGTGATGTCTGGTGGGGGGTGGTGGGTGGTCAGGGGGAAAGGGGTATGAGGACTGTAGTGTGGGTGGGGAAGAGCTGTGGTCACATGGTTTGAGGGGAATGGGGAGGACCCAGTGGATCAGCCACTGAGGTTACCAGGGTTGGGGAGACTAGCACTAGAACCCAGCGCAGTCAAACTCAGGGGAGTTGAAGTCTCCAGTGTGGAAACTTTAGGCCCGGTGCTGAGTCCAGGCTGCAGGTAAGGCAACGGCTGCGGGCTGCGGGCTGCCGGAGGGTGGTGGAGTGTCGAGGGTCAGCGGGCAAATTGTGGAATGTCCCGGTGGGCGGATGGTTGGTGGGGCGGCGCGGTTTGATGGGTCCTGTGAGGCAGCGAGGTGAGTAGGCCCCGGTGCAGCGGCGAGGTTCGGCGGGGGGAAATGGTTAAATAAACTACATACCTTTTGCTTTGTCCTGTACTTCCAAGGATCTTTGGAGCAAATCCTCTCCACAACGAATATAAACCTCACCTGCATTTTAATCCCGCACACCCCCCACACCACCAAAGTCTCTGGAATCGTAAGCACAGCGCCACCGATGGTAGGTTTTGTAACAATGCCACTATGTCAAAAGTTTTGTACGCCTTGGTGGAGCGGGCCGAGGCCCCCCTAGATCTCGAGGCCCTAAGCTTAAGAAAGTCTAGTTTATAGGTAAATCCAGCCCTGTCTGCCATGCATTTGCCCACTCCCCCAACCTG
This sequence comes from Okamejei kenojei, assembly GCA_035221665.1. Taxonomy (NCBI): domain Eukaryota; kingdom Metazoa; phylum Chordata; class Chondrichthyes; order Rajiformes; family Rajidae; genus Okamejei; species Okamejei kenojei. Next base: position 21,130,474 of record CM069158.1, read on the forward strand.
TCCAAGTCACCCTGTATTCTCGTAGCATCCTCCTTACAGTTCACACTGACCCAGCTTTATGTCATCTGCAAATTTGCTAATGTTACTTTGAATCCCTTCATCCAAATCATTGATGTATATTGCAAATAGCTGCGGTTCCAGCACAGAGCCTTGCGGTACCCCACTAGTCACTGCCTGCCGTTTTGAAAGGGACCCGTTAATCCCTACTCTTTGTTTCCTGTCTGCCAACCAATTTTCTATCCATGTCAGCACTCTACCGCCAATACCATATGACCTAATTTTGCCCACTAATCTCCTATGTGGGACCTTATCAAATGCTTTCTGAAAGTCCAGGTACAGTACATCCACTGGCTCTCCCTTGTCCATTTTCCCAGTTACATCCTCAAAAAATTCCAGAAGATTAGTCAAGCATGATTTCCCCTTCGTAAATCCATGCTGACTCGGACCGATCCTGTTACTGCTATCCAAATGTGCCGCTATTTCATCTTTTATAATTGACTCCACCATCTTTCCCACCGGGCTAACTGGTCTATAATTCCCTGTTTTCTCTTTCCCTCCTTTCTTAAAAAGTGGGATAACATTAGCTAACCTCCAATCCACAGGAACTGATCCTGAATTTACAGAACATTGGAAAATTATCACCAATGCATCTACGATTTCTAGAGCCACTTCCTGGGATGCAAACCATCAGGCCCTGGAGATTTATCAGCCTTCAGTCCCATCAGTCTACCCAACACCATTTCCTGCCTCATGTGGATTTCCTTCAGTTCCTCCGTCACCCCAGATCCTCTGGCCACTACTATATCAGGAAGATTGTTTGTGTCCTCTTTAGTGAAGACGGATCCAAAGTACCTGATCAACTCATCTGCCATTTCCTTGTTCCCCATAATAAATTCACCTTTTTCAGTCTTCAAGGGTCCAACTTTGATCTTAACTATTTTTTTCTCTTCACATACCTAAAGAAGCTTTTACTATCCTTCTTTAAGTTCTTGGCTAGCTTACCTTCGTACCTCATCTTTTCTCCCCGTATTGTCTTTTTAGTTATCTTCTGTTGCTCTTTAAACATTACCCAATCCTCTTGCTTCCCACTCATCTTTGCTACATTGTACTTCTTCTCTTTTATTTTTATAATGCCCCTGACATCCCTTGTCAGCCACGATCACCCCTTACTCCCCTTGGAATCTTTCTTCCTCTTTGGAATGAACTGATCCTGCACCTTCTGTATTATTTCTAGAAATACCTGCCATTATTGTGCTAGGGTATCTTTCCAGTCAACTTTGGCCAGCTCCTCCCTCATGGCTCCATAGTCCCCTTTATTCAACTGTAACAAGTCTAGTCAAGTCAAGAGAGTTTATTGTTATGTGTCCCAGATAGGACAATTCAATTCTTGCTTTGCTTCAGCACAACAGAATATAGTAGGCATGAATACAGAACATATCAGTGAGTCTATATACCATTATATACCATATATACACACATCAATAAATAAGCAGGTAAAGTGCAAATAAACAGATAATGGTCTATTAATGTTCAGAGATTTGTTTCAGTTGAGTTTAATGGCCTGATGGCTGTGGGGAAGTAGCTATTCCTGAACCTGGACATTGCAGTCTTCAGGCTCCTGTACCTTCTACCTGAAGGTAGCGGGGAGATGAGTGTGTGGCCAGGATAGTGTGGGTCCTTGATGATGCTGCCAGCCTTTTTGAGGCAGCAACTGTGATAGATCCCCTCGATGGTGGGGAGGTCAGAGCCGATGATGGACTGCGCAGTGTTTACTACTTTTTGTAGTCTTTTCCGCTCCTGGGCGCTCAAGTTGCCGAACCAAGCCACGATGCAACTGGTCAGCACGCTCTCTACTATGCACCTGTAGAAGTTAGAGATAGTCCTCCTTGACATACCGACTCTCCGTAATCTTCTGAGGAAGTAGAGACGCTGATGTGCTTTCTTAATAATTGCATCAGCTTTCTGGAGTAGGAGAGATCTTCAGAAATATGCACGCCCAGGAATTTGAAGCTCTTGACCCTCTCCACCATCAACCAGTTGATATAAACGGGACTGTGGGTCCCCATCCTACCCCTTCCAAAGCCAACAATCAGTTCCTTGGTTTTGCTGGTGTTGAGGGCCAGGTTATTGTGCTGGCACCATTTGGTCAGTCGGTCGATCTCACTTCTATACTCTGACTCATCCCCATCAGTGATACATCCTACAACAGTGGAGTCGTCAGCGAACTTGAAGATGGATTTTGCACTATGACCGGCTACGCAGTCATGAGTATAGAGTGAGTACAGCAGGGGGCTGAGCACGCAGCCTTGAGATGCTCCTGTGCTGATTGTTATCGAGGCTGACACATTTCCACCAATACGAACAGCCTGTGGTCTTTGAATGAGGAAGTCGAGGATCCAATTGCAGAGGGATGCGCAGAGATCCAGATCTGAGAGCTTGGTAACCAGCTTGGAGGGGATGAATGTATTAAATGCCGAGCTGTAATCAATGAATAGTTCAAGTTCAAGTGAGTTTATTGTCATGTGTCCCTGATAGGACAATGAAATTATTGCTTTGCTTCAGCACAACAGGACATAGTAGACATTGACTACAAAACAGATCAGTGTGTCCATATACCATTATATAAATATATACACACATGAATAAATAAACTGATAAAGTGCAAATAACAGATAATGGGTTATTAATGTTCAGAGTTTGTCCGAACCAGGTTTAATAGCCTGATGGCTGTGGGGAAGTAACTATTCCTGCACCTGGTCGTTGCAGTCTTCGGGCTCCTGTACCTTCTACATGAAGGTAGCAGGGAGATGAGTGTGTGGCCAGGATGGTGTGGGTCTGAATAACAGTCAGACATATGAGTTGTTGTTGTCCAAGTGGTCCGGAGTGTAGTGGAGAGCCAGCGAGATCGCATCCACTGTTGATCTGTTGTGGCGGTAGGCAAACTGCAGTGGGTCCAGGTTTTTGCCGAGGTAGGAGTTGATTTGCGCCATGATCAACCTCTCAAAGCACTTCATCACCATCGACGTTAGTGCCACTGGTCGATAGTCGTTGAGGCACATCACACTGACACCTCCGACACCACCCTTCTCCCTCTCCAATTGTAGATTAAACCTGACCATAGTATGGTCACTACCTCCTAATGGTTCCTTAACCTCAATTTCCTTTATCAAATCTGGTTCATTACATAACACTAAATCCAAAATTGCCTTCTCTCTGGAGGCTCCAATACAAGCTGTTCTAAGAATCCATCACGAAGGCACTCCACAAACCCCTTTTTTGATGTCCAGAACCAACCTGATTTTCCCAGTCTACCTGCATGTTGAAATCTCCCATAACAACCGCAGCATTACCTTTGCCAATTTTTAACTCCTGATTCAATTTGAAACCTATATCCAGGCTACTGTTTGGGGGCCTGTAGATAATTCCCATTAGTGTCTCCTTACCCTTACAATTCCTTAGTTCTATCCATACTGACTCCCCATCTCCTGTTTCAATGTCACCCCTTGCAAGGGACTGAATTTCATTCCTCACCAACAGAGCAACCCCACGCCCTCTGCCCACCTGTCTGTCTTTTCAATAGCAGGTATACCCTTGGATATTCAGTTCCCAGCCCTGGCCCTCTTGCAGCCATGTCTCTGTAATTCCCACAGCATCATACTTGCCAATTTCTAACTGAGCCTCAAGCTCGTCCACTTTATTTCTTATATTCGTGCTTTCATATACAACACTTTGACCTCCATATTCACCTCCCCAATCGCACCACTTGCAATTGGCCCTGACCTTACTCTTTTATCCCTTCTCGAACTTTCCTTCCCATTAATTCGAGAATCTTTTGTAATTTTTCCTGTACTCACTTCCCTTTCAACTCCATCTTTATGCTCCCAATTTGGCAATCACTCCCCCCCACTATTTAGTTTAAAAATCTTCTGTCAGCTTGTTCCATATACCCACCACTAAATGAAAAAGATGCCCCTCAGGTTCCTGTTAAATCTTTCCCCCCTCTCAGCTTAAACTTATGTCCTTTCATTCTTGATTCCCTTACCCTGGGCAAAATACTTTGCATTCAACCTATCTATTCTCCTCATGATTATCCCCTCCCGCCGAAGAACCGCACCCGGTAGGCGTGACTCGCCCTCACAGGCCTCTCGGGAGGCCATGGAGAAGCCGGGCGGCAAAGCCTTTCTGGGCCAATGGAGCCTCGGGGGCAGTTATGGAGCGTCGGCGATGGTGGAGCCTCAGCAGTGGCGGTGGAGCCTCCAGCTTACATCGTTCTTCCTCGCTACAAACCTCCCAGAAATATTGATATCATCAGTAAACTTCTGAATCTTACATTTGTCCAAATCATCAATACATAACAAAAAAAACATGTAAAGAAAACCATTGGAAAAAGCCATTTTTACAACTTTCTTTGTACTTGTATTTGGTCAAACCAGACTGTCTGTCAGTGAAGCTGCACCATCCACTGTTAATTGTGCCTCTGGAGAAAGGAATAATGGTATTCCCATGAGGACTATTGTCTATAACAGCATTGAAAAGCCATTAGATAGGTACATGGATAGGAAAGGTTTAGAGGGATATGAGCCTTATCCGGGCGTGTGGGTCTAGTGTAGATGAGACAGTTGGCATGGGCAAGTTGGGTCGAAGGCGTGTTTCCATGCTGTATGACTGTGACTGGGGAATTCATTCATTCATTCATTCAAATTCCACCTTTCACTGGGAAAGCAGGGCTTGTCCACCAGGTGTCATCAGAGCTCAGGAAATGGGAGCCGAGCAGCCGTGCACTCGTCTGGTACTAGAAGAGTGGGAGGTGGGGCTCTCTGGCTTGAGGCAGAACCCAGATGTATTGGGACTCCCCCACATTACACTGGGAACACATCTCTGCGATCCCACATGGCCACAGCTGGCAAGGGATCAGAGTCCAGTTCACCTGAAGGGAAGGCTCTGATCTGATGATTACTTTTACTGTAAGTTGTTTTTAACATTATTTTTATTTTTTAAGTATTGCATTAACATTTTTTAAAACATTTAAAACTACTTCCATAGTTGATAATACGAACAGAAAATGCTCAGCAGGCCAGCTGCATCTGCGAAGAGAGAAACACTATCTTAGGTTAAAGAGCCTTCATGAAAACTCTCTCCACAGAGGCTGCCTGAGTGTATCAATATTTTTCTGGGGGGGTGGGGGGCACTGTATGGCTTGGATGCAGTCTGTCTGTGGTAATGAATTCCACAGATCCATCACCCTCTAGCCCCAGCCTACCCAGACTCTCCTGATACCTTGGGCCATCCAGAACTGGCAATGGCCTTGTGAATCTTTTATGCAACTTTTCCAGCTAATGATATCCTTTGTACCACATACAATACTTCAAGTGCGGTTTCATTGTTCTGCCGTGAACAAAAGGGGATCCAGCGTGGGGGGGGGGTGCCAAGAAAATAAAGGGGGACCTGGCATGGGGAGGGCGCTGAGAACAAGGGGAACCATTGGGGACTAAATGAAATACTTGTGTAACTTTGTCAACTTGGGTATCCAAAACAAAGAATCTCACCGTAACATGTCGCATGTGACAATAAAGATTAATTAATTAATTCATTCATTCATTAATGTCTTGTACAGTTCTAACATGATGTCCAGATTCTTATACACTTATTCCCTGACTGATGAAGATCAGCATGCCAAACTCTTTCCTCCTCATCCTGTCTACCTGCATTGTCACTTTCAGGGAACTATGCATCTGTGCCCCTTGTCTCTCCATTCCGCAACACCCCCCAGTGCATTGTCATTTACTGTGTAAGTCCTACCCTTGTTTAACTACCAAAGTGAAACATTTCACATATGTCCCAGTTAAACAGTTAAATTCCACCTGCCATTTCTTAAACCCCTTTCCCATCTGATCTAGATCCTGTAGAAACGAAGAACTGCAGATGCTGGTTTATACCAAAGGTAGACACAAAGTGGGACCATTGCTGATGGGGCATGTGGTCGGTTTGGGCAAGTTAGACTGAAGAGCCTGTTTCTGCGGTGTATAACTCTATAAACTGGACTAAAGATTACTGCTTGATTGCTGCTGGAATTCGTCTTTCTATCAGATTTAGCAGCTCTAAGGAGTAATGATCAACATTAATTGCTACTAAAGGTTATATTGAATAACTGTCAGCCATGTTGCCTCTGGATTCAGTAACTGCTGTTATCTTGCCTTCTGCTTCATAAGAATCATAACAAAAGAGAGTTAGATAGAGCTCTTAAAGAAAGCGGAATCAATGGGTATGGGGAGAAGGCAGGAATGGGCTACAGATTGTGGATGATCACATTGAATGGCGATGCTGACTCGAAGGGCCGAATAGCCTACTGCTGCACCTATTGTCTATGTATCTATGTAAAATAGGAAAATCATGTGCAAATAGCAGCCAATTGTCTCACAGTCTTTAAAGCTTTTGTCTAATTAATTTTCTGGTACTTCAAATTCATGGATGGTACTAGTCTATAGGCAACAAAGTGTGCAGGGAAGAGAGAGATAATCCAGCATGGAAACAGCAGGCCCTTCTACCCAACTACCTATGCCGACCAAGATGCTCATTCACACTAGTTCCATCTGCCTGTGTTTTTTTATTACCATGTACCATTTATTTTTGCAACTGAATGACCTCCTAGCTCACTTAAGGTTGAGACAATTTCATATATGCTTGACCAGGGAGAGGTAGCTGATTCCCTTCCTTAAGGGGTTCAAGTTAATCCGTACACACTAGGAACTGCAGATGTTGGTTTACCAAAGAGACACAAATTGTTGGAGTAACTCAGTGGTTCAGGCAACAATTCTGGAGAACATGAATATGTGACGTTTTGGATCGGGTCCCGTCTTCTTCAAAGTAGGCATACCTTGAGGAGGTTTCAACTTATTCAAAGTAGGTCTGTTTTATTTTTGAAACGGTTCTCGTTAAGAACCACTGATCCCAATCTTGCTTTGAGTGCAGTTCATTGCAGAGTTTGCGTCACAATTTTGGCTTAAGGATCTATTGAAACATCTTACGGACTTTTCCTGGCATGAATCCAGACATGTTTGGATTTCTCCAAAAGATTAAAATCTGTCCTGGGTACTGCATCTTCCCACTGATCAGCAGCGACCAACATGGCCTTATAAGGTCATTGCTGAGACAATGAATGGTGCCTGCTCATCAGATGGCAACGGAAGGATTCTGTGAATTCTTTCGCCTTGAATAAGCCATTTTCTTTTGGTGGCTGTGATTTGAAATTGCACTGTAGCGTACTGCACTACTTCTGTGAAAAGATAAAAACACAGCCATGAGCCTGGGAGGGGGAGGGGGAAGGGGGAGTGAACTATTCAACATCCATGGTTATTCTTCACGGCGCACACACACCCACACACACAAAGCATACATGAGGGGATTTATATGGGCAAAAGGTCAAAACTGGGAGGCATAAACACGTATTTGTTACTAATGAACTGAAAGCTAAAAGTAGTTGGTTTGAATCAATTGAAACTTTTAAATCTGAGAGTGGTACATTTTTTTTAAAAATCAAGAAAAAACTGCAGTTGCTGGAAATCTGAAAGAAACATCGAAAATGCTCAAAACATTCAGCAGATCAGATAGCATCTGTGAAAAATCTCTGACCTGAGATCCCCTCATCAGAACTGAAAAAGAGGGAAAATAAGTTAGTTTTCAGTTGCAGAGAAGGTGAGGTGGAACAAAAAGGGAATAGCTCTGATAGGGTAAGACAAAATGGATTACTCTGGCAGTTAGAAACCCATCACGTTTCTTTAAGTGTAAAGTATTGCCAGTAGCAAGGCCGTGGGACATGTCCAGCAGTCAGACTGTGTTAATGGAGAGAAAAATACTGAGCCAAAATCAGAATGGATAACTGGCAGAAATGGTCAGTTCCGATACAAGCAGAAAGTCAGAGCAAGTCACCAAAAGTTGATGACTTCAGTACTGAGTCCAGAAGGTGCAATGAGTCTGGATGGAAGATGAGATGCTATTCTTCACACTTGTGTTTCACACTCCTGGTAACAGTGCAAAGTGCTGCAGAACCAAGGCAAGTAGACAGTGAATTCTCCAATTTTAGATAATTCTCCAATTTTAGATAATCTCCTACTACCCACACCCCCCCCCCCCACTTTCTCCTCAACACACCTCTATTTCTTCCCTCCCCTCCTCCTCTCCTCCCATGTGCTCCACCTAGACTCCTACTTCTGCTTTCATCTCTGGCCTTTGTTCCAGCCATCTGCCTATCAAAAAAAACCCTTGCCTCCTTCCACTTATTACCTCCCACACTTTGTCCTGCCTCTCCCCTCTTCTATCTTTCTCCCCACCCCACCCTACTACAATCAGTCTGAAGAAGGGTCTCAACCTGAAACATCACCTATCCATCTTCTCCAGAGATGCTGCTTGACCTGCTAAATTACTTCAGCACTTTGTGTCCTTTTAAGTGGATACACTGAGTCTTTGTTATTCATGAGAGATAGAGGTATGGACTTTCTGCAGATAGCAATAAATTGCAGGTATCACTTAGGCCAGCGAATCCCATTGTGCATCTAAATTATTTTCAACATATAATACAAATATTCCAGTTACACACCCAGCCCTTCCTCCTGGCTGTTGCAAATATTCCAGTTACACACCCAGCCCTTCCTCCAGATGGGATTCGTGTGTACAAGAAGCCATTTCTGCTCTGTTGGTTCCCCTGGGACAAATCACAGATGTTAAGTCAGCAGATGCTGAAGACATAGTATGATGTGTGAAAGGTCAGACCTAAACTAACCGAATGGCAGAACAGACTCACGTGGGATGATCGTAGGATTACCTTTTATGAAGCCCCGGAAGGACAAGGGCTGCTGCTGCCTGCATTTAGCCCATCGCAACAACTTGCCCAGGAGTTACACCACTGTTCTTTCACCGTCGTCAGCTACAGTCCTGTAATTTTCCGCCTTACAGCACCGACTGTATCGTTTTGAGGAGACAACACAGCAGCATTTTCTCAAAAGTAATAAGGGATGGAGAGGATGCTGTGAATGAATAAAAGAAACAAGAGCTGAGACATTTCCAGAGTGATAGTGATAATATTTCTTTTTGAGGAATGTCTGCAGGAAGCAGACAGTTAGCACCAACATAGTGGATCTTTCTGGGTTACTGTACAGCATATCCCAGCCCAGTTTTGTGCAGCAAAATAGAGATCTGGAGCAATAAATAATTTGTTGGAGGAACTCAACGGGTCAAGCAGCATCTACGGGAATAAAGGAATGGTCGACATTTCTGGTGAAAACTCTGCATCAAGACCCAGAGAAGTATATCCTGCTGGCCACGACATTTAAATGGATAAATGCTTGTTAAATATTTATATTGCCATCCACATAGACAACTCACACCGTTATTTAGTCTAGACACTGGGAGGCCAACTACAGATTTATTGATTGTTAAACCTTTGTTCAGTCAATAAAATTTTTACAATCGTCAAGGCTATAAATAAAATATTTACTTCTACTCCCATTTAATAAAATGTTGGCTGAAATTAATAGAATCAGTGATGTAATGAGGTTGGGGGAGGGGTGGAGAGATGGCCTTGGTTTGTACTGGGAGTTCTAACAACAGTATCCGTGGGACATCAGGAGCTACAGAGCAGTGTGGACTGCATTCTGATCACACAGATACCCATGCAGCATGTGTTGCTTACTTATAATGCACATGAAGATGCCACTACCTTCTATATCCACTTAATCCATTTGTATATTCTACATACGTGCATCAGGCTGCTTTCCATCTTTAAATTCAAGTATACTAAAAAGAGTTCACAGTCACTGCAGATTATTTCTGTTGTCTGGCTTTCCAAGTCAGTTCCTCAGTTGTATGTCTATCTCTGGCTGCAACCTCTTGGCATAACTCACTGCTTTCCTGTGACTCGGCAGCAACAGTTGACTCTATGCCTCCATCCCAAAATCTTCAAAGCTTCACCTGAATCATTCTTAATCTTCCGTAAGACTTACTGCATCCTTTACTAAAGTGGCTGATCTGCTAACCAGTGGGAATCCCTTCCCATGTTGCAAGTTGGCAGCTGTCAATCTACATCACTAATGATTTTCCTTCAAGCAGGTGTTCTGCAAGCAATTGCTTGCAGAATAATTGAAGTACAAAATAGTTGCTGTAGCAGGAGTGAGATTCTGCAAAGTCTCTCTTTTATAACTTCTAACCCTACTGAGCCAGTATTGCATTAGAAGCTGAGCTGTAATGTATTGCCCTGTGTTGCATGATACTGCTATTCAATCGACTAACCGACTACTATACAATCGACTGACTGGGGTGGGAGATTGCAACCTTCACGTGGTCCGCCCTGTTTCGACTAATGCAATCAACTTGAAGTGCACAAACGGAAGATCAAATAGAACAAGTTGTCCAACAATTTTAGGCTGTGCACGCCACACGAATGAAGAAGGAGAAGCCTGACTACTGCTGCTGGCATGTGTGTTGGTGAAACTTTTACACAAGAGCTGCATGGTGAATGAGTGGACCCATAACAGTGACCCTATTTCTGGACATTGGGAATTACCCTTTGATTTGAAGCTACAGTTACATCTGTGTGGGTCATGAAACATGGAATTCCGTGGCATTTTTGGCAACCATCTCAATGGAAGTTACACTCTATACTCCAAATCATATCTAAGCTTTTTGTGCCCAACAGCTTATATTGGATTTATTCAACCTTTGGATCAAAGCAGACATGTCTCAGTGCATGATTTAAATACTTACCAGTGCTTTGGTACGTATTTCAGCACACCGATAAGAACACTCACTCTTTCACCTTTTTTCATTTTATGTTCCAAACATGAAGCTCTCCATTATCTCAATGACAGCTGGCAGAACTACTTGTATAACTCCTGAAATAAAATGCTGGAAACACTCAGCAAGTCAAACTGCATCTAGAGAAAAACAAACATTTCACATTTCTGGTCCTTGACCCTTTCTGATAGAGCCTGATGAAGAAATTGTTCTGGTGAGGGGTGCTGGACCTAAACGTTAACTCTTTCTCTTTCCACAGATGCTGCCTGAACTGCTGAGTGTTTCCAGCATCATCAGTTTTTAAATTTCAGATTTCCAGCATCTGCATTTCTTTTTCATTTTCATCTTGTAATTTCTGTACTGCTTTGCAAGTGGCTGTCTGCAGAGTTGCTAAGTTAGTGAGTGTGCAATGTCTTTCAACATTGATTTCTGAGATCAAAATATTTTATTAATGTTCTCTGCGGTACTGACTTCCTGGACATTCACTGTCTTTAACCTCAGGAATGTTATTGGCCAAGAGAAATATCTCTGTCTTTTCCCTGTAGGAATGATTTACACGCCTTGTTATGCACCCTCAGGCTATCTATGGGGCTGCATGTACATGAAAAGTAATTTCTTTTCATTTCCCTCTGAAAGAATGTCACAGTGTCTGAGTCTTCTGTCTGTTTGGACTTCACACCCAACAATACCCCATTATTGCAGATTGATGTTGCCAGTCTTTGTTTTAACTTTTACTTCAAAATCAGTTGGTACCTTTTTAAGACTCAAAGTTGCTGTCTGCAGCCCTCTTTCTCTTTCTCTGCCTTTCATTATCTTTCCCTCCCCCATCTCTCCTTTATTTTCTCTACCTCACTCTCCCTGAGATGGCCCATCCTTGCAAACCACTCGTTGAGCTCCATTGAAGAATCTCAACATTTGGGGCTAGTTTCTGACTACTGCTGGTTTTGCCCTAAATCTATAGTTTCCCTAGAGTACCACAGTGAACATCTCAATCCTCGATAGGGTGACACCTGGTAGTTCAAACGTTTTGCAATGACTTTTACTGTTGCCGTCTTTCTTCTTTGGAACTGAAGACAATTATCAAGGCCAAAGGGTGGCCCAAGACTACACGGGGAGCATTGCGGAGCTCTGACTATAGTAATGCCTACAGTAGACCAGGAGTTTCTGGTGTAGACTTTATTCTGGTCTCACTGAAAAACATCCTCCTATTCAATAGAGTGCTTACCACAGTAACAAAGCTCCCATGCAAACATTTTACCCATGACAAAACTAAAGCACTGAACCTATCCAATATTTTCCTGTAATTTCTCTGCTGACTTTGTGTCAGATTGACCACGAATTGCTGATATCCCTTCCAAACTTCTGTGATTCGTTTGCAAGGGTGCGAAAGGATAGGAGGCTCAAAAGAAGAATTTCCTGAACTATGGTTTTTACCTCCCAAAGATTTGCGAAAATAAATCTCCCGGCACTGAAGTAGCAACTCTGAGAAGAATCACCGGGTTATTAAAACATACAAATCAGCTTTGAATGTGTCTGCTGTTAAAATACTGGAGGAGGGAATCATCCTTGTCATTTGTGGAAATGGGAAGTCATCTTCTGGAATGTATCCAACAACAGCATAAACCCTGAACTAAAAGAAGCAATTTTTTCAATGTAATTTGTCCGTGCTATAACACCTACCTGCACATTACTGTTCAGTGGTGAAGCAGCTGGTTCGCTTCTCACATTGCACCAGATTTTTTTGGCATTTATCTTTAATTTTGCAATAGAAATGTCCCTTTAAAGGCACAATGTTCAGAAAGTGCCCCCAGGGCAAAGAACCACAAACGGGGCGACCCGGAATGTGTCTGAATTCCTTGTGTGATCCAGACACAAGGGGAAACCTTCTCCCTTGGGGAATGTGTGACTGAGAGTCCTCTCACGCTGCACTTCCCACAACGGCTTCTCGCCTCACTCGACTTGCACCCTGCTCCTCCTTCCTGTCATCCCCCTTCTCTACTCCCCAAGTCCCCTATCCTTCAGTCCATTTTAGTACTCTATCACACTTCATTCAGGCTGAATCTGCAACTCTTCTTCCTCTGCCCCACCTACACATTCTGTTGTCCCTCAGTCCCGATTGCATTGACCCTGCCCTCCTCCCTGATTCCAACTCCAATCATTCCTGGCAGTCATCCCTCAGTGTCAACAGTGGCCCGAGCTCTCCTTCATTCTCTTGAACTTTTCTCATGTTTTTTTTCTCTTCCTATCATTACACATTGGTGGTGGGAGTTCATTTTGTCAGGAGTATTTGCCGTCAGTTTGCAACATCTGGAATCAGTTCGAGCAGCAGCGACACACTGAATTATGCTGATTATTCAGCGCAGTTTCAGCAAACTCCACATTCCATCTGCTGTTTGAGTATAGTGATATATTTGAGTATAGTATATATTTCCTGGGTTCATTGGTAATTTTCTGTATTTACAGAATCCTTCTGCTCACGGGAATACTTTCCCCACATCCTCCCCGCCCAAACTGTTCATTATTTTCAAGACCTCTTTTGTATCATCTTCAACTCTTGGACTTTAACTGAAGAAAATTACGTATAACCTGTATAATCTCCTCTAACAGCTCTTCCTCACCACTCTGCTAATATTTTGTGTCTTCTCAGGGGCTCCAACATTTTTCTTCATGAAATAGTGATCAACCTTTACAACCTGAAAATAACATATTACTGTGATTTACATGTCCCACTCCTCTCCATATAAATGCTGGTGCTTTAAATGGTTTGATGTATCTTTTAATGTGTCAGAGGTAGTGAGGAAGGCATTTGGTTAGTTTGTCATCAAAGGCTGAGGCATTCAGCATAAGAGACACAAAGAAGTGCAGGTGCAGGAATCTTGAGAATACAAAGTTCTGGAGTAACTCGGCTGGTCACAGAGACTCCAACCCCAAGCACCTTCTGATCTGGAGATTCTCCCGCCTGGATCCCCTAGGAAACTGGAGGCTCCAAACTCATGTGGGCGAAGCACACATCACGAGCGCGAAGCACGAAGTCCCTTGCGGCCGGGGTCCGGGGGGGTGGGGGGGTAGAGCGCCTAGCATGCACATTATACATGTATACACTACATGCATTAAAACTTATGTAGTATCGCGTGTGCGCATTTGGTGATTTATACACCGTGGAAATGCATGAAAATTAAATTCCACTTTTCAAAAAGGTGATTGGGCGGGAGAAAGAACATTTCAAGCGGGAGAAAATACATCTTAAGTGGGAGACACAAAGCCAGGGCGGGAGAAATTAAATCTCAAGCGGGAGAGCGGGAGATTTTGCGAAAATGGCCTTTCGGCGGGAGATCTCCCGCCGAAAGCGGGAGAGTTGGAGTCACTGTGGTCAGACAACATCTGTGGCGGGAATGGACAGACAACATTTTGTGTCGGGACTCTTTGTTCCGACTGATTGGTGCGGGGGGGGGAGGGAAGAGAAAGCTGGAAAAGAGCGGTGAGGACAGGACAATGCCTGGCCTGATATAGGTAAAGGAGGATTGCTTGGCAGATGGGTGGAGTAAGTGACAAAGCTAGAGGTGAAAAGGAGACAAATGGATGTCAGATAAGGAGTAAAAAGTAAAGCCAAATGGAGGGATTTGTGGGAGGGGTAGGGTTACAGGGAAAGGGCTGCAGGAAGGGCAGGGTAAAGAGAGAGCATCGGGGTGGAAGTGGAGGGGGGAGATTACTTAAAATTGGAGAATCCAATGTTCATATTGTTGGCTTCGAATCTACCCAAACAGAATGAGAGGTGTTATTCCTCCATTTCGCATGTGGCTTTACTCTGCCACAGAGGAGGTCCAAGACTGAAAGATTGGTTTGGGAACAGGAGTTAAAATGGTTAGCAATCAGGAGATCCAGCAAGCCTTAATGGGCTGAGTGCAAGTCTTCAGCATAACAATTGCTAAATTTATTCTTGGTCTTTGGTCTTGCTGATGTAAGGGAGGCCACATCAGGAACACTGAATGCAGTCATCAATGTTTGAAGCGGTGCATGCGAACTCCTGTCTCACCTGAAAAGTTGCTGTGCTCCCCGTCACACCCATCACAGCATTCTCTGACATTCCCACCACCTTCAACATGATCCCACCACAGATCACAACTTCCCAGCGCTATTATTTTCCACAGATGCCATTCCCTCCGCAACTCTTTGGTTAACCCACCCCTCCCACCTAAACTGCCGTCCCTAGGTACTTTCTCCTACAAATGCAGATGTAACACCAGTTATTACACGCCCTCCCTCGGTTCCATCTAGGGACTCTGTACCAAGTCAAGAGCAGTGGGTTTAAATGAATTATAAGCACAGAAACCTATGTGCTGTAGAGAAAAAAAAGGGATTGGAAATGAGGGGGGCATTTTTTAGGATGATGTATTTCCTGACTTTATTCCCAAACAGCAACAGCAGTATTGAAATTCTGAATTATTTATTTTCCAAAGGGCTGTAGATTCTGGAGATCAAGATTTACCATGATTGGAACTAAATGGTAGAGCAGGCTTCAGATCAACCTGGAGACCAAGGCCATGCACTCCAGTGATTTAAGGAACTATCTTTACACGGCACATAAGTGCCACACGAGTTACTGAAGGAAGCTGCAATGAATGGAACAATCAAATAACAAGATTTCTTCAGCAGTGAGTCATTTTATTTGCTTATTGATCAACATCACCAGTGTAAATGCAGATCACATCATCATTCCCCAAGACAACTGTTTGGGATGTGCATTCCCTTTTAATCCAGTGCCACATCCCCGAATAGTGTCTTGTTTCTGTGTTCAAGGTCCAGCAAATGTGTGATTTGTATAAAACAGTTAAAAACAAAATCAATGTTAGTCACAGATAATGCTGAGGGGAGGCACTTCTGCACGTTCTTAAAGGGGGAAGTCACTTTTAATTATGTTGTAAATAAACTGTAACCTAGCTCATGTTCTGGTATTGGGATATCACCAGCCCTTGGAAGTGTTTTTATGCTACTGAGGGCTGGTTAAGAATTGGTGAATGATCTATTTAACACCCGGCAGCGTCCATATCAACTGCCCATTCTTTTTTTCTAATGCAAATAAGCTTTCACCCACTGAGCAAAAGTGTAAAGGCACATGCCAATATACGAGCTGCAAAACTGCTCACTTGCATTGTTGAGGTGACACTGGATTGGGGCTGCAATGCAAGACTAAAGTGAAACCAGCATTAGCCAAGGCATTTCTCAAATCTTCTCCCTAGTGTTTTGGATTACTGCATGCAGGAAAAGGAGATGGATTCTGTTAAAGAACCCGTGTCTCAACATAAGCAAGCTTCCTGTGTTCCTACATTTGGCTCTCCCATCCTCAGTACACATGGAATGACTACATTTTACAAACTGTTGCACAACAAATCAATCAGCAAATGTGGGACTTGAGGCTCTGCTCTCCCCAAGTGGCTTTAGGAAGGGACCCAGGCAACCTTGGCCCACAAAGAGGCATTGGGACATCTTGTTGCAAATGTTGAAGAGACTCAAAAATCAGATGAAGTGATCAGCTGGGTACTAGCCCGCACTGCCAGTTACCTTCCAGGATCTAATGAGTAACCTCACCTACTGAAATGTAGAACAAAGCTAGCGAGTACAATAGTTGGCAGCACAATAAACATGGCCAGCAACAGGCTGACGAGATTTCAGGCTGCAGGCTCTACCTGGCGTTCCACAAAATACATGGTAGGTCATGCCCCAAACCTGCACTTCCTTGCTTCACGTCCAGAAGAGAGAGTTTACTTATGTGCTTAATCTAACAATAGGAGAGAGACTGTGTGTACATGTGTGGGAAGGGGAAGGAAAGAACCGAATAGCGTAATAAAAATTCTACAAAATACAAAATAAAAACTTTGGTCCACATTTGATAATAATCGATCTAAGTCGACAATTGATGAGACGATATGGAATGTAGAGTCATGGGAAGTCGGATGATAATGGTTACTTTGAGTTGTGATCTTCTCGCCTCCTTACAAGTTATGGAGTTCCTGTAGAGTTTGATCAAGGACCTGGTGCATACCCATGTTCTCTTCTTTTGCACGAGTAACTTGTTCTATTAAAAGCAAGGGAGAAAATGGAATACAGGTTAACATCAGACATGGAATGGTGGGGGAAAAAAAAAATTAAAAAAAATCAGACATGGAAGAAGTGGTAGAAAACAAGGAGCTGGCAGAACTGATTGTGTCTGCGGCTGTTTATAGACTACAGTTCGGCGTTCAATACCATCATCCCCTCCAAGCTTGTTACCAAGCTCACGGAACTGGGTCTGCGCATTGCTCTGTAATTGGATCCTCGAATTCCTCATCCAAAGACCAGTTTGTCCGAATTTGCGGAAATATCTCATCCTCAGCAACAATCAGTACGGGAGCACCTCAAGGCTGCATGCTCAGCTCCCTGCTTTACTCACTCTATACTCATGACTGTGTAGCCGGACACAGGGCGAACTCCATCAAGTTCGCCAACGACACCACTGTTGTTGGACGAATTACAGATGGTGATGAATCAGAGTATAGAAGTGAGATCGACCGACTGACCAAATGGTGCCAGCACAACAACCTGGCTCTCAACACTGGTAAAACCAAGGAACTCATTGTGGACTTTGGAAGGGAAAGGATGAGGACCCATAACCCTGTTTATATCAATGGGACAATGGTGGAGAGGGTCAAAAACATCAAATTCCTGGGCGTGCATATTTCTGAAGATCTTTCCTGTACCCAGCACATTGATGCAATCATAAAGACACATCAGCGCCTCTACATCCTGAGAAGATTACAGAGATTCGTTAAGTCAAAGAAGATTCTCTTGAACGTCTAGAGGTGCACAGTAGAGAGCATACTGACTGGCTACATCGTGGCATGGTTCGGCAACTTGAATGTCCAGGAGCGGAAAAGACTGCAAAAAGGTGTGACCACTGCCCAGTCCATCACCGGCTTTGACCTCCCCACCATGGAAGGGATCTATCGAAGCCACTGCCTCAAAAAGGCAGATAAACATCATCAAAAAACCACACCATCCTGGCCACACACTCATTTCACCGTTGCCATCGGGAAAAAGGTACAGGAGCCTGAAAACTGTAACAACCAGGTTCAGGAACAGCTTCTTCCCTACAGCCATCAGCTTATTAAACACGATAGCAAATAAGCTCTGAACTATACCAGACTATTATTATTATTATTGCACGATATTGTTTTTTTATTGAGTATGTGTGAATGTGTATATACACACACACTGAACTTTTTTCCCTCCCGTTATGTACTATGTTTACATATTCTGTTGTACTGCAGCAAGTAAGTATTTCATTGTCCTATCTGGGACATATGACAATAAAACACTCTTGACTCTTGCTATTGACACACAGAATTTCAAGCCCTTACATTCGCAACGTCCTCCATTTAAGTGCAGGTGGGGTGAAGAAAGCATCCCAAACTAGCTTGGAAGTCGAGTCAAAAGTTTAGAAGTAATTCCGATAGATGGCGGAATGCTTGGCTGACTTGTACCAACCCAAATTTTTTTTTAAAAGCGCCTCACGCAGAATGGCCTTGTTGCATCAGAGCATTTAACACAATAGATATCATTTGTAGAAATGGGAACAAGGTGAACAAGGACCCCTAAACTGTATTTCAGCGATTACTGGTACAGCACTACCCTAATTCAAGTTCAAGTGAGTTTATTGTCATGTGTCCCTGATAGGACAATGAAATTCTTGCTTTGCTTCAGCACACAGAACATAGAAGGCATTTAATACAAGGCAAATCCTATTTCCTATGGGAATGCATACATTTACAAGTTGCATGTGCCTTTGGTTTACAGTTCCTGCCATTTAAACTCTATCCTAGCTAGCAAACATCTTCTCACTGGCTTAACCATGCACATTGAAGGAAGCAGACATACAAATTGAGAATTGATGAAGCACGTGCATTGGGTCCTTAATGCCTCTGTTGTTAACTGCTGCTCGATGCAGTTGCAGACCCCAATTCATACCTGTTTGGCCATGAAATGTAAACCTCAGTTTAATCAATGGGTTGCTGTATGTTTGTGCTTTGAGTTTAGGATTACAATTTCAATGGATGTGTTACCTTCTGGGTTTACCCTTCCTCACACTGCTACCGAAATCTACACCTGTACCAGTCAGCACAATATTGACATAAGAGTAACACCAACCACTCCTTACAAAGGAAAATGAAATAAAATAAAATAAAAAAATGTAAAGGGGGAAAAAAATCAAACCATTGATCCCTACCCCTAGTCATACAGCTTTGACGGAGAAACACCTTTCATCCCAACTCTACTTTGCCGAATAAGTTGGCCAACAAAACCAGCCCCCACTTGCCTGTGTTTGACACATATTCTTCCAAACCTTTTATCCATGCAGCTGTCCAAATGTCTTCTATGTCAAAATTGTACCCATCTCTACCACTTCATCCAGCAGCTTATTCCATCTAAGCACCACCATCTATGCAGAAAAGCTGCCCCTCAAGTGCCTTTTAAATCTTCCTCCTCTCTCACTTTAAACCTCTAGTTTTAGTGCGGAGGTGGGCTGGGGTGGAAGCACCATTCCATGCAAGCAACAGCACATGAGATAAACAGGATCTGGCACTTACCTAAAAAACAAAAAAGTTAAGAGACTTTTTCCAGGAGTCGATGGAGATGCTTGCTCCAACAGAGTGCTGTTGAGTCACGAAACCAGAGGAGAGCGAGAGAGAGAGAGAAGCAGGGAAGGTTGAAGAATAGGAAGAGTCCTAGGTGACGACAGTGAGTTCTAGAGCAGAGGTCAGAAGATGGAGAAAGCTGAGATTGCTAGGACTCAGCTGATGAGAAAGTCCCCTTTCGAATTTCTTCACACAATCTTTATCTGGCAGCAAAAAGAAGGAACATAAAAGCAGATTTCAAGCTCAGCTTAGCGTCCCGAGGCACATAGTTGAAGGCAGAAAAAAACCCCGGAGAAATCGCGAGTAGAGTTGAAACCCCACCCTAGCTGCGTGCCTCTTGGGTCAGAGGCAGGAGACTAGCGTGCTTAAACTTGATGTTACAGTATGTCATGGAAATATCAATCCGTATCACGTTCTATTAATTACTGGGCCTCAGGCAAATGTGTTCAAACAGCTATGATGTCTCACTAGTTCTTGAGTATCCACCATGCCTTTACCTCTGAATCAGGACGTGGCCCCACTCCTGAGATCTGGCACACAATCCAGATCCACTTCCAGTACAGTGCCAAGGTAAGAAGTGCGAGTTTTGCATCAGGCCCGGTGTTCCCTACCAGCTGATGTAAAATTCAATGTTATTTAGAAATAGAGACCCAATGTTTTTGCCTATAGCATCATTCGGATAATGCGACCTTGCAGATAATTAGCCATTATCACATTTTGTGTAAACTCGTGGACACATTGGTAGTCTATATTTTAACTGTGATTGTTCTTCAAAAGAATCTAATTGGTTATAAAAGCTTTGTGATGTAACTAGATCTTGGTAGGTGTTTTATACTCATCTTACTTCACTAATCATATACAAGTCCACTTCCACATGCTCTGACAACCCACTGTTAATATGTAGGAGGAATTAAGGACATTGGACACATTTGGAGGCTGGCAACTTGCTCCACGTGGGCGTCACAATGGTCAGCTGGTAAAAACGCTGCCTCACACCACCAGAGGCCCACAATCAATCCCGACCTGCCTTGCTGCCTGTGAGGAGGTTGTATGTTCTCCCTTTAACAGTTTCCCACAGGTCTCTAGTTTCCTGCCACGTCCCAAAGATGTGCACATTGGTGGGTTAATTGGTAACTGTAAATTGTATGGGTGGGTGGCAGAATCTGGGGGGGTGGGGGTGAGAATAAAGGAAAGCAAGAGAGAGTAGAGCAAAATAGATGTAGATAATTCTGAAGAAGGGTCCCAACCAGAAGCATCACCCATCCATTTTCTCCAGAGATACGGCCTGACCCTCTGAGTTACTCCAGCATTTTGTGTCTATCTTTGAGATAAATGCAGGACTATGTAAATGGATGGTTTGTGGTTAGTGCAAACTGGATGGGCTAAAGGACCTGTTTGTTTCCCCACAGTATGAGCAAGTAATGTCAAATACCTTCACTAGAAGCTATTTTCTAAATAAGTTTGATATCTACCCAACTGCTCCTCCTGTCTCAGACCTGGGCCTTAGATTTCCTCATCTCTCAGAGCCTCATAAATGTATTGAGCCCCAACCTCTCTTGCTGTTCACCTATTAACTTGGTCCCTATTTAATTTGTTCCCAATCTCATACAGGTTGCAATAATAGCTAGGTTTAAATGGTGCTCTAAAAGGACAAGCCCGCAACAGACTGAACTCCAACAAGAACTTCAGCTTGTGGCCAGTGGAGACTCCTTGTTAGTGCCCCCATAAGGTCCAAACCTGCATCCTCCCGACCTTTCCCCAACCGATAGCTGGTGTGGAAAATTCCTTGAAGAACAAGACCTGCCCTTACCCAATAACAAGCTCTCAGGATATTTTGATATGGACTAAACTTCACCAGCACCACCAGCCTATCAGGCAATGAGTCCCCAGTCATGCGAGGCCAAATCACTCGCCTGGCTGTGGGAGTCCCCAGATTCCAGGCGACAGGAACACTGTCTGGTGCAGCACAACTAATGTGAAGAGCTGCAAACCATCTAAATGCTTTCATCAAGGCACAGAGAACCAATACTTAACTTCCACATTAAAACAAATTAATGGGGGAGTGAGCTTTGCTGTCAAGGCCAGTATTTATTACCCAATTCCAACTGCTGGATACATGGGGGTGACCAGTGCAGGTTACAATGGGGTAGAACGATAATTCCCAACACAAGACAGCTCAATCTTTTCCCGACTGGTACTCCTAGTGAACCATTGCAGTTCTTCTGGTGAAGGTGCTTCTGCAGGGGTTGGAGTGAGAGTTTCAGTACTCAGACCCAGTGATAGTGTTTCAAGTTAGATGGGAAATCTGCGGGTGGTGTTTATCAGCACCAGCCACCCTTGTCAAAATCGAGGTTGTGGGTTTGGGAGGCAGCCTGGCAGCCAGCAACAGTGTATTTGGTGGGTGGCACGCACACACCTCCATCTGATAGGTGGTGTGTCACTTTATCCTGCATGGTGTTGGCATCTGGAGTGTTATTGGTGCTGAACTAATCCAGGCAAATAGAGAGAAGGGTCTTGACTCCAAACGTCACCCATTCCTTCTCTCCAGAGATGCTACCTGTCCCGCTGACTTACTCCAGCTTTTTATATCTAGAGAGAATTCCATCTCACTCGATGGGGTGAAGGTTCCGATCACCAGGCCGGTCACTTTCTGAAGGATACCAACTTCTTGAAGCCACAGTATTTATCCATCTGCATGATGGTGACCCAGGGTTATGGTGGTGAAGAGCTCAGCTATGGGAATGTCATTGAATTTCAAGAAAATAGAATCTCCCTTGCCGGTGAAGGTTCCTCACTAACTCTTCGGGATCTCTGTACTCTTTTCATTCTGGTCTCATCCAGCTCACATCTACTCTGTGCCAACATTGCTGTTGCTGCTGTTCAGACCAAGCTCTGAAATTCCCTCAAAACTCTCACACTTGACTTAAAGTAGCTCCATTAACAACCTGGCTCTGAGCCTCCTTCCTGCCTGGTATATCAGCCTGCGTTGAGGGCACAATATAAATGTAAGTTATTGTGTTGGGAACCCATTTCCACACATTCTCCACCAGAGTAGGGGTCTGATATATAAGGTAGCAGGTGATTGCAGTCACATCCTGTATGGAGGGTCATCAGAGAAATTAGCTTTGGTTTCCAGTGAAGAACATCACAAGCAGAATACGCTCATTTTATTCCCTTCCTCACATTTGACTTGAGAGAAGACCATCAACTCAAGGACCCAATACAAAAGCAGGTCATTTAGCATCCTCGCATATACCACCCACCACCGAGGTAGTGGCTGGGTAGCATTTTTCCATCTCACAATCTTTACTCCTGATCCTGCTGTGTTTTATGTCACCACAATGTCACCTCCTTGCTCTACCTCATTGGGCGTGGAATGACGTCTTGCAGTCAGGAGTGTTTATAAGGATGCATTTTCACTCCTTCCTTAGACCTGTTCAAGAGCCACTCTCTGATGTATATAACAGTGCCCAGCTTCCTGCACCATTGCTGGGTTCCAGATGTGGATGCAAGATCATCCAAATGGCCAGTTTGGCTCGGTTACCAACAGTCCTGCCCCTCTGCAGCCACAAAGGTATCGAGTTCAAGTGTAATTTTGAAACCCAATCAGCATAAATCTACTGTCCCTTGGACACCCAGTGCAGAGGGAGTCATTATGCTACATTGATCAACCCACAAGGATACATTTTGCATTTCTCTCTGCAGAGGCAGTCTGTCCCACAGAGTATCTTCTGCATTTGATGCATTGACACAAGTGTGTTAAACATCAGCTGTTTAATAAATCCTCTGGGTCTATTACAAAAAACTGGTGCTTTTCCTGCATAACTTTCCTTTCCCCAAACATCAAAACATTCACATACAAGGTGCTGGATATTCTAGCGACTGACGTATGGTGGCCAGTTTTTATAGAGAGATATGTGACTGGATTGATATTTCCTTGTATGATTCTGCGGTGGCAATTTCACCTCAGAGTGAGAGGACATGGGTTCAAGCACGTAAACTTACAGAATATCGCACCATTGGATCTGTCGCCTTGTAACTGCCTGCCCACCCCCAACAATGCAAGGATCCCAGTAAATTTAGAACAGCAAGCCCTTTCTTGCATCTCGGGGAAAACGTGTCCCTCAAACTGCTGAGGTCCTCCAGCACTTTGTGTTATAACTACCAAATAACATGACATGCACTGGAGTCTGTGCCAAGGATTATTCCCCAAATATGACAGCGGCTTTCCTCAAAATGTTCATCAACAGCTATTTTGGGGGCCAGATAACCACAGATATACAAATCCTTTCTTTAATCATCTCCAGAGAAATTATATTGACGTGAGATGTGGTGAGATTTGTATAGACTGAGAATGAATCAGTTTGCCAACAGCAGTGCAGGATGCCAGTGGTCAGTTAGAACCAAGACAGTTTCTCAAGCTGCAAAATCACCTGCATCTTCAGATTAACATTTAATAGTTTTGAAAACACAACACATACCAGAGAGGTGAAAAAAGGACAACAGAGGAGATAACAGACAGTCTCAATTTTATTCACACAGGGAAGAGGAGAGGGAAGAGAACCGTAGATGTTATTTGACAAATAATTTCAAGGAACAGGAATGCACCACAGAAAGTTTAGATGCAAAAGGATCACTGAAGCAGTTAGTGGAGAGAGGGAAGGGGATGGGGTGGAGAGATCATTTACAAGGAAGTCATGTCATTGAGGGCCAGATCTAACTCTTCACTGATAGCTTTGTACTTCAGCTTCTGAGCATAGAGTTCATCTGTTGGTTGAAGGGCAGAAGGCAGTCAGGTTTTGGAGCCGATGACCAGGTGGTTGTGACAGAGAATATGGTGATGGAATGAGTGAAATGTTTAGTGGAAAAATAAATAAAAATGGCAAGATGAAAAATGAAAAGAAACAAATTAATTAAATTAATGGAGCAAAGTGAAAGCAAAAACAAGTTAACATTTTTCAAGACAGCATTGGAATAACTTTCAATGGTAGTTTTAGAAAACAACTGCTACACATGATGTTTAAGAAAGTACTGCAGATGCTAGAAAAGCTTAGGTAGACAAAAATGCTGGAGAAACTCAGTGGGTGAGGCAGCATCTACAGCTGTGGTAACATTGTCAATCTTGGTTCAAGCAAGGCTTCTGTTTATTGGGACTGTGCTCAACTTAAATAAACCCCAAAGACCACTGTTTCTACGAGTGGTTTACATCAAGATTATCTTACTTGTATCTCTTGATAACATTCACAAGCATAAAAGAGGGGAACCATTCAGCACATTTATCTCATCTGTCCTCCCTGCTCAAGCCCATTCCTAGAGGATAATGCCTGGTTACCAGTTACCCTCCTAGCTCTAGCTGATAATAGGCCATGAGGCCACCCAGAGTTTATCTGAGATTGGAACGGGATCTTGATCAACTGGGCTAGTTGATCAAGGAATGGCAGATGGAGTTTAATTCTGATAAATGTGAGGTGTCGCATTTTGGCAAGACAAACCAGGGCAGGACTTGCATAGTAAGTAGTGGGGGGTTGCTGTAGTAACAGATAGACCTAAAGTTACAGGTATATGGTTCCTTGAAAGTGGCAACAGAGGCAGAAAGGGTGGTGAAGGCAGCTTTTGACACAATTGCCTTCATTAGACAGGATATTGAGTACAGTAGTTGGAACGTCATGTTACAGCTGTACAGGATGTCAGCAAGGCACACTGAGTATCGTCTACAGTTCTGGTCACAGTGCTATATAAAGGATGCCATTATACTTTAAAGAGTGCAAAGATGATTTACGAGGATGTTGTCAGAACTGGAATGTTTCCGAGTTACAAAAAACTGGATGGGCTGGTCTTTTTTTCCTCTGAAGCAGACTGGTGCCCTGAAGCTTTATAAAATCAAGGCACATAGATTAGGTGAACAGCCAGAATATTTACTCCAGGTAGGGGAGTTTAACATTATAGAGCATAGACAAGGATTGCAGGACAAAATTTAAAAGTTTCCTAAGCAGCAATGTTTTTACACAGAGAACAATGTGTAAATGGAATGAGCTGCCAAAGTGCTAGTTGGGGGACAATTACAACATTTTAAAGACACTTGAACAGGTACACAGATAAGAACGTATTGGTATGATATGGGAAAGGCATGGACAAGTAGGATTAACAGTTGGTATGAACAAACTAGGCCAAAGGGCCTGCTTCCATACTTGTGTAGAAAGGAACTGAAGATGCTGGTTTACACCAAAAATTGTCACAAAGTGCTGGAATAACTCAGTGGGTCAGGCAGCATCTCCAGAGAAAAAGGATGGGTGATGTTTCGAGTCGAGTGTAAAGGTTTCTGACCCAAAACATCACCCATCCTTTTTCTCCAGAGATGCTGCCTGACCCACTGAGTTACTCCAGCACTTTGTGTCTATCTGCTTCCATACGTTAAGACCGTCTCACAGGTCACTCTAAAACATACAGTGGCTTGCAAAAGTATTCATACCCCTTGAACTTTTCCACATTTTGTCACGTTACAACCACAAACGTAAATGTATTTTATTGGGATTCTATGTGAAAGACCAACACAAAGTGGTGCATAATTGTGAAGTGGAAGGAAAATGATACATGGTTTCCAAATTTTTTTACAAATAAAAAACTGAAAAGTGTGGCATGCAAAAGTATTCAGCCCCCCTGAGTCAATACTTTGTAGAACCACCTTTCGCTGCAATTACAGCTGCAAGTCTTTTCGGGTATGTCTCTACCAGCTTTGCACATCTAGAGACTGACATTTTTGCCGATTCTTCTTTGCAAAATAGCTCAAGCACAGTCAGATTGGATGGAGAGCGTCTGTGAACAGCAATTTTCAAGTCTTGCCAGAGATTCTTAATTGGATTTAGGTCTGGACTTTGACTGGGCCATTCTAACACATGAATTTGCTTCGATCTAAACCATTCCATTGTAGCTCTGGCTGTATGCTTAGGGTTGTTGTACTGCTGGAAGGTGAACCTCCGCCCCAGTCTCAAGTCTTTTGCAGACTCTAACAGGTTTTCTTCCAAGATTGCCCTGTATTTGGCTCCATCCATCTTCCCATCAACTCTGACCAGCTTCCCTGTCCTTGGTGAAGAAAAGCATCCCCACAGCATGATGCTGCCACCACCATGTTTCACAGTGGGGATGGTGTGTTCAGGGTGATGTGCAGTTAGTTTTCCGCCACACATAGCGTTTTGCATTTTGGCCAAAAACTTCAATTTTCATCAGACCAGAGCACCTTCCTCCACATGTTTGCTGTGTCCCCCACATGGCTTTCTACTTGCCACTCTTCCATAAAGGCCCAATTTGTGGAGTGCACGACTAATAGTTGTCCTGTGGACAGATTCTCCCACCTGAGCTGTGGATCTCTGCGGCTCCTCCAGAGTTACCATGGGCCTCTTGGCTGCTTCTCTGATCAATGCTCTCCTTGCCCGGCCTGTCAGTTTAGGTGGATGGCCATGTCTTGGTAGGTTTACAGTTGTGCCATACTCTTTCCATTTTCGGATGATGGATTGAACAGTGCTACGTGAGATGTTCAAAGCTTGGGATATTTTTTTATAACCTAACCCTGCTTTAAACTTCTCCACAACTTTATCCCTGACCTATCTGGTGTGTTCCGTGGGCTTCATGATGCTGTTTGTTCACTAATGTTATCTAACAAACCTCTGAGGCCTTCACAGAACAGCTGTATTTATACTGAGATTAGATTACACACTGAATACATTTGCACGCCACACTTTTCAGTTTTTTATTTGTAAAAAAATTTGAAAACCATGTATCATTTTCCTTCCACTTCACTATTATGCGCCACTTTGTGTTGGTCTATCACATAAAATCCCAATAAAATACATTTACGTTTGTGGTTGTAACGTGACAAAATGTGGAAAAGTTCAAGGGGTATGAAATCTTTTGCAAGCCACTGTATCCAAGGCTTAGATAGGCAGCTTGTTACAATGAGAAACCTTGTTACCATCACCAGATTCCAAAGTTTATTGATCAGTGTCTCAGTCAACTCCACAAGCACCAGGTTATGGATCTGTACTGAACACAAGGATCCTCAATTGAACATCAAGGTTAATGGGAGTAAATAACTACGTACTGCATTAAAATGCTTTCAATGCTCGAGAAGCCGTGAAAGAGAACACAGCCACTTATTGGAACCTCTGCTCTCTGATATTTTAACCCCAACAGAAAGTAGTCTGTCCAGTCAACGACAGAAAGGGAGCAGCAGGCAGACCAGAGAAAGGAAAGGATACAAACCCAGATGGGAGAGAAACCTACGAGAGAGCACTGCAGCCCTGGGGAGAGAGGGTGTTAAAAACAACTGTCCCTGCAGATACTGAGGAATCACATACCTTCCAGGTCATCAATGGTCTTTTCCAGTTTTGCAACAGTTCTTTCAGCAAATTCAGCACGAGTTTCTGCCTGTGAACCACAACCAATATTAACAAGTTATTGAAATATTCAGCATTCTACACGGGAAAGTAATGAGAATCAATATACTTGGCCTGGAGTTACCGATAACAAATAACGGGTTTTGTTGGAAACAGAAGCACACTTTGGCAATGGCGAGGGAGCAGATCACCACACAGACTGAGCGGGATCAATGCAGCGACTGGACAGATACCCGAATCAGCTGGAGCCCGACAGACACAAACCTGCCGTTGTCTTTGTAAATTTAACAATTACCCTTTACTAGTCTCAATCTCATTGCTGTAGATTGATTCTAGCAATACATCCACAGACAAATGCAGCCAGTCAGCCGACTAACCATGCTGCAAGCATGCACAGGACTCAAATGTTGTGTAAAGAACTGTGCACATCAAAATGCCTTGCCCGACAGCCTCATTCAAACCACCCAGGGATACCAAGGCATGGAAACAGTAAGAATGTGAAGGATAAACATTTTGACAGATAAGAATAACATTCAGCAAATGGGGCCACACTGACTGTAACAGACAGGCCAACCAAAGTAGTTACTGACTAACTAGCAGGAAATGATAAAACTATCTTATATTCAATTTCAGTGGAGCACAGCGGAGCCGAGGATGTTAATTTATCCAGCTCAGGGCCCAACATTAATGTGAGGCACAAATGTTCCATTAATGCAAAACATATGCTTCCTTATGTTAAAATCAAATTTGAAAATGTCAGCAGACCCACCTCTTTGAGCTTGTCAGACAGAACCTTGATCTCATCCTCGTACTTATCCTCCTTCTCCGAGTACTGCCAATAGAAGGACAAATTAGTAAAAGCCCCAAGTCCCAGCGACCACAGTACTCCCATCATGACCAGACACCAAGTTGTTTTAATTTTCTTCAGTGAAGAGCAAAAGGAATAGGGGGCTACTGATCCTCTCAAACTGAACCTACAGCTCATGTAGATCATGGTTGATTCTTTATCTCCATGTACCCACCTTCACTGCATTCCATTTAAACATTCTCACCAAAGATCCACAAACCTCCCATCTCCAACTCTTTTGTGATGAGATAGATCTAGATTTCTGCTATCCTTTGAGGCTTGAGCACAAGTAATTAGATGTGCCTCAAGAACCACGTAAAAGTCACACTGCCCATTTAGAACGCAGCACAGAAACAGTCCCTTTGGCCCACAATATCTGTGCTGAGCACTAAGCCAAGACCAACTCTTATCTATCTGCACATAATCCATATCCCTTCAGTTCCATGCACCTATCCGTAAGATTCTTAAATAACACTATCGAATGCCTCCACCACCAGCCCTGGCAGCACGTTCCAGGCACTCACCACCCTCAGTGTAAAAAGAACTTGCCCTTAAACTTTGCTGCTCTCACCTTATAGCTAGTATTTGATATTTTCATCCCGGGAAACAGGTTTACTCGTGTGTTTTTATCCTGACCCACCCATCCCAGTTTTCCATCAAAATCAGATTGTCAAGATTTCAGTATTGCAGTCAACATTGTGGGTGAGCGTTTTTTGGGGGGGGGGGGGGTAAATTACAGACGTGACGTTAAACCAACACTCTACCTGTTGCCCGAGATGCACATAAAATATCTCTTGTGATTACTTAGAGCTTACAGGAGACTTTCCCAGTGTCCTGGACACATTATCCTCGGGCCCAATCATCATCGCCAAAAAAAGACGCAGTAACAAGAAATAGTCTGCTTCTTGTCTGTGTTATCACCCTCTAAATGCTTCCATTTGACTGGAAGACCTCTGTAACTTTGGGCTGCACAGTGGCGCAGCTGGTAGAACTGCTGCCTCGCGTCACCAGAGATCCGGGTTCAATCCCAACCTCGGGTACTGTGTGTGGAGAGTGTGCACATTCTCTCTGCGACTGTATGGGTTTCCTCCGGATGCCCCAGTTTCCACCCACATCTCAAAGATATGCGGGTTTGTAGGTTACTTCACATCTGTAAATTGTGCCTAGTGTGTGGGGAGTGGACGTGAAAGTGGGATAACAGAACTAGTATAAATGGGTGATCGATTGTCGGCATGGGCTCTTGAGCTGAAGGGCTTATCTTTCAATCTAACATATTCCCACAGCAACCCTGGCCACATCCTACAGATATATCAGATGCATTATTCCTCCATCTTCTCTTCAACATGGATGGCCAATCTTTTCCCTCCAGAGTGGGGAGCGTGAAACTAGAGGGCACAGCTTTAAGGCAAGAAGGGAAAGATTTTAAAGTGGACCCAAGGCATCACTTTTCCATCCAGAGGGTGGTGGGTGTACGGAACAAGCTGCCAGACGGAATCGTAGAGGCGGATACAATGACGTTTAAATAAAAACATTTGTACAGTTGCACAGATAGTAAAGGTTTAAAGGGATATGGGCCAAACAAGGAAATGGGCCTAGCTCAGAAAGACACATTGGTCGCCATGGACACATTAGGTCAAAGGGGTTATTTCCCTTTCCCAGTTCTGATGAAAGGTATTCAACATGAAATGGAACCTAATCTGATGTCTCGAGCATCTGCAGTTTAAAAATTTTTTTTTACCAACAATAGAAAAGTACTCGTCTCCAGATTCCTCAGCATTCCAACACTCCTCATGAAGAGAAAGATTGGAGTTGGTGGAGAAGCTGCGAATGGTTAGTGCAGTGACCATGGAAACAATAAAGACCAAACCATTGCCTCAGAGGGCTGTGGAGGCAGTCAACTGATATTTTTAAGGCAGATTAATAGATTCTTGATTAGTAAGGGTATTAAGGGTTATGGGGAGTAGGCAGGAGAGACGAATCTCAAGGGGATTGAGAGGGAAAGATAGACCAGCCATGATTGAATGGCAGAGTAGACTTGATAGGCCGAAAACCTACTCTCCACAGAGATCGAGCGAGCAGTGTACTCTCACCTTGTCTGATTGAGCCTCCAGTGATTTGAGATTGTTAGTGACATTTTTCAGCTCTTCTTCCAGATCACCACACTTCCTGTATGAAAGAGATTGGAACAGGGCAAGAAAATTTAATAACAGTGTGGCAGAGATCAGCGATAAACCTGCATTGAGCAGTGCCAGCCAGCAACCTCCTCAGGAGATGCTGTGAACATGCTCCCTAGCACACATCCAACAAGTCAGTATAGGAACAGATATGGGGCCCAAAACTGCTCACAATACTCCAAATGCGGTTTGACCAGTGCCTTATAAAGCCTCCACATTACATCCCTGTTTTTGTATTCTAGCCCTTTCTAAATAAATGCTAGCATTGCATTCGCCTTCCTGACTACCAGTTCGATGAGTCACAGATTATTGCCCAAACAATAATTAATAGACTGGTCTCTGATACCCAAGTTTGGTCTCTGATATTATTTTGTTAAACAATGCACTCCTCCTGTCCTGGAATATCAAACTGACAAAACAATTTCATGGATAGGGTCTATTTAGGTCACCTGCCTCATGCCATGGGGCCTCGTTGAACATGTCAGGGAGGCTTTTACCCAGCAAGTTTTTTATTTGTGTAGCAGAGGGTGGCAGCATGCCCCAATCATGAAACCCACACCCTTAATTGCAATCAATTTAGCAGTATGGAACACAAAAACAAGGAACTGCTTAAACATATACAAGCAAATATAATTGACCTTGTGTTTCCAGCTCATGAAGGAAGGCCACGGTGATGGGTCTAATTCCGTCGCAGTGAGGAGGACACGTTCCAGCCGGAAGCATTTGAGAAACAGATCAGACTATCAGGTTTGTACTCGCTACGGAGAAGCTCTCGCTACGTGCAACCACATCAACAACTAACCAAGCTGACCCCAATTACAGGGAGCTGAGAGATGATCCGGACCAGATGGAATGGAAGCATACAGGTAAATGGGAGCCCCTCAGGGCAGAGACAGCACATTGTCAGAGGGGGAAAAATCAGACAGTAGAATGTCACCTGATGAGACATGTTTAAAAAAAGCAAGAACAAAGAGGGAATTGAGCCAACTATAGAACCAGCTAACAGCACAGAGGGAATGTATGGAACAAATCAAAGATGGAGATAGGCTGATGGTGAACAAAGGGGAAGAGTATGAGCCCGGGTGACTAACAGACAGTAAAGCCACAGGTGACTAACACACAGTAGAGCCACAAGTGACTAACACACAGTAAAGCCACAGAAAATAATTTCACCATGAATCTAGTCAAAGCTGATGAGCATTTTTATTTTACCTGAATATATCCCTGACATGGACAACAGTAGTTACATTATTAACATTCTTTAAAGATATTTAGCCGATTAAAGGTTTTTCCACAAATACAAAATAAGTAAAAAGTGATGTATCTCTTCTCCTTCAAGCTCTCGGTTGAAACAAACAGGCTCCTGGATCCCCTCCTGGTCTGACCTGGTGCGGGATCCCCGAGTTCTGCCCGATCTATAGCCCAGCCCAAGGACAGTCTCGCTGGTGGAATCAGATAATTTGGAACTTCTGTATTCTAAACCAGTAGATACCTGCAGCTCACCACGGAACTGCCAGAAACTGACCCAGATTAACCAAGTTCACTTTTTATGTTCAAGAAGGAACTGCAGATGCTGGAAAATCGAAGGTAGACAAAAGTGCTGGAGAAACTCAGCAGCTGCGGCAGCATCTAGGGAGCGAAGGACCAAAACGTTTCCTACTCCCTTTGCTCCATAGATGCTGCCGCACCCGCTGAGTTTCTCCAGCATTTTTGTCTACCATCACTTTTTATCACTGGTCCAGAACAAATATTTGAGGCTTGCGTCCCTTCCACCTGCCTGAGGCTATTTTTCTCTCTGTCCTGAGAAGGGTACCCATCCCCCAGTGACCAAATAGTGTGAACTCCTCCACCTCTATCTGTTCATTTTCCCACAAGAACATGCCCCTCCTGTTGCAAAATGCCCAGGTCTGCATGGATCCCAATTTCCCCTGTGCCAGCTGTTTACTTTCCCATGATATTCCCTACGTTGTACAACAGAATGGTAATGGCTGCAGTGCAGGGATTGCTATAGTTCCCACATTTGTTATCTCCTCCAAAATTCCTGAAATCCTAGTTGCAGGATCTCCACCCTTCTGTTTCTGTGTCCTTGGCTCACCAATAGATCATGACTTCCAGCTGTTTCCCCTTCCTCCTGGGAAAACATGCATCCTCTGAGTGTTCCTTTATTCTGACAGCCCTTGTCAGCAGCTGCACAAATGCCCACTATTGCCCTACCCATTGCACCCCTGGTGCCCACTGCACCTTGTCTATCATTCCCCGATGTTCTGGGCCAGTTTGGACTCCAGACCTACATCCATCCCCAAACCAAAATGATGCACATATCTTCCATTCCAAACTACCCTCCCATCATCATCAGCCGAGGAGCCATGGCAGCCCAGCTGTCCCACTACACTCAGACTCCTTGGGTGGACAGCTGTGGCAAAGGTAAGGACACAGACAGACAAAATAAAGAAACTCAACCACTCTTGCCTTTGCACAGCCCGCCGGCCCATTGACTTACATCTCCGAGACTTCAGCACGCTCCTCAGCACGCTCCAGCTCGCCCTCCAAGATGACCAGTTTACGTGCCACCTGCAGAGAGACTGAAGTCAGTATCGCCAACATCCTCGGGTAACAAGATCACAGGAAACCCCACAGGCAGCTTCTCCTGTCGGGCAGTTGCAAAACTCTGCCATCTCCCACAGTCCCGCCCTTCCCCACCTGAGAGCTCCCAGTCGTGGCAACTCGACAGCAAACCCTCACCTCTATCACCAAGGACAAGTACAGGATCACCTTTTCATATAGGTTCCCCTCCACCTCAATTTGAAAATATATCGCCATTCATAATGTTATCCAACATGTAAACATGCCCTTCGGACCCACTCATCCATGCTAGCCAAGATGCCCATCTTCATCCCTGGGTCTCCCTGTCCCCCAGCACTGTGGGAGTACTTTCACCAGAAAGACTGGTGAAGGCATGAAAGGGAAATTACAGATTGGTAATAAATGCTGCCCCGCTGAGCAAAGCCCACCCATGGAGAATGAATAAAGGAACTGGCACACAGTGCACCGGTTTCCCCTGCTGCCCTCATGCTGGGGGCAGGGGTTTGAGAGGTGTTATCAGAATTGCTTGGACTTTATATACTACAGCCAGTGGTGGAAGGGGTGCACATCAAACGGGCTGCTATGTTCTGGACCTTATTTTATTGTTCGAGCTGTACACTTACAGGTGGAGAGAATCCATTTTCTGAATACCTCTGATGAAGTCCAACTGAAGAGTTCCCACCCAAGACCTTGGTTTGATTATGACCTGTGTGTGGGGTTTGCACGTTCTCCCTGTGGCAGTGTTTTCTACAGGTGCCACATCCCAAAGAGATGCGGCTTTGTACATTCATTGGCCACTGTAAATTGCCCCATGTGTGTTGGGTAAGTGGGAAAACATAGAACTAGTGTCAACGGGTGATTGATGGTCAGTTTGGACTTAGTGGGTTGAAGGGCCAGTTTCCATGTTGTATGTCTAAACTAAACTAATACAGAACAACACCGATATAGAATCAGAATTCCTAAACTGGCTGACAACTGAATCGTGAGAGATTACAAGGAAGCAGAGACGCTTCAAGCTGATTTAAGCAAGTTGAATGAAAGGCCCAATATATGGCAAGTGCAGCAGTAACACGAGTAAACGTGGCAGGTAACGCGGCTGGTACATTGGTTTGGGTATCGCTGGGTGCTCACCTCCTCGTACTTGCGGTCTGCTTCTTCAGCAATGTGCTTTGCCTCCTTCAGCTGAAGCTCCTGAAGTTCCATCCTTTCCTCATCCTTCATTGCACGGTTCTCAATCACTTTCATGCCCCTGTTGAGGAAATACACGGTCAAGGCGACAGCTAGGAACAGGAGGCTAATACCAGGGCAGTGACATTTACTAACCGAGAGCTTCAACCAGCAAATCAGCGCAAATTCAACCAGTCAAACGGTATTTGGTGATTGTGTTGTTAATGTACTTCAAAGGTGGTCCGGGCCAGCACTGGGATTGGGCACTATGGACATGGCCTCAGAACATCAAATACCCTGCAGTTTACACGCCAAGGTAATACACCATCAAATGTCAGCAGCCAGGGTGAACAATGTCCAATCCAAAGAACATAGGTGATCTCCTAAACTAATTCACATGGAGATAATTACAACCCACAGCACCAAATCATGCCATATTGCCCCACTTGTCTGGGCACTCCATGGAAGTCACTCCACCCACTTTTCTCAGGCAGGCTCTGAAGATCACGGACAACTTATTTCCACTCCGGTTCGGTAATTCTTCAACCTGAAACGTTAACTCTTTCCCAGATGCTGCCTGACCTGCTAGGTGCTGCAGTGCAGGAGGTCTAGTCCACTGCCAGTCTTGTGGTCATGACTTTCCAATGTCCCACCCCCCCCTTACAGGAAGAGCTGAGTAACTCAGCCGGAACAGAAGGAACTAGAACCCCAGCTCCAGTATCCCCGTTTCCATGGCACTGTGTTTGGAGATTGTGTTTTGTGACACAAACCCCTGCACACTAACCTCTCACTCTCGTCCGCTGCTTTCTCAGCCTCCTCCAGTTTCTGCAGGGCAGTGGCCAGGCGCTCCTGGGCCCGGTCCAGCTCCTCCTCCACCAGCTGGATCCGTCGGTTGAGGCCAGCAACATCGCCTTCAGCCTGAGGGGGGGGGCGCAAAGAGACTGATTTTAGATTTATTCCCCTTCCACCGTACAATGTCACCCCCTTGCTGCTTGTGCTGCAGAATACCTCCAAGACCAATAGATGGTCATCACCTGGGCTAAATGCTGAATAACCAAACTGCAGTGATTTTCCCTTTAGCACGGTTGGGTAAATAGGCGAATAGTCAGATGAGCCAAAGGCAGACACAAAATGTTGGAGTAACTCAGCAGGACAGGGTGCATCTCTGGATAGAAGGTATGGGCGACGTTTCGGGTCAAGACCCTTCTTCGGATTCCAGCATCTTCAGGAACTTCAGCACCTGCAGTTCCTTCCTACAGTCGGATAAGCCAAGTTTAATTTGCCATTTGATTGGTCATTCCGTTGGCTGGGGTGCAACTTTAAACTAGCTTCACCGACGCTGGAAAAGGTTACAAACTCTCGGGAGAATTAATTAGGACGGAGGTTGTTGGGAGAGTCAGCAAGCGGTACGCCACCTGTTAAAACCGTCCAGAGATTCCTGCTGGAATTTCACATTAAGATGGGACCTGAATCCAGGGAGAAGCGTTTTCAGGACGAGTGGGAACACATTGACCATTATAGACTTTCAGAGTAATATAGTTAAAAGACCAATCTCCATTGACAGGGAAAACTTCCTTAAATATACCCGCTGACAATTTGTGTTAATATTTACCAATTCAAAAACATCAACCCAACTGATAACCACCCTTTTGGTTTCTAGGAATGCCAGCACTCTGCCCACACAAGTTTCAGATACAGGAAGCACATTACAACGGTCTATGTTACAACACAGTTGTAATACCATCCTGTCACAAGGTATGTCGGGACTTACTACTGATATTACAAATTTGTGAGGTTATCACAAATGTCCTCATTCTTCAGAGAACGGGGATTCCGCTCCCCCACTATAGATGAGGCTCGCACCAGGGTCTCCTCCATACTCCGCAACACTGCCCTCTCTCCCCATTTCCCCACTCGCAACAAGGGCAGAGTCCCCCTGGTCCTCACCTTTCACCCCACCAGCTGGCAAATACAACACATAGTTCTCCACCAGTTTTGCCACCTCCAACGTGGCCCCTCCACTTGCCACATCTTCCCATCTCTCCCCCTCTTCCCATCTCCCCCCCGTCTGCCTTCCGCAAAGACCGCTCCCTCCGCAACTTCCTTGTCAATTCTTCCCTTCCCTCCCGCTCTACCCCTTCCCCGGGCACTTTCCCTTGCAACCGCAAGAAATGCAACATTTGTCCCTTCACCTCCCCCCTCCACTCCTTTCAGGGACCCAAGCAGTCCTCCAGGTCCGACAGAGGTTCACCTGCACCTCCTCCAACCTCATCTACTGCATCCGCTGCTCTAGA
The DNA here is from genome assembly GCA_035221665.1 of Okamejei kenojei. Taxonomy (NCBI): domain Eukaryota; kingdom Metazoa; phylum Chordata; class Chondrichthyes; order Rajiformes; family Rajidae; genus Okamejei; species Okamejei kenojei. The sequence goes on from CM069158.1 coordinate 21,167,383, forward strand.
TGCCAGATGCTCTATATCGGTGAAACCAAGCGGAGGCTTGGCGATTGTTTCGCCGAACACCTCCACTCGGTCCGCATTAACCAACCCGACCTCCCGGTGGCTCAGCACTTCAACTCCCCCTCCCATTCCGTATGTGACCTCTTGGTCCTGGACCTCCTCCACGGCCAGAGTGAGCAACACCGCAAGTTGGAGGAACAGCACCTCATATTCCGCTTGGGGAGTCTGCATCCTCTGGGCTTGAACATTGAATTTTCTCAATTCTGTTAACCCTTGCTGTCTCCTCCCCTTCCCACCTCTCCCCTCAGCCCTCGGGCCCTGGCATTCCCTCTCTCTCTCTCTATCTCTCTCCCCCACCCTAGTCGCACTAGCTTCTCATTTTCACACTACAAACAGCTTACAATGGCTTGTTCCCTTTATCATCCATACTTTTTTGCATATCTTTCATTCATTGTTCTTTATCTCTCCACATCACCATCTATAACTCTCGTTTCCCTGATCAGTCTGAAGAAGGGTCTCGACCCAAAACGTCGCCTATCTCCTTTGCTCCTTAGATGCTGCTGCACCCGCTGAGTTTCTCCAGCCTTTTGTGTACCCACTGATATTACAATCCTGATTCAGGTGGAAACAAATTCATGGCTAGCGTCAGGTTACTGAGTGGAACTTGGATGTGTGTAGACAACCATCCATCGACTAGCCCACTGCTACTTGTAGTGCCCAGACCAAACTAGTTCCCCATCTTGCCTTTGCTGCCGTTCTTAAATAACTCTCAAGTCTTCCAGGACTTCGCCTGTGGATAAAGATAAATTAAACATCCTTGCATGGGCTTTTGCAATTTCTTCCTTAGCTTCTCAAGGTCCAAACTTGCTCTTGGTCAGCCCCATGGGATTTATTCACCTTGATGTGCTGTAAGTCCACTAATACCTCCCCTTTAGCAAGTCATATATAGTTCAGACATCACAACTCATTCCTCAATTCCTTAGTTTTTAGGATCTTTTCCAAAGTAAAAGCCGATGAGAAATATTCTTAGAAATCTGACTCATCGTCTGTGGCTCCACACAGATGGCCTTTCTGATTCACAGGACCCAGTCTCTCTCTAACCACCTTTCTCTCTCTCTCTCTCTCTGCCTGACAGATCCATCTAATGCCTTATTTTTGCTCCCCTCATTTCCCCCCTACTCCTCTTATGCCTGTTGAGGGATTTGGGTGATCTTGACTATTTAAAAGTCTCCTCTCTGCTGATTGGAGCCTCAACATCTCTCAGCAACCAGGGTCCCCTAAACCTACCAGCCTTGCCCTTCACCCCAACAAGAACATGCTATCTCTGAACAAGTGACATGCTATTTCACTTTTGAAATCCTCCCAGGTGCCATACGTCCCTTTGCCTGCAAACAGTTTCGCCCAATTGATTCAGCAAGATTTGCCTCGTGTCAATTTAGGAATTAAACTCATGAACCAGCCCTATCATTCTCCATAACTACTTTAAAACTATGAATTATGGTCAATGATATGAACGCCCATCTTGTTCCCCAAGAGGAGGTCCAGTGTTGCATCCTCTCTCGTAAGACCCTTTAAACATTCAATAAACTTTCTTAGATACAGTTAATAATTTCACCCCATCCAAGCCCTTTCCACTATGTGTGACAGTGACAAAAGGCCTTCGACTTGAAACATTAACCCCACTTCCCTCTCCAAAAAATGCTGCCTGATCTGCTGAGTGCTTATCACATTTTGTTCTTATTCCAGAACCAAGGTGTCTTTGAACTGGAAATGAAATAACCAATGAAATATTGATGAGATAATGTTGTTATCAGAATGTCAAGAGTGCTGAATATTGGACATGGAACTGTTAAGTCGTACCCCACGTCCCAAGCTTGCTTTACATATTGCGAGTGACAAATGGGAACCTATAGGTAGTTTTCTAACATATGGGTCAATGGTCATCCCACTGCTTTCAGGGCCTCCCACAGAAGTTCATAGTGTAGAGTGATGCCTTATTCACACATGTGCAGAACAGACTAAAAAATGAGGTCTACAGAATGCAGAAAAGGTACAAATAGCAGAATGCGTTCGTATCAAATTTCAGGCCAGAGATCAGAGTGGGTACATAGAACAGCTATTCAATAGAGGAAGGTGGGTGGTGATGTTCCACATGGATCTGGACAGTGTCATAGCTTTGCGATTTACATTCATAATTTAGACTTGGAATCAAGAATAGAATTTCTTAATTTGTGGATGATGCCAAATTGAGGGAGAGTCAGTCTCAAGGTGGGCACCAACAAACCTCAAGATATTAATAAACCTCCAGACTTGGCAATGCACTCGACAGCGATCTGTCCACTACATCCCTTTCAGGCAAACTGAAATCCAGCCCACCGTTGCAACACAATCCTTTAATGCAACACAGGTACACAAGCATCCCGAGCTTACGAGTTAATAGAAACCCATTCACTACCGTCATAAATGTGGCACCAGGGAACAAGTCTGGCAAGAGACTGAAAGGAATGTTGACAAGAGACAGAATTATATTAAGTGGCGCACTCAGAATGTCTCAATGTGAAGAGGTTAAACAACTGCACAATACTAAATTTTAGGAGCTAATTATCCATTCCCTGGTTCACTAAGGGACTATTGCCAAGGGCAACATAAACCATCCTTCGATCACAATCCCTGGAGTGTTGGTAGTGCAAACCAAAGCAGGAGCTTCTCAGATGACAACGATATAAGCAAATTTGATGTCTGTGGATTAAAAGGTGCAAGAGATATCACAATGCCTTTGGTAATTCAATTGAGAACCAGGCTGATTATGGTGCACAGATGAGGGGAAAAGGAAGATAAAATGGGTAAAGAGGATGCTGAAAAAAGTGGTGGGCAGTGAAGTCAATGCTAACCCCCTACTATTGTGCTAATACGTCTTTTATTTTATTTTATTTTAGGATTCGGCAGCATGGAGGTGCAGCGGTAGAATTGCTGCCTTACAGCAGCAGGGACCTGGGTACGACTGTCTGTCTGTATGGAGTTTGTACATTCTTCCCTTGACCGCATGGGTTTTCTCTGGGAACTCACATCTTCTCCCATATTCCAAAGAAGTGCATGTTCTGTAAGTTAATTGGCTTCAGAAAAATTGTAAATTGTCCCTAGTGTGTCGGATAGTGCTAGTGTGTGGGGGGATTGCTGGTCAGTGCGGACTCGGTGGGCTGAAGGGCCTGTTTCCACACCGTATCACTAAATTAAATTTGGCTGCACAGTGGTATCACTGACAGGTTATGCCTTGTGCTGCGCATTGAACTGAGCAACTGCTCAAAGCAATCACGAATCCAGCACCGCCAGTTCACTTAGGGCCACATTGTCAACTGAGACCCCAGGAGCTCTGCCCATTCTGTGCTGTACACCTCTTCCCCTGGGGAAGAGATTAATTAAGCAGCAAACGCAAATGCCAGATCTAAGAGAATTCCCTCCTAAACAACGTAAATGCAGCTATAATCAATCACTGCAGCATCACGCGAGTTAGCATGCTGAAAAGAGAATGAAATGTGGAAAATGTGTATTGAGTCTGTTGAGAAAAAGGGAAGCTGGAGTGAAAACAGGATGTGTGGAATAATCGTTAAGAGATGATTATTGTACAAAAGCAGAACTCTGCTGCTGTTTGAACAACCACAAAGTGCTGGAGTGACTCGCTGATCAGGCAGCATCTCTGGACAATATTGCGGGTCAGGACCCTTCTTTGGGATTGTCTTCGGGTCTTCAGACCTGAATCGTTACCTATCCACATCCTCCAGAGATGCTACCTGACCCACTGAGGTACTCCAGCACTGCCTTTTTTTGTAAACCAGCACCTGCAGTTTCTTGTGTCTGCTCTTTCAACAGGGATAATTTTGTAAAGGTTATATCCACCAGGATGAAGATATTGGCCTCAAGCCTGTGGAGTAAGATAGAGGCCACAGATTCAGAGGTGAGTGACAGAAAGGACTCCTTCACAAAGAGCAGGGAGAGTCTGCACAAGGCAGGTCCTCATGAAGTTCACAAAACCTGTTCCCTGTTAAATGCAAAATCAGGATCAGCAAACAGGAGGCCACACTCGGGGAAACACAGCTCAAACCCGGATGATAAACCAGAAGCTCGCAGATCAATGGGGATCTGTTTCGAGTTGTGGCCAACCCAGCACTGGGTGTGAGCTGGCACCGTCCCAGCCCATTCTCCCTCCCCCCCTCCACACAGCTCACACCACACAGCAAAGGGCTGTTCCAGCAGAATGCCAGCAGCAACTCCACAAAGGCAGGAAGCCAGCTCTTGTGGGAACTCCTCTTTGCTACACGGTTGAAAACCAGTCAGGAAATGACAGGGCCTGCCCACACAAACTGTCCTTTGCTTCAAAATGGTCTCTGCCAATTAGTTGTTGTGCCTCAGTAGAGGATATTATTAGCATAATGGGATTAGTCAGTGATCTCAGCTCAAGAACAACAGCAATTTCCAAAAGATTAGGGATCAGCTCTGCTTCAATAGCCTGCCCCTTCCTTCCTCTGACAGAGCTTCACTTATTCCTTATTTGGTAATACTCAGCTCAAAGGAGGGAAATTGTGGCTCGAGGCTCTGAAAATCTGATAGAAGCCTTGCATTAATCTTGCACCCACATGACAGAGGCAGAAAGCCCACATACCACAGATGCCAATGCTCTTACACGTTCGCAGGCTTGCTAAGTTGTAGATCCTCTGAGATCTCCCAAGTATTTCCACTCCATCACAATCCAACATCCTTTCCCCTGCAGTTCCTCCCCATCAAATCTATAAATAGCAGCACACTGATGAATGGGGCTGTTTTCCCAGCGAAGGCCTTCATGCTTAGCCAAGCCCCATCCAGGTCTGAATACATCATCCTGGGTTTTTTTTTTAATGAAGTGGGGACAAAGTAAAAAGAGCAGAGCTTCTGGCGGCCATGGAAACGGCAGAGCTGCACAATGTCACGTAAGGTTTCTGTTTTACATTAAAAGAGTCTTCACATTGAGAACATTTCCCACAAGCAGTGGGCTAAGGAGTTAACACTCTGTCGACCACAGCCTGACAACTTGGGAGTTTTGTTAAAACAACATTTCATGCTTCCCAAACTTGGGATCCCCAAACAGGTAGCCATTTGGGATATGATGTTGGCCTATATATAGGGAAAGGTTGAACAGGCTAGGACTCTATACCTTGGAGCTCGAGGATGAGGGATGATCTTATAGAGGTGTACAAAACCACGAGAGAAATAGATAGGGTGGATGCACAGTGTTTCTTGCCCAGAATAGGAGAATTGAGAACCAGAGGACATAGGCTTTAGGTGAGGGAGGAAAAGATTAAATAGGAACCAAAGGGGTAACTTTTTCCACACAAAGGGTGGCAGGTATATGGAATGAGCTGCCAGAGAAGGTAGTTGAGGCAGGTATGTGGATAGGACAGGTTTAGATGGATACAAGCCAAATGCAGGCAGCTGTGACCAGTGTAGATGGGACATATTGACCAGTGCCGGCATGTTGCTTCCACACTATAAGTCTCCATGTATATGATGGAAATTTACCTTTGATGGACTTGGTTTTTGTCAAGGGGGGAGGTTTCAGGAAAACTGCCTCCTACTCCAGTGGGCCCGACGATGAAAATAATGACAGCCAGGGCTTAAAACTCACGAAAGAGGTCTTGGCAGAGTGATGAAGTTATGCAAGTACTGACTCAACACAGCAGGAAATGTTGAGCTGTATCACCATTACATCAGCCTCTGCTATCAAGATCAAACATTACTCTGGAATTACTGGCTAGGAAGGTAATAAACCACCGATTAACTTTTCACCAGAATTGGACCGAGTTGAATGATTAACTCCCCTCGCACTTTGGCAATAAATGATTGAACCCTGAGTCAGTGTAAGTAAACTGGGTGGGGACGCTCCACGGTTATCTTATGTGTACAACTATTTGCTTGTATTGCAGAGTGAATGAAAAAAGCTATATAAATGGTCTGCCTTCAATCCGGGGAAAGCTGGTAAAGGAGGCACGCTACAAAACAGACGAGACAGGCTGGGAGGTGACCCGCGAGGTATAAACTGCAGCAAAGATCTGTCGGGGAAAACACCCCACAATGCAACACATTCTGGCTCAAAGACTCTGTCCAAAAGGATACTTCCTCTCGGCCACATTTCCAGCTCGTTACCAGCTTCGAGGATTTGCCCTATGTCATTCAAATGCACCATACTCTATCCAAATAATTTATTCTGTAAACAGATCATCTGAATTTGAATGAATAGTGGTGTGCAGGATCGTGACTGGTTCGGACCAGGGGAGACTTAAAGGTGCAGAGGGAGACATGAATATGGGGAGGAGAAACTTTTAAAGAAAAACTGATGGATTTGATCTGGAACTTACTTCCTGCCAGAATGGTGGAAACATAACTAAGTCAGGGTTTCCAAAGGGAACTGGTTAGGCACTGGAGCAAGAACAACCATTGGGTCTCAGCCGAAGAGGAGCAATGGGAGAGACGGACGAATATTCCTACACTAACTGAAAATTCAAAGGATTCTTCTGGAAAATAAATGTGTTTTCGTAGAAAATCAAAGACAGCTACTATCTTTTACATATCAACGATGTGGGGAATAAAGTCATGCATGATCCATCTCATTTTAGAGCCTCACCTTCCCCAATGACAGTAAAAATATCACAGACCACAACTACAGCACACCACTCAGGGCTGGGCACAAAACACATTGTCAAATGCTTCAAAAAAGTGCAAAGGTATTTAGTTGACTGTCATATACCAAGGTACAGCAAAGAGTTTTTTTTGTTGCATGCTATCATGTCAGTAGTAAGACTAAACAAGACTACAACCAAGCCGTCTACAGTGCACAAATGCAGGATTAGGGAAGAACCTGCAAACAAACCCTCAGACTAGTCAGTGCACATGGTAACTAACCCGTTTCCCAACCATCACATCCATGGACTGGCTACTCCCTCAGTGAAGTAGTGCTTCCAAAGTCCACGTTACTTCAAGGCTGGGCAGTGCTCTCGATTTGCCCGTTCTGGGCACAGCAATATCAACATGGTTGACATTATCAGAAAACATTTACCAGAATACACAATGATGGTATCTGTGTGGAACAGATGACGGCAAATAAGTCATGGCTGGTGGACATCTTAACATTTCTCCAGTTGGTAGATGCCCGACTCTCCTCTTGCCACAAGTCTCACTTTCTGATGATACTAGTTCCAACAAACACCTTGCACCCAGTTTCTTTTCACTCCCTCCTTCTGCTCATCACCCACCTCTATCCCTATAGAGGTGTCCTATGCGTCCTATTTCACACCCTCCATGTTCCTATCTAACCACCATCATTCCCCATCCTACATTTTATTCCTTCAAAGGGATTTCTTCTAAGATTCCACCATGCGCATCCCTTTGTCTTCTCCACTCGTCACCTCCAGCCTTGGTGATTATCTTCACCATTCTTCTACCTCCCCCCCCCCCAGACTAATCTGCCAATTTGCCACTCCTCATCTGAATCCACCTATCACTTAAGATAGACATAAAATGCGTGTCAGCGGGATAGGCAGCATCTCTGGAGAGAAGGAATGGGTGACATTTTGGGTCGAGACCCTTCTTCAGACTGAAAGTCACGGGAAGGGGAATCGAGAGATATAGACGATAATGTAGAGAGATATTGAACAATGAATTATATTTTTTAAAGTAACAATGATAAAGGACTCAGGCCATTTTTAGCTGTTTGTTGGGTGAGAATGAGAAGCTGGTGTGTCTATTGGGGGGGGGGGGGGGCGGGATGGAGAGAGAGGGAATGCAGGGGTTACTTGAAATTGGAGAAATCAATATTCATACCACTTGCCTGACCTTGATCCATACCTCTTTCTATCAGCTTTCTCTGCTCTAATCCAGTCTTAAAGGGTCCCAACCTGAAACATGACTCTCCATTTCACTTCACAGATGCCACCTTACATGCTGTATTTTGGTCATGATTCCAGCAACGGCAGTCTCATGCCTCTCTATCAAACTAGTTTGTTCCTGCCAAGAAAGCTTAGCATTGGGAAATAAAGCAAGGGCAATCGATTGAAATACCCGTTCATGGACATTTCAGGAAGTCCTCTATGAACAAGGGATTGCAAACCTTGGCCAATGTCTACAAAGCAGGAGACTGACCTTTCATGCGTGGAGGATCAAGAGTCAAGATAAATGAATGGAGTTGAAGCAAAGACTGACCATAGTGTGACACTCCACCCAAATGGCTCAGTAACTTCCCCTGCAGATGTCTCATGGTGGAAGAGCATGTTCAAAACAGTGGTAATGAGGAACTGCAGACACTGGTTTACAAAAGACAAAGTGCTGGAGTAACTCAGCGGGTCAGGAAGCATTTCTGAAGAACATACACAGGTGACGATTTGGGTTAAGACCCTTCACGTCTGGTGGTGGAGGGTGGGGAAAGATGAAAGCTGTGAGAGACGAGTAGGACAAGGCCTGCAGGTGGTACAGGTGAGGAGGGAGGGGGGGGGAGGGATCAGCAAATGGTTGGACAAAAGCTACAGATGAAAAGACAGAAGGGCTGAGCCAAAAGGTTTGAAGAGTTGCAAATCGTGAAGATAGAGGAAGGAATGCAGGAGGGGAGAAAAAGGTCAGAGTCCAGGTGGGACATGGAAAAAGGGGGTTTGGTAATTACCTAAAATTGGAGAATTCAATTAAAACAGTGCCTCTGTTAATATTTGCTTCAAGCCAATTGCTCTCCCACATGCACCACAAGCCAAGGACAAACCCATTGTCCTTCTGAAACCATGGCCACTGTCCCTGCTGCAACAGTCATGGGAAGGGTGGGAGATTGCAACCTTCACGTGGTCCACCCTGTTTCAACTAATACAATCAACCTGGCATGCACAAACAGAAGATCAAACAGAACAAGTTGTCTTACAACTTTAGACTGTGCACACCATACGCAAGAAGAATTCATGGGAGTGCAGAGCCCAGTGGCTGCACCAGACAGGACACTGGGCCGTTCGAATTTCCGACTCCCGATAGCTCAGCCAGTGAAGTTAACGGTTTAATGGTTCTGAGCACGTCCCTGTTCAGGTGCAGTTACTGGTAGTGCAGTGGTAGCGTAGGGAATGTAGCCACTGCCTCAGATCCTACAGCCCCACTTAATTCTTGTCCTCCAGAGCTTGAATTGTTTCTGCATGAGTTTCCTCCAGTTTCCTCACAGATGAAAGGGCTAGCAGGTTAACTGGCCACTGAAAATTACCCTTACTGATGATGATCAGTAGAAGTTTTTGGCAACATGTGAGAGGACAGGTTACAAATAAAATTAGTGGGGAATGGGATTGCTTCACGAGCTGGCATGCTCGTGTAAGGAATCGTGGACAAATATGGACACCGGCAATGCCCCAAGGGTAATGCCTTACTCATAGGCAACTCACTATGACAACAGGTAACGGCTGCCTCATTCCCAGGAGACAAAGCCCACACAGTCCCTGGCCGCATAGCTAGAGCTTGCAGGGCAGCCAATGGTTGCAAGTTACTGCCAAAAAACAGCTGGCTGTAAGCTCTGCTCTGACAGAACAACTGAACAGCCGACCATGAGAACTGACCGAGGAGCACCCGGCTTGACATGTCGAGCTGGTAGGGAACTCGTCACTAGCACACACTGAAAAGTGTCAAGATCACAAGCCACAGACAGATCACACAATCATATCAATCCCCCGTGATTTGATGTCCCCCTAGGTGACAACAAGTACCGGAAAGACCACTTCAGTCACCATCAGCAGGCACCCTAAATGACCACTTTGATCACTGCCAAGTACCCAATGCCCCAAGACAAGACACAAAGTGCTGGAGTAACTCAGCGGGTCAGGCAGCATTTCTGGAGAAAATGGGTCGGTAACATTTTGGGTTGGGACCATTTCTTCAGAATTGGTCTGAAGAAGGGCCCCGACCCGAAACATCCCCTATCATTCTGAACAACGGTCCCAACCCAAAACATCACCTACACACTTTCTCCAGAGATGCAGCCTAACCCGCTGAGTTACTCCAACACTTTATGTCTATCCTTGGTATAAAGCAGTTCTTTTTTTTTTAAACATTATACCCTGAACGACCACTTTGGGCACCGTTGACGTGACAAACCTGGCTGGTACAGCAGGCCTGATGTCTGCTTCAGCCCGTGGATGTGGGCACTTAGCATCAGCTCATGCAGAACCAATGGGTTAGCGTTTGCATTAGATGAGCAACAGCACCAGTCCTCAGGGCAGACAGGGCTGGCCAGCAGCTTCACGGTGAGCTCATGTTTGTCGCAACCCAAAGCCACTGTTTCACAACTCTGCCAGGTGTCTACACACAAGGAGAGCCAACAGTGTCTGGTCACTGCACACAAGACAGGCTGACAACCCCTGTTTGAGTACCTGAAGGCAGGGGTAGAGGAAGGAAATCCCCATGAGTGCCAGCAGTACCCAGTGAGACTAGTAAGCCAATTACTCCAAATGGCTGGAGAGAAGACTGCCATTCATGGGTGCAGGAAGTCAAGGGTTCTGCCCGAGTTGACTGCCCGTCTTTCTTTCAGGCCTATGTCGGTGCCCGCTTGTCCCTGGAAAGGGAGCATCTAGTGTCCACGGGGATTCTGGAGGAATTCCGTGAACATAGCGGGGACACACACACACACCGCAGAGGGTGGAGTGTGTTGTGGATATGAATGATAATTTTATCATTTGATGATTGATTGATGGATGTTTGTAAATAGCAGTGCAGTTTTGCAGTGTATTGTAACCGTGTTTATGTAATAGTTCCTTATTAAAGAAAAAAGATGCACACAAGGAGCGCTGACAGGCTCCACTGTTGGATGGCAGTGGTGCAGTGGTAGAGTTGCTTCCTCACAGCACCAGAGACCCGGGATCGATCCCGACTATGGGTGCTCTATGCACGGAGTTTGTATGTTCTCCTTGTTACTGCGTGGGTTTTCTCGGGTGCTCGGGTTTCCCCCCACACTCCATAGACGTACAGGTTTGTAGGTTCATTTGTTTCAGTAATTTGGTAATTGTAAAAGAAAATATTTCCATTGTGTGTGGGATAGTGCTAATGTATGGGGCGATCGCTGATCGGTGTGGACTCAGTAGGCTGAAGGGCTCCTTTCTGCACTGTATCGGAAAACACACTGTGCACAAGGGGCATTGATAGTGTCTGGTCACACTGCAGACACTGGTTACATTGCACACAAGGCAGGCTGACGGCAACCCTTCCCCCAATAGCCCTTCCCCCAGCAGCCTCCAAGCTAACTGAAGTTAAAACACTAAATATAGATAAGCAACAGGATGCCTGCTCAAACCTCTTCCTCATCCAGAACACGCTGGATAACCTCAACAGCTGGCGAATTACTCATTCCCGCTGCCTCCTGATGCAATAGATTTATCAAACAATGCAGCTTCCTCACTGCGGTTCAGCAAGGGGAGCCATTTTTCTCATTTCATTCTGGGGTGTGTGAGGGGTGCTGGCAGGATTTCGACATGTTCAAGCTCTCGCTCAACACACAGGCTACGATGTGTCAATGTCATCGCAGGATACTCCCATCCCCACACACTTCAACCTCAGGCGCTGGGCTGGGCAGGAAGTCTTATTGTTTAAGGCAGGAAAAGCTCCAAATGGGTGTGGAAGCTTGCGAGAGCAGTCAACCTCCATCTGAACCACAATGGGAAAAGCTGCCACTACTACTACTACTACCAGTTGGACCGCAGGGAGCTCTTGGCAATTGCTTCTACTGGTTCTACCGCATTCCAGCAGCTGTTAGATCATGGTCCTCTGGTCCCAGAAACAAGAAATGGTCCTCTGGTCCCAGAAGCAAGAAACTGGTAGTTGGGCTCAACATAGCCAAACAGCAGCTGGAATAGGTTCCAGACTGGAATTCAGAGGGCCAGGTAACCAAAAGGGTGCTCAAACACTTCCAGGGCATCCATACATTGAGTGCTCTAGAGATGTGCTGCTTTGTAGGTGAATTGGATTCTGTAAAATTGTCCCTAGCGTGTAGAGCTAGCGTACTGGGGATTGTCAGTCGATGGGCCAAAGGGCCTGTTTCCACAATGTACCTCTAAACTAAACTAAAAAAATAAACTAGAGACACCTTAGCAAGATAGTCCAGTGTCCAGTCACTTCACCATATCACAAGGAGTGAACTGAATTAGTTGGAGATTGGCTTTTGACATGATGGGGATCTCAGGAGCAAGTTGAGCTGGATCACACCCACTCGCCATTTCTGGAACCCCCATCTTGGTCCCACTATTGTTGAGGACTGGGGGGGGGGTCCCTGGAGCCCCCCTCCCAACACGAGCTGTTTGATTGTTCACTGACCAGATGTGGCAGGACTGCAGAGTTTCCAACAGACCCACTGGTTTGATATTGCGCAGTTGTCTACAACAAGCTGCCGCCCTCAGTTACTCCATCATTTTAGGCCAACTGGCCATTGTTCTTAGCATGCTCCTCTACATTCTTGAAAAGGTACTTGAAACAAAAATGGCCAGAACTGAAGACTGGTGATAGATGGTCAGATGTTGTCCTCTCTGAAGTAGAAATATTCTTTCACAAAAATTGTCATAAATTTGCAACTATTAAGCATCCCTCATCCAAACCATATGTGCTCTTCTCCAAGGTCAGTCTACATTAGTTACCCACCATCTGCCCCAGCTCAAAGTCAATACCCCCAACTTGGCTCAATTTGCTCCAGTCTGCAGTGCTACTGAGCAAATGCAAAGGACATCAGACCAGTCACATCATCTTCCCCTTAACCAACTGCCCCAGCACCCGAGGCCAGTCCCAACTTCACTTGTTGAGATGGGCAATTCTCCCAAAATGACTTCCCCACACACTTCAAGAACCTTGCGGCCTCGGATTCCAGACCCAACTGTGCCAGCACCTTGGACGCAGGGTCATTTGAGTGAGCCTGAACAGGGTTGGCTCCAAACCACCAGGAAGGATTGCAGACAGAAAAACCACGCACCTGCTTTGCCACCTGGCAACCTCCTCCACGACACACAGTTATTAAAAATGGAGGTTATTATTTCCAAGTGCAATGACCAACAGTGTTCAACCAGCATATTCAGGACATTGAACATTCAGATCACAAAACTGCTGGGGTTCCAGTCTAAGTGTTGACAAACCCCAGCAAACTCAGGTCAAAATTTTCACTGGTCTGTACCCAGTAATTAATTCTTGTCAGCTGGTCTACCCTACTGCTTGTGGACCATTCTCCTCACACTGTTTCACCAACTCCTATCTCAATTACATTGATCAAACTGTGTTCAAATTAATCCAGGGTACTTGTATCAACCTCTTAAGGTGGTGAGTTAAACATTGTAACCACTGTGAACCATTCTCCTGATCGCCTTGCATTGGTGACTCATACTTAAGACGACAGCCTTTCAGCTCCACAAGTGGAATGTTCCACTCCTTTCAAAATGTCCCCGATCAGACAGCCTACCCCACAGCCTTCACACATCTGGATGTGGAACATCTGTATAATCCATGCCACACCAAAGATGCCCACTTCTTGGTGAACAATGCTGTCTAGAACAGGGGTTCTCAACCAGGGGGAAATTCCCCCCAGGGGGATATTTCAGGTTTTCAGGGGGGGAAATTGGGACCACAGATTAGCAAACTAAAACTGTTAGAAATAAAGGATTTTCAGTATTATATGCATATTATTTGGAATGCACTTTTTGAGGCAGACAATCTTGGAAAGGAGGGGGGGGGGGGGAATGACATTCTGACATATGGTGAAAGGGGTGCATGGGGCAAACAAGGTTGAGAACCACTGGCCTAGAAGATTTAGCGGTGGCAAACGAGAAGGCTGTCCACTGTGCAAGAGCTTGTCAGAACATTTGAAACATAGATGATGGACACAAAAGAAAAAGATCTGCATGAAGGAATTGCAGCAATGGATACCTTGTGTTCTTGCACCGGTTATTCACCTTTGCCACTACAATGGAGACGCAGCTCCACCCTGCACATCACACTCGACCCATTCAAAGCTCAATGTAACATACTACAAATAGGAATTGTAGAAACAAAGAACTACAGATGCTGGCTGATACACAAAACAACACAAAGTGCTGGAGTAACTCAGCGGGTCAGGCAGCATCCCCGGAGAACGTGGATAGGTGAAGTTTTAGGTAGAGATCCTTCTTCAGACTGATTGCATGGGATACTGCCTAACCTGCTGAGATACGCCAACACGTTGTGTCTTTTTGTTTACAAATAGTATATCTTCGCTCCTTTAATGGCCTATTTGAACATACCACATCACCACATTCACACACTGCTCCACGCAGCGGAATGTTGTGGTATTCACAGCGAGGTGAATCACTCATCTGAAAACTGATCCTTTGATAACAGGCCTCTTTCTTGCTGTTTTGCAAATTGTTCTTTTGTTATAATCCCCAGGTTGTGCAGGCCATAAATTTTGACATTGTACTTCCAACTCAAATTAAAGCTCGCAATGCAAGTGGTTTCTAGGCGATTACTCCCACTAACCTGGGACAGTCTGGCACCTTACCCACCCCATCTCAACTTTGTTTGAAAGTTTGCTATCCAACCATTCCCTCTGCAACTTTAGATCCCGACAGAGTGGATAAGTGTTGAAACCTTAGTCTGACTGGACGGTAGGACAAGACTGGCCGATTCATACTTCCAATCTAATTTCCAACTTTATTTCATCCTTTTGGTTTCAACAGTTCATCAAAGCACTCGCTCCCTGTCCCTAACTAGCTTTTCCGGGGAGACGGGAGCTTTGTATCCTTGCCCCCGCACCACTCACCCATCCCTCTAAGGGGGGGGGGGGGGGGGCAGACTCTCCTCCTCCACCCCTCTAAGGGGGGGGGGGCAGACTCTCCTCCTCCACCCCTCTAAGGGGGGGGGGGGGGGAGCAGACTCACCTCCTCCACCACTACAGGAACATGTTCCCATCCCGCCCCTCCAGGGAAGGGAGAGGGGAGCCTCACTCCCTACCCCCACTCCATCTCTCCGGTGGGAGTGGGGAGATCTTTTGCCCCGTCTCCATCCCAGGGAGACGAGTCTCGCTCTTTGCTTCCATTTTTACTCCGGACAAGGGGGAAAAAAAAGTCTCGCTCCCTGCCCCCATTCCTCTCCCACCCTAGGGAGAAGAGCCTCTCTTCCCTCCCTCGATTACAGGGAGAGTCTCCGGCCGCGCCGTATCGGCACTAGGACCCCGCGCAGCCTCTGCCGGCCACCGCCCTGCTCCGTGAGCTTGGGAACATCGCTGGCGCCGGCGCCGCGCCCTCCCCGGGTCCCGCCGCCCGCCCCTCGTCTCCGCTCTCACTAACTTGTTCCCGCAGCTGGCGCTCCGTGTCCAACTCCCGCTGTAGCCCCTCGGCCCGACCCTCCGCCTCGTCCGCCTGCTGCTGCAGGCACTGGATCTTCCTCCGCACCGAGTCGAGCGAGGTAGCTCCGGCCATGATACAAGTTCGAGCGGCCCGGCGACTGTGCGGGGAGAGGCAGCGAGGGAGGGAGGCAGCTGTCCCGGGATACGTTCACCAATCAGCGGGCAAATGGGGCCCCGGGACCCCTCCTCCCCCCTCCCGCCCGCTGACGTCAGCAGGGGGGGTCCCATCCTGGAATATGGAACTTTTCGCCTTATTTGGGAATGAGTGGTGTAAAAAAAGGGGGGACAGAGTCCTCCCACCGGCTGACGGTGAGGCGGGATCCGCCCAGCCTGCACATCTGGCCCAAGCTCAGACCGAGAGGAAATCTCTACCGTGGAAAAAAACTCATTACCCCGCGTTTTTCAGCCTCTCTTTCCTCAGTTCCGGAATGGAAAGAAAATTCCTCTCCATTCTCCCGTTTGCACACAGCTTCTGGTGCCTATGGATCACTGTCTGTAAGGGAATAATAAATTGCCGAAACAGTAATTTAAAAAGAAACATATCCCCGTCGTGATTATGAACCAAAAAATAAATAAAAATGCTGGAAATCTGAAAATAAAACGGAAAGTGCTGGGAACACCTCATTTTAAGCACTCAGGAACAGGTCAGGCATCATCTGTGGAGAAAGAAACAAAGTAATAATCTTTCATCAGATATGTAGGTAAGTACATTTTGCTGGAATGTAGCAAAATGTACAGAAAAATACACAAAATACTGGAATAGTCTGAAGAAGGTTTCGACCCCAAACATTGCCTATTTCCTTCACTCCATAGATGCTCCTCACCCACTGAGTTTCTCCAGCCTTTTTGTCAACCTTCAATTTTCCAGCATCTGCTGTTCCTTCTTAAGCATTGGAATAGTTTAGCGGGCCAGGCCCCATCTCTTGAGAACATGGATAGGTGAATTTTCCAGTCGGAACCCTTCAGACTGATGATGGGAAGAAAGCTGGAAGAGAACTGGTGCCTGGCAAGTGATAGGTAGATACGTGTGAAGGATGTCTAACATTAACACCCAAGTACTGATAAAAGTGGCCTAAGACCAGTGAGTCGGTCAGACAATGTGAGGAGAAGATTTCAGCAGTGACATGCTTGACCACTGTTCTGCATTTGGTTGATTGTATTCCCTTCCCTAGGCAATTAAACCAGTTACTGTGCCTAACCTGACCCTGACCCTACTTCTGAAGCATTCAGTCTAACTTATCCAACCTGCTCCCCTGTAACTGCAGGTAGATTGAGTTAATGCTGCAGTATTATCATGAGTTAGAGCATGAACACGTCACTTACAATGCAGTGATCTACCATGGGAGCCATGAAATTACCGACAGTACCTAGAACTTGTGTGCTGGATGCCTTGAATCCTCATTGCAACTCTGTTTTCCTACTGAACCATACAACTTGGCATTGTGTTTGGCATGAACATTCAAAGCTGAAGGACATATTCTTGTACTGTGTTCTATGTTCTTCAAGAAGTTTTACATATGAAGGCCTTGAGAAACACCTGTTCACTCTGGCAGCAGACGCCTAGCTGGATGAGGTGCAGATGAGATATTGTCAAACCTTGGGAAGGTCAGAGCTTCCTGCTTCACTTCATAAACGCCACCAGCTCTCACCATTCGTACATTACCTGTCTCTGCACAGCTGCTCTGAAACCTATATCAAAGTTTTTTTGCAACCTTCAAGTTGAACTATCCAAAGTTGTATTTTCTGGATATCCAACCTATGAACTGTATACATCACGACTGATCCAACATCCACTGCCCATATCCTATCCAATACCACTTCAGATCAGACACCACACCAGCATTTGTTGAACAATATTGGCTTCTGGTCCACTAAAACCTGGCTTGTAAAATTTACACTTAATTTATAATTGCAACTTAACGATGCGCTGCTTAATCCATCTCATTAAAGCTCCTTCTCTTCAGCAACACCGTTCCTCCTCACATCTGCATTCCAATGAACTTGCTGTTTCCAATTCACTGCCAGCTACTGCACAAGGACCATGTCGTGTTGAAATAAATATTTCAGTTTATAGGATGATCCAAAACTAAGTAATGTCCAATTTACCACTCAGACCTCTACCTCAAACTGTTTGGATGGTGTGACAGGGCAACCTCACTGCCCGGAAGCAGAGGAACGGCTGCAGGAGCAGACAAACATCAGGGCTACAGTGGTTACAGTTTGTGGTGTTGGTGGAGGTGGCCTCTGGAGACCCTACAGCACTTGGGTGAGTGAGTAGATCGAGAGCGGCCTGTGGCAGCTGCACGGAGTGGCGGTAGAAGGAGCCGACAGCATCACATTGGACCAGGCCGAAACCTACTTCATCAATCCAGTGCCATAGGATACTGGGCCATAAAAGGAGGTGAGAAAATAACAAATGCTTATCTCCTTAGGCCAAGTTCAGACTTGATTTCAGAGACTTGAAGTTGCAAGTTGGCACTGGAGCGTTGCGGCTCTTTGCGTGCTGTCCCAGAAAATAATCTACCATTATCGTTTACAAACGTTTTACTCTTTTACCTATGTATGATTTACTCATGTACAGTATAATTTGCCTGGATAACACACAAAACAAAGCTTTTCACTATATCTCTGTGCATATGAGAATAATAAACTAAACAAAATTTGAACTAAACTAAACGAAGCATAGATGTGATATCGATAATGAACACTACAAACAGCCCAACTAACTTCACCTGCGACACCATCCACAGCCTTTGCTAAATATGCTCCACACAAGGCAAGGCCTCCACTGGGTTCTTTGTATGGCCCAGTGCATCACCGTGGTAAGCCAGGATGATAATGTTCACTGGCTAACGTTTGCACTGGATCACGGGCACCTGACCTGACCGAAGAATATGCTCAGCACAGCACTGCGATTACTTGCTCTCCAACTGGCCATTACATAGAAGGCCCTGTCCTTTGGCCAGCTACCACCATCCATGCCTCAGTTACACTCCCACACACACCATTACATGAGGTCTGCTTCCCAACCTCACTAGCTAATGTCCTGTCTGTCCATGTACCCAGTGAATGTCGGCCTGCATTGGCCGTCCAGCGAGCAGTGTCCTGGTTTCAACAATCTCACCCTTGTTCTCAGTTTCCTCCATCATTTTGTCAACTCCTTCTTCTCGCTAATCTCAGTGACCAGTTCCAGCTCTGTTTCACCTCCTATTCTAGTTCTTGGTCGCCCCTGAATGTAACGGTGCCATCATGTGATTAGGCTTCCAAGGCTCCCAGTTCATGAATTCCCTCCCCAATCTCTCTACTTCTCACTTCTTTACTAGTTTCTTAAAATCAATGCCTCTGAATAAGTTTTTAGGCATCTGCCCTAATATTCTGTCATGACACAACTTGTTTGATAACATTCCCATGTAATGCCGTGATATACTTTGTCATGTGAAAAATGCTTTGTAGATGTAATGCACTAGTTGTTCTTAGTTCTGAGTAACTATGTCCTATCAATGGTAATAGGTTCTCTCCAATTTTTCTTTCCAACCATTCCATAATGTTGGATACCTCTACTATCTCCTGTCCCTGCTATAGAGAAAACTCCAGCTTTTCATGATAAACAACACTGAACATTGTTTTCTTTCACCTCATTAGATAAACTTTTTCTGCACTCTGTCCTTCAACTTCTTCTGCACTCTGTCCTACCAATGTAAAGCACTTTGGCCAACGAGAGTTGTTTTTTAAATGTGCTATATAAATAAAAGTGACTTGACTTGACTTTAACCACATTTTTGCTGAAGTGTAGGCCCAAAATCTGAACACTTCCCTCCATTTGGGGTTGGATTTCCGTTTCAAGCCACCTGATCACGAGTAAAATCAGAAAATGTTAGAAACATTCAGCAGATCAGACAACATCAGTGGAGACAGAAAAGCAGTTAGCGTCCAATCTCAAACGTTAACTCTTTTTCTCAGATGCTGAGTATTTCCAGAATTTGTTTTTATTGCAGATTTCCTGCATTGGCAAATTATTCTTTAAAAAAAAAAGTTTTAGTTTAATTTGTTGATTTCCACGCTGTTGTAGGGAGTGTTACTACTTTATAGGGAGAGTTACTTCAAAGTACTTAATCCAGGAGACCACCGTGCCTTTAATCTATATACCATGATGCCCTGATATTAGATTCACCACTTTTCTTCTTGTGCTGGGTATTAGGGAAGAGCCTGCGACTGTTGCAAACACTCACGTCGGATGCTGCCTTCTCGGACATGCCCAGCTTCTCCTGGGCGCTTCTGAGTCCCTCGGACAGTTTGTCTAGTTCATCCTCTGTGCTTTTCATTTTCTTCTGCTGGCCCAACAGCTCCTCCTCAACCTGTCCAGGGGAAAGGACAGAAACATTCTGGTCACTGCTCACCCACAAAACACAGCCTCACATAATAAACCAACATCAATCCATTCTTTCAGTCGCTCATTTATATCCCCCTGCTTCCAATGAATACTGAGACGTACAAAGCAGTAAGAATAATTATTGGTTTTATTTTTAATTCTTATTTCAGTTTGATTTGTTAAACAAACAGATTTTGTTTGCAACCCAACTATAAAATGAAAAAAAACATTGTATTAGCAATAAACCACTAAAATATACTTTGTATTAAAACCATCCTACGATAGTACACACTGTATTAATACTATCCCGCTACAATAGACTGTATTAAGACCATCCCACAATAGTACACACTATTAATGATGCCTCACCACAATAGACTTTATTAACACCATCCTTTGATAGTACACGCTGTATTAATGCTGTCCCACTACAATAGATTTTATTAACACCATCCTACAATGGTACACACTGTAGTAATGCTTAATACTAGCCCCCGACATTATACAATGTATTAACTCTATCCCACTACAATATACATTGTATTCCATCGCACCTGTATACTATTCTTAGGGCATGAATTAATTATCATCGGAATTCATGAAATGGCAGATTTCCTAATTGGCTTCTCGGTATTGTAAGATAATATGGTGGATAAAATTCCTGGATAAAAAATTAATCTAAAAATAAATCAAGGACTACATAACATAAGTGGAGATAGAGTTATATTGTTGTTATTGAATCACAAATCATTCTTAATCCCATCGCAGGGTTTTAACAGGAAGTTGTTGACATGCTTCCAAATTGAGACTGATTTAAATGAATCTTATTTGTGTAAAGTTCCAAAGAGAATTTGATAGTTTCTGCATAAGAATATATTGAAAAGGAGGCACTCATGCGCTCAAACAGAATATTGGTTGAATGGGAAAGGCAGGGAGTGGCGGAAACCAGAATGTAATGAATGCAATGGTTGGATGGTTTAGTGGTGATTACTTGAGTTTTGTTAGTTGGCTGCTTGAAGGGTCTCGACCCGAAACATTGCACACCCATTTTCTTCAGAGATATTTCCTGCCCTACTGAGTTATTTCAACACTTTGTGGCCTTTCGTATATTAACCAGCTAATGGTGAAACAGTCAGGGGGAAACAGAAGGGGAGACGTTCCAGGGAAGAGGCAATGGCAGTAAAATAGTTGGGTAGAGAGCTGAGAAGGGATGACTAAGAGAAGTCTGGAGAGGAGATGGTCATTGTGGGGAGGGAGCTGATGGCAAGTGGGTGAGGAGATGGTGTCAAATAGGGAGAGAGTTGGGGGGAGAGTGTTGGGGAAGAGGGTCCAAGAGGGTGCAGTTAATGGAAAAAATGCACTGGAGGATGGATGACGGAGATGAACTGGGGGTTAGTGGTCTTGTGGGATGGTCAAAGGTCACGGATGAGGGGGTAGTGATAGGCAATTGGCATGACAGTCAAGGGGTGGGGTGGGATGAAGCATGAGGGAGGTGAAAGTAGAGACATTTGGACAGGTACATGGATTGGAAATGTTTAGAGGGATAAGGGTCAAACACAGGCAGGTGGGGTTAGTGTAGTGTAGATGGCGAATCTAGGTCGGCATGGGCAAGTTGGGCTGAAGAGCCTGTTTCCATGCTGTATGACTCTATGACTCTATAATGGGGTTGTCCCACTGTACGAGCTAATTCAAGAGTTCTCCCGAGTTTCCCCTGATTCAAACTCGGAGAATTACGGTAATAGCCGCTCGTAGATACTCGGGGCTCTTGTGGACATTTTTCAACATGTTGAAAAATCTTCACGAGTCTTCACAAGCTTACCGCGTTTCCCGAGTACCTGCCATTAGCGTTACGAGCCGCTAGGAGACCTCCCGAGCTCCGACGTTCCCGCTCCGTACATTCTACGTGCTTACCACGAGTTTGATTTTTTTTTTAAATACTCGGGAGAGCTCTTGAATTACCTCGTACAGTGGGACAGGCCCTTAAGCAAGGAGGGACAGAGAGAGGAGACAATTGAAGGAGGAGAGTCCTGCAGGTAGACAGCCAGGAGTGAGTTAAGAAAGAGGGAGAGAGTTAGGTCAGGAAGAGTCGAGGGGAGAGAGAGATTGTACATGGGGTGAAACAGTTATAGGAGAGATCGGGGCAGGGTTGATTAAAAGAGGGGAGGAGGACACATTCAAAGGGAGAAGGGGAAGATCAAAGGAGCAGATGATTGGGCAGTTGGGGTAGGGTCGAGGTGGGAAATAATCATGGAAAGAAATGGTTATGGGTGCATATAAATGTAGGGGAGGTGGTCGGGCAGGGAGAGGGTCGGGGAAAATGTGGTTGTATGTGTGATGGTGTGGGAGAGGGGTTGGCAAGATCCAGGGAGGTCAAGTTAATGGGAGAGTAGATGGAGGGGTATATTAATTATCTAATTACTGACTCCTGCTTGTCTGAACTATTGTCTCGGTACAGAGTCCACATCCCACCCAGCTTTCCCTGTGCATTTCTCTAACCTCTTCAAATAAAACCTACTTTAAAATCCAGCTTTTAATGAACTACTTTGTTATTTTTGGCATCTCTAAACCTGGCAGTGAAAAAAGTGGTCAAATAAAATCCAGTAATGCCCCAGTCCTAAATATAAATCATTTGAACGCGTTGATTAAATTTCACGCTGTAATCACACCGGGGAGTCATTATCCTCCTTATGCCGGAGTATTTTTCATGCCGAGTGCCAGTGCCATTACACTTTGTTAAACTGCAGAAAAGTCTAAATCGCTTGGATCCCCCAGCTAATTCCTCAGCTATCCAATCATGTGCATTTTATGTGAGAGGATTAGATGGAGCCTTGACTAATGCGTGGCTAATGACAGGGAGCCCCTTGGGTCTGACTAATGGCATCGGAAGCCTTTAGTGCCATCTTCAGTTGCAAGGTGGCAGCCGTCCATGTGTACGGAGCCTGGGCTGCAGCCAGGAGCAGGGACGATCAGAGTTACTGTGCCAGGTCTTCCCCGTACAGCATGTGGAACCTTCGACCCAGAAACAGGCCAGCTGGTTACTGTTGGTGTGTTTATACCTCCCACGCCTCTGCATCCGATCTATCACATTATCATCTGATTATTACCTGCTTAATTTCTCTCTTATCATCTACCAGGAGGCTTGAGTTGGCCCCGCTTTAGTGAAGCACACCTCCCCCTCATCCCCTGTATTTACTTTGGGACTCTCAAAGACCACCTTGTATTCATGGTCCCCAGTTTCAGTCTCAGGCCTGTTCAAGCCCGTTCTTGAATTTAAAGAATGTTACGTCCATTCAAGACTGAGTTTTTCCAGGGAAAAGAACTCCTCAAAAATTGACAGGTCAGTGGGGGTTGGGAATTAGGGGTGACGGGGAAATAGAAGCCGTTGTCTAAGATCACACAAAAGTACTTTATGTAAAATTCCATAGCTCGGAGACATTGAGGGATGTGGTCCTCACCCTCCTCCCCATCGCCTCGCATAGTCCCACCTACCCTCCCCCACAAACTCCCTGCTCACCCTCACCCTTCCACACACAGATGCACACACAAACATAGTCACATAAACACACACACACACACACACCCTCCCTTTCCCCAGATTCACAAATGAATTCTTGCCCAGACAAGACCTGATTGTTTTTGTAAAGCATTGAGCCATTGACCTGGAAAAACCTGTCACTCGGGAATTCACAGTGGAATGCCAAGAATGATATTCCACTGAGGCTCCTTCCCAGTTTCTCTGGGATGATTGACCACTCCTTTATGGCCTCCTGCAGACACAGCTCTGACCCCCGTCAGTTGCTCGGAGAAAGAGACCAGATGTAATCTGACCAGGCAGCCGACACTGAGTAAACTGCACGGTGCAGGTAAACAGCAGCAAAGGTCTCGGTTGGGGCAGATTCAGTGAAAGCTGATTGCGTTACTGGGTGCAATCTTGGCTGCATTGACAGCAATCCCACCTCTGGGTTTGTCTCCGATCATCGTCATTCTCTCGGGTAACTACCCGGGTAACGTGGTACCTAATGACGGGAGAGTGCAGACTGGTCCCCACTCATCCTCTTCACCACACTCTCATCCCCACAACCTGCAGACAGAGTGATTGAAATAAGTGCAACTGAAAATCCAGGGAGAAGTATAATGTACAGCAAATGGACAAACGCATTGGCAGTGCCGGCCAAAGGGAAGCCAGTTAGGGACTTCTGCGTACACCTGGTGTTACTGGCTGGGCTGGGCTGTCCCTATGGAAGTGGATACCCCTGGTGGTGGGTTTCATGAAGGGTCACCCTGTGGGCAGTTGACTGCTTGAGGACATCTCCTATCATGGGTCAGATTGCAAAGTAAGATCACACAAAAATACTTGGTGGAAAATGTCAGAGTGCGGAGTGATTGATCAACAAGGCCTCCAATGTTCTCCCCATCGGCTCTACACACACCCTCACCTACCCCCTTTCCCCAGCTCCCTACACCCTCCTTCCACCGCTTCACCTATGGGAAAAGCGTATAGGTTCTCCATAGCTATATCGCAGCTTGCTAACACCCACCGCCCCATCCTCTTCCAAGCCGCTTCACACACACCCACCTATGCACCAGCTCCGTAACATCCACCTCCCCCCACCTGTCCGCCCACTGCCTCACTCGCCCCCACCTATATTACTACTCCCATATACCCAGCAATCTCCACCCTCCCCCCCCCCCCTTCACTGCACACCCACCCCCTAACACCCTCCTCCCCCTGCACCCCTCCACACACAGGTACACACACGCATGCACACAGTCACATATGCAAAAATGCACACACTTGCAGAAACACACAAAACATGCACTTACACATGTGCCAAGAACACACAGGCATATTCACTAACACAGACCCCCATATAAACAAAAGCACATACTCATATAATCCATCACACACACATACGCCTTCATACTTACATGTACACATACACTCAAACACATCTACATGCACACACGTACACACACAGTCACCCAGGCTTCATAGGTGACTGGATGTGCCTGTGTCCAGAGCAGTGACAGGAAGAGTGAGGAAAGGCAGCGAGCGGTCAGCAAGCAGCCAGTCGCCAGGCTTCACCCGTGCCGCCAGTGTGAGTGTGACAGAGGGTGCTGCCCACCTGCCAGGGTCAGGGACGTCACTGGATGAGCCAAGGCTTTCATCAAAGGGAAGGACGAAGGGGTGAGCCCATCAGTGATATCAACATCTGAGGAAGAGTAGGATCAAGGAACTAGAGGTGCATCTCCTGGAGGGAGGGAAGAGATGAAAAGACAGCATTCTGAGGGGTGGGGACCACGGGATTATTTCTGCAGTCACGTGCAGCAAGTGGAAGTATTGGACCCAAGGGTGAGGCATGGTGTAGTACAGGGTTATAGAGTGGACGTGGGAAGGATGTAGAAAGGACGTGGAAAGGAGAGTCTAGAACCAAAGGACACAGTCTCAGAATGAAAGGACGTACCTTTAGAATAGTGATAAGGAGGAATTTTTTTAGATGGTGGTGAATCTGTGGAATGTATTGCCACAGATGGCTATGGAGGCCAATCTTGGGTATTTTTTAAAGCAGATATTGATAGGTTATTGATTAGTAAGGGAATCAAAGGTTACGGGGAGATGGCAGAAGAATGGGGTTGTGAGGGAAAATACATCGTATAGTGGAGCAGACTCAATGGGCCGGATGACCAAATTCTGCTCCTATGTTTTATGGGGGTTCCTCAGATTCGCAGCACATTGCGACCAGAGCAACGACAAGCACCGTTCGGTCAAGATGGAAGGGTTGTCCCCAATGGGATGGCTCCCCACTCCCTGAGGGCAAGATTGCTATTGTGGTTGGGCAACACTTACCCAACACTGCTGAGGCATGGGTACCTCGTGTATGGAGTGTGTGTGAGAGAGCTGGTGCAAGGAAACAATTGAGGGAATGGAACTGATGGCATTGCCCAGAGAGCCAGTATAGACATGATGGGCCAACTGGCCTCCAAGGTCATAAGTAAATATGAGGAATGAGACAGGAGCGGGAGAAGGAGACAGCGTATATTTAGTAGGCGCAAACAGTTGTGCCGGTTTTAATGATGGTGGGGATAACTGAAACATGGCTTAGAAAGGTCAGGACTGGGAAGTCGCCCAAGAGATTGGGCTGACTCCTGATTCTAGGGCACAAAGTGTGCACCAATCAACTGTCCTGAGAGCAGGTTGCATTGGTTTTCAGATCAAATGAAATCCTAATTGCCAGAAGCCACATGGCCTCGTGCACAGCTACAGATAAGTACACCGAACCACCTCTGTTCCTCAATACTCCCTACCATTCAAGGTGTGTCCCCAACCCTCTTACACTGAAATCCCTCTTCCTCAATACTCTTTCCATTCTCAGTGTGTCCTACCCTTGTACACAAAGCTCCCTCTGATCCCCTCTCCCCCCCAACCATTCACAGATTGTGTCCTACCCTTGTTCCTCAGTCCCCTCCCTACCATTCACAGTGTTTATCCTACCCTTCTACACCGAGCTCTCTCTGTTCCTCAATACTGCCTCCATTCATGGTGTATATGCTATCCCCTGAACACTGAGCTCCCTCTGTTCAACAACCACACTGACGCCCACGTGATGGGCAATGTATCTGCCCACCTCACCTGCAACGCACAACATCTTAGCAAACTCACCTCGGCTTGAAGAACAATTGCTCCAAGCTCTTCACTGCAGCTCAGCTCATAGTGTGGCCATGGGTACTGCCCCTCCTGCGGTGGTGCAGCCACATACAGAGTAGGGCTGCCCCCCTCCCTTATGTTTGCCCTCACCTCTTGGTCAGCCTGCAGTGCAGCTGGTGCAAGTTAACTCATGAGGAATGAGTGAGGCCTGTGGGAATAGTGAAGGGACCTTGGTGTAGTGGTCCAAGGCCTCTGAAGGTGCAGCATAGGGAGATAATCAGGATACTTCGAGATGTAGAATCTGGGAGCAGGGATGGTGGATTTTTAGAAAACACTGAGTAGTCCACAGCTGGCATATTGTGTGCAGTTCTGGCCACCAAAATATAGGGAGGATGTCATTTCACAGGAAGAGGAGATTCACCAGGATGTTGTGTTTGTTGTGTGTTCCTTGTAAGATGGGGCTGGATAGGCTGGCTTTGTGTTCCCTGGAGAGGAGAGGCTGAGGATTGAGGTGGGGGTTGGGGAATTGTTAGGACTAGACAAAATGTTCGGGGGCATGGATAGGATGGGAAACTATTCCCCATAGTGTGAGGTCTTGAAACTAAAGAGTGTAGGTTTAGGGTGGAGGGAAGAAGTTTAGAGGGATCGAAGGAGGATTTTTTCACCCAATGGGTGGTTGGAATCGGAAGTACACTACCTGAGATGGTGTTGTAGGCAGAAACCATCACATGTGACTAACATCTGGATGAGAATGAATCACCAAAGCCTAGTAGGCCATGGATCAAGTGTAGGCAAAAGGGATTTGTACGGGTGGGCGCTTCGTGGTCAGCACGGAAATCGTGGGCCAAAGGGACCGCCACTGCCCCATACAACTCTGTTTCTCCAGATCTTGTGCTCACACTCTCATTCACTGAGTTCTTGCACAGAGAGCGTTTGATCACACTTGCGGCCAATAGGTTTACGCCCAGGTCAGCGAGCTCAGATTTGTGGTAACCAAGTTCATGCTGTCAGTGTGACAAGACCCACAGTTTTTGAGTTCACACTTGTGGTTAGTGTGCTGGCTCGTGTACAGCACGTGCGTGCTCCACGTGCCCAGTCGTGAGCTCACACGTTCTGAACATGAGTTCATGAGTTTTCACACACGATCCACGTGACCATGGACATACTATGAACTGATACGTATGCATCCACATACATGGATGGAGGAGCATGTATCCTCTGTGCTCCCATTCCCATCACTTCGGCAGTGTACAGGGTCAGTGAGTTTACACTCGTGTTCCTATTCCTTGGCTGAGTTTACACTCATAGTCGGCATGGTGGATAGACTGGATAGACTCGGCTTGTACTCGCTAGAATTTAGAAGATTGAGGGGGGATCTTATAGAAACTTACAAAATTCTTAAGGGGTTGGACAGGCTAGAAGCAGGAAGATTGTTCCTGGTGTTGGGGAAGTCCAGGACAAGGGGTCACAGTTTAAGGATAAGGGGGAAATCTTTTAGGATCGAGATGAGAAAAACATTTTTCACACAGAGAGTGGTGAGTCTCTGGAATTCTCTGCCACAGAAGGAAGTTGAGGCCAGTTCATTGGCTATATTTAAAAGGGAGTTAGGTGTGGCCCTTGTAGCTAAAGGGATTAGGGGGTATGGAGAGAAGGCAGGTACGGGATACTGTGTTGGATGATCAGCCATGATCATATTGTATGGCAGTGCAGGCTCGAAGGGCCGAATGGCCTACTCCTGCACCTATTTTCTATGTTTCTATGGTTACACTTATGATTAGTGGGCTTGCACTCTCGGTCTGTAAACACACTGTCTATTAGTGTGTTCGCTCTTGCAATCAGTGAGCCCATGTGAGTTCACATTTATTATCCTGACTTTGTGCTCGCAGTTAGTGTGCTTAAACACATGGCCAGTTAAGTCACGCTCACACTTGTTGAGATTACATGTAGCCAGTGAGTGGATCCTCAGTCTGTGAACTCACACTCACTGTGTGTTCACACTCAGTGCTAGTGAGTACAATCTTGCTGCGAATGAGGTCCACAGATGGTCCGTAAGTTTACGGAGCTCTCTCTCTGTTGAGGGGATGAAACTGTGGGTGGATCTCACACACACTTGGTGAACCCACACAGCTGTGCCATGTGCCCACCCTAATGTTCCTCGTGCTCACTCCTATGTGCGGAGAGATTCCCGTGGTGGGTGGAATTGTGCCTGCTCTGATCTGACATTAAAGGGCCGGCAGTTGCCGAAAAAATCGGCAAGTGGGACAGGCCCTTAAGCCTGACTTTCTGGCTGGAACATCCCCTTGCAGGATTGCCATAAAAGGGAAGGAGAGATCTGCACACCCAGTACTGGCTTGCAGCTCAGACATCCTCCCTGGTGGTCTGACACCTCACCCCCACAGAAACCCCAGGCCCACCTATTCCAGAACATCTGTGCACTGGTTGAACATCTGTGCACTGCGCTCCCTCTCTCCTTCACGGCAGCTTTGATTTTCATGGCATCTTCCTTTGTAATGTGGGAAATAGTGGATTTTGCCTGGGACTCTCAGTTACATGTGTTTAAGGAGAAACTGCAGATGCTGGAAAATCGAAGGTAGACAAAAGTGCTGGAGAAACTCAGCGGGTGCAGCAGCATCTATGGAGCGAAGGAAATAGGCAGCGCTTCGGGCCGAACCCTTCTTCAGATTGGAGAACCGTCTGAAGAAGAGTTTCGGCCTGAAACGTTGCCTATTTCCTTCGCTCCATAGATGCTGCTGCACCCGCTGAGTTTCTCCAGCACTTTTGTCTACCCACACTCAGTTACATACTCCTTCCCTCCCCAACTCTTTCTCTCCCTCCCTCACCATCTCTCTTTCTGACATACCAGCTCTCTCTCTCCCCCCTCTCCCCCCTCTCTCCCTCTCTCTCTCTCTCTCTCTCTCTCCCCCCTCTTTCTCCGTCTCCCTTTGTCTCCCTCTCTCTCTCCCTCTCTTCTCCCTCTCCCCTCCCCTCCCTCTCCCTCCCTCTCTCCATCTCCCACCCCTCCCCCCCCTCTCTCTCTCCTCTCCTCTCTTCCTCTCCCTCCCTCTCCCGCCTCTCTCCCTCCCTCCCTCCCTCTCTCTCTCCCTCTCTCTCCCTCCTCTCCCTTTCTCCCTCTTTCTCTCTCTCTCTCTCTCCCTCTCTCTCCATCCCTCTCCCTCCTTCTCCCTCTCTCTCTCCCTCTCTCTCTCCCTCTCTCTCTCTCTCCAACTCTCTTCCTCTCCCTCCCTCTCCCTCTCTCCCTCTCTCTCCCTCCCTGGGACCAGACTATACCCTATATCCCAAAGTTACATCACAGCCTTGCCTCTGGTTGACGAGACAGACACTCCTTATGCAGCCCTAACAAATACCATTAAATAGCGCAGGCACACAATTATGCAGCCTGGGCACGCCACGTTACACAGACAACACACACCATTACACATCCCAAATGCCCACCATAACACAGTCCAGACATAACCATTGGACAACCCACACACACACACACCATTATATAACACAAACGTACACCATAACCCAGTTACACGGCCCTCACACACTATTGCACAGCCCCAACACACACACACACACACACACACACCAAGCATGTTCTCAGCTCCACCCGCACAACACTCTCACCAGCCACCTCAGCCAACCTGTTTGTACTTGTCTTCTGCTGCCTTCTGGTCAGCCTCTGCCTGTTCAGCCCGGTCGATGGCATTCTCCTTGTCCAGCTTCAGCATCTGCATCTTCTTCTTGATGGCTTCCATGGCTGTGGATCGGGCGAGGGAGTGGACCTGTGCTACACTGGGAGAGGAGCAGTGCTGAGAGGCAGAGTGAGAGGGACTGAGCCAGGCAGGCTTCTAATCACCAGGCTTCCAAGACCTTTAAGGAAAGGAATTGTGTCTCTCTCAGGGTTCCCTGCTCTCCCTGGTGGTCTTGGAGCCTTGTATTTGATGACTCTCTTTGGAATGAGCTGCTGCAATCAGCAGTTCTTGGCTGATGCCCATATTTGGGGCTGAGTTTATTCTGCGGCAGATCAGATTGCCATATTTAAAACTCATGGACAGGTTGTGAGAGGGGAGAAGGTGTTGACATTCCCTGGACCAACCTTGTCAACACTGCTCCAAGACGGTAAGGAGGGAGCCTCCCCACTCCCTCTGCCACTGAGATTCAGGGGTCATGTCAGAGGCAGCTCCCCAGCCTGCAAATGCTGCAATAACCCTTCGACGGTGCAGCTTGGTGTGACCAGCAAAATGAAGGTCATCCAAGCTTGAAACTACAGAGAAATGAAAAGCAAGTGAGTGTAAGGACGGAATGCATCCTCACTAATTTGTGAGACAGGGACAGACCTCTCTGCATTCAGTCTCCATGTGGGCAGCTTCTGTAAGGAGCAACACACTCAACGCCTGTGACAGGCAGGTAATTGTCACTGGACACAGCAAACCATCACTAGGGGGGGTAGACACGAAAAGCTGGAGAAACTCAGCGGGACAGGTAGCATCTCTGAAGAGAAGGAATGGGTAACATTTCAGTCGAGAGACCCGAAACGTCATCCATTCCTTCTCTCCAGAGATGATGCCTGTCCCACTGAGTTACTCCAGCTTTTTGTGTCTATCTTTGGTTTAAACCAGCATCTGCAGTTCCTTCCTACACATCACTAGTGGGTGTTGTACCTGTGAGAGTGGCCGGTCCTCACCCTGTCACGGTGGATATCGGGGAGGCTCATGAAAGTGGAGTGATTCCGCCCAAGCTTTTCCCTGCTCCGTCAGAATTGCTCCTTGGATCCAAGCCACTGGATCTTTCCCGGGAGCCGATCCCAAAAGGCATGAACCGCTTGTCCTAGATACCCAGAATTCCCATCAGTGATGCGGGGAAACGCTTACTGTACGGGCTGGCGTTGTACGCTCTACAATTCCTCGCCCTCGACTTCCATCTGGACATGCCGTGGTGGTCCGTATTACCATCTGGCAGTGAGGGATGTCCCCAGTGGAGTCTTGCCAGAAGGGAGTCGGTTCACAGACTCACCGGCTGCCTTTCGGTTTTGCGGCCTGGAAGTTTAGTTTAATTTAGTTTATTGTCATCTGTTTCGAGGTACAGTGAAAAGCTTTTGTTGTGCGCTAACCAATCAGCAGACAGACTATACATGGTTACAATTGTGACCCTTTGATAAAGGGGATAACGTTTAGTGCAAGATAAAGTCCAGCAAAGTCCGATTAAAGATGGTCCCAGGGTCTCCAATGGGTTGATAGTAGCTCAGGACCGTTCTCTACATGTTGACAGGATGGTTCAGTTGCCTGTTAAGATCTGGGAATAAACTATCCCTGAATCTGGAGGTGTGCATTTTCACACTTCTGTTCCTCTTGCCTGATGGTACGGGCTGCTGCTGTACGCTCTACACTTCCTCGCTCTTGAACTTCCGTCCGGACATGCCGTGGTGGTCCTTTTTACTCCCCCCCCCCCCCCCCCCCCCCCCCACCTGGTCAAGTTGGCCATTCAAGGGTCCAGGCAGCAGGCAGATGAGGGTTCTACCAAGTTGACTGACTGCCCCTCTTCCGGACCCAGGTCCATGCCCACATGTCCCTTGAGAGGGAGCATGTGGTGTCCACAGGGACTCAGGAGCCTTTCGTGAACGCTGGTCATTGCTGTGGGGGTCGAGTGCCTCTGATGGTCGATGTTTGCAAACTGAATGAATAGCAGTTTTGATTAACGCAGCATATTGTATACTGTGAATTTATAATAAAAGCTCCTTGTTAAGAAAAAGAAAGGAATAGGCCCTTCGGTCCATAACATGTGGGGGACATGATGCAAAATGAATCTAATCTCCTCTGCCTGCACGTAATCCATATCCTTCCATTCACTTCAAATCCATGTGCCTATTTATTGTATCTGCTTCCATCACCACCTCTGGCAGTGAATTCAAGGAACCCACCACTCTGTGTACAAAACAGATGCCCCACACATCTCCCTTAAATATTCCCCTCTGAACTTAAATCTGTGCCCTCTAGCTTTTGACATTTCCACCCAAGTATAAATGATTGGACTGTCAACTCTATCTATGCTGCTCAGAATTGTATGAACTTCCTCAGCCTCTGAAACTCCACAGAAAGCAATACAAGTTTGTTCACCCACTCCTTATAGCTAACACTGTAATCCAGGCAGCGTTCTCGTAATCCTCTTCTCCATCCTCTCAAAAGAATCCATATTCTTCCTGTAATTTCTCTCCCCTTTCCCAATACCTCCACCCCCACACTCCCTCTCCTCCTCCCATTCCCTCTCTCGCTCCCCGTTTCCTCTCCCCACTCCCTATTCCCTCCCCATTCCCTCTCCCAGTTTCTTGACTAATATTTCTTTGATGCTGCAGTTATATTAAGTGTGTTCCGCCAGTGGTATGTGAGAGTGGAGCATAGTACGTTCTGTTTTGATTCGGTATCTTGGCTCCTTTGCTCCTTGGGTGGATTGCCAAGAATGCCCCACGACAGATTTCTACTTGACCTGCTAATTATCTGGTTGGAATTTGCAATGAACTTTGCAGCAAACATTTCCCCGTGATGGAGCAGCGGCAGATCCAGTTGCACCGACACCAGTCGGCCCCTGAACAAGCTCCTTCCGTCATTTCTCACCACTCCTCTCCCTCCTAAGTATCTGCTGCTCGGGAGAGGCTCCCGATCACTGGCTGGGGAGGCGGTGGAGCGGGGACTTGCAGAGCGGGGTTTGCTGCGAGGCGGCTCCGTGCAAGTCAGGCTGTGGAATGTGACGTCTTTCCCCCCCAGACAAAGACTGGGAGATAAGCGGGATGACAACATGCCCGAACTATGTGGAGCGCTAGCTCCTCACTAACCACAGGAATGCTCCTGTAGCTCGCAGGAAGACGAGCCAATCTCTGCTCCTCGACGTTAACTCCAGCCAGCAGGGGCCTTTGTCGCCTTTGTGCCAAGTTGCTGCAGCCCCTGGTGGAGCTGTGCAGCGTGGCTGAGCTGCCTGTGACCTGGGGCAGCGATGTAGCTTCGGGGAAATGTGCATTCAAGCTGTTCAGTCTGTCTTAAAGAGCTTTTGGTAACTTTTCATGTAACATTATGGGAGAGGCATGGATCGCGTGTTCAGTCAGAATCTCTTTCCCAAGGGTGGAAATGTCAAGGACTAGAGGGCAAAGCTTTAAGAGGGGGAAAAGTTTACTTCCCAGAAGGGTTTCGGCCCGAAACGTTGCCTATCTCCTTCGCTCCTTAGATACTGCTGCATCCGCTGAGTTTCTCCAGCTTTTTGTGTACCCTCTATTTTCCAGCATCTGCAGTTCCTTCTTTAACACGAAAGTTTAAAGTAGATGTGCGAGGCAGGTTTTTAACGTGGCGAGTGGCTAGTGCCTGGAATGTATTGCTGGGGCGATGGTGGAAGCAGATACCATAATGGCGTTTAAGCTTTTAAATAGGCGCGTGAATATGGAGGGGCATGGATCATGTGCAGGCAGAGGGGATTCGTTTAATTTAATCTGAAGAAGGGTCTCGACCCGAAACGTCATCGATTCCTTTTCTCTAGAGATGTTACCTGACCCGCTCAGTTACTCCAGCATTTTGTGTCTATCATCAGTTTAATTTACTATCATGCTTCAGACATAGTGGGCCGAAAGGCCAGTTTTCTGTGCTGTACTATGGTCACCAATGCAACCCCAGCCCCAGACATGCTTTGTGAGGACGTGGGACTCGTTCGCGCATCATGCCCCAGCGGTGGGGAAATATAGAAAATAGGTGCAGGAGGAGGCCATTCTGCCCTTCGAGCCAGCACCGCTAGTCATTGTGATCATGGCTGATCGTCTCCTATCAATAACCCATGCCTGCCTTCTCCCCATATCCCTCGACTCCACTAGCCCATAGAGCTCTATCTAACCCTCTTAAATCCATCCAGTGATTTGGCCTCCACTGCCTCTCTGTGGCAGGGAATTCCATAAATTCACAACTCTCTGGGTAAAAAAGTTTTTTCTCACCTCAGGCTTAAATGACCTCCCCTTTATTCTAAGGCTGTGGCCCCTGGTTCTGGACTCGCCCAACGTTGGGAACATTTTCCTGCATCTAGCTTGTTCAGGGAGATGGTGCTCTTCCTTTAGGTGGTTGAGACTCTCGAAGCTGTGAAGCTCCAGACAGTTGTAGCCACTGCAAGAGTGAGTGGGACGAGTGTTCACTGGTCGAGCTGTGGAGAGCAGAGGTGGAGCGTGAGGGGAGAACCAGGTCGGTATAGTGGCTGCACCTCAGTGCCAAAGCACTCCCGGAGCGACCGCCAACACCTCCGTCCTCGTCCCCTGCACTCCATCAGTGAGATTGGGAAGCAACTACCTACCATAAGAAATTAGGCCGTTCAGCCCATCAAGACCAGTGTACCATTCAATCATTGCTGATCTACTTTCCCCTCTCAACCACATTCTGCTGCCTTCTCCCCATAACCGTTTATGCCCGAACTAATCAAGAACCTATCAATTTCCGCTTTAAAAATATTCAATGACTCAATGCCGTCTGTGGCAATGAATTCCACAGATTTGCCACCCTTTGGCTAAGGAAATTCCTCCCCATCTCCATTCTAAAAGCACGTCATTTTATTCTGAGGCTGTCTCCTCTGGTTCTAGACTCTCCCATTACTGTGAACATCCTTTCCACATCCACTCTATCTAGGCCATTCGTTATTCGGTAGGTTCCGGAAGGAATCCGGCACACAATGAGGCCATGCAGTCCATGGGGTTCATACTATCTCATAGCAGAGCAATTCCATCGCCCCTTTCTCCCTCTCCTTATATCCCTGTGACCTGCAGCTTACTCACCCAACATGCCCATCAACTCTCCTTTGCCAATGAGGGATAATTTACAGAAGCCTGTTAACCTACCTGCACATCTTTGAGGTAGGTAAGGAAACTGGAGCACTCGGGGAGAACTCACACAGTTAGAGGGAGAATGTGTAAACTCCACCCAGGGATGGTATCCATGGATTTATGTGGCATCTCTCTTCTTCACAAAGCTTCTCAAAGATCTCTACAGCTAACAGAGCACCATTAAGGTGTTGCCACGGCTATGAACATTGCAAGATCCCACCAATTAAGTGGAATAATTGCAAGATCATCTGCTCTGGAGATGTGGAGGAATAGGTATTGTTCAGATTGTGACCTCCTCTCTCCACAGGACCTTGATCAAGACTTTCGTCAGAAAAATGGCTCTACTGGCAGTGTGACCCTTCCTCAATACTGGGTGGTCATTAAACTGGAATAGGCCAAACTCCCAACATCAGGCCATGAACCAGAGCTGTCTCCATTGTCCTTCCGGATAGTTCTGGAAGCCCAAGTGGCTCAGCTTTCTCCCCGACAGGCTGGCTGTGTATTTATCTTGCATTGGTTGGTTGGAGTTAAGGTTGGCATTAGTGTGAGTTGTGTGTTTCGTTTAAGCTTACAGTGCGGAAACATGCCCTTCGGCCCACAGAGACTGCGCTGACCAGAGATCCCTGCGCACCAGGGCGGCCTGGTGTCACAGCAGTAGAGTTGCTGCCTTACAGCGCTTGCAGCACTAGAGACCCGGGTTCGATCCTGACTATGGGTGCGGTCTGTATAGACTTTGTACGTTCTCCCCGTGACCGTGTGGGTTTCCTCCAAGATCTTCGGATTCCTCCCACACTCCAAAGACGTACAGGTTTATAAGGTAATTGGGTTGGTATAAGTGTAAAAAATTGTACCGAGTGTGTGTGTGTAGGATAGTGTTAATGTGCGGGGATTGCTGGTCGGAGTGGACTAGGTGGGCCGAAAGGACTGCTTCCGCACTTTATCTCTAGACTAAACTAACACTATCGTACACACACTAGAGGGGGGGTGGGGGGGTGGGGGATTGCAACCTTCACGTGGTCCACCCTGTTTCGACGAATGCAATCAACCTGGCGTGCACAAACAGAAGATTAAACAGAACAAGCTGTCTTATAGCTTTAGGCTGTGCACGCCAGACGCAAGAAGAAGACACACTTGAGACAATTTATAAATATACCGAGCCAATTAACCTACAATCATTTTTAGAAAATGAAAACCAAAAAAACAGCAAGTGCCTGAAACCTGAAGTAAAACAGGAAACATTGGAAATATTCAGCAGGTAATGCGGTAACCGTGGAGAGAGAAACGGTATGTTTCAGTTTGAAGACGCTACATCTGATTTGAAGTGGTTGACTGGAAAGATACCCTAGCAGGGATGACAGTGGAACAACAATGGCAGGCATTTCTGGGAATAATACAGAAGGTGCCAGGATCAGTTCATTCCAAAGATGAAGAAAGATTTCAAGGGGAGTAAGGGGCGACCGTGGCTGACAAGGGAAGTTAGGGACAGTGTAAAAATAAAAGAGAAGAAGTATAACATCGCAAAGATGAGCGGGAAGTCAGCGGATTGGGTAACTTTTAAAGAGTAACAGAAGATAACTAAAAAGGCAATATGGGGAGAAAAGATGAGTACGAAGGTAAGCTAGCCAAGAATATAAAGGAGGATAGTAAAAGCTTCTTCAGGTTTGTGAAGAGGAAAAAATTAGTTAAGACCAAAGTTGGATCCTTGAAGACTGAAAAAGGTGAATTTATTATGGAGAACAAGGAAATGGCAGACGGGCTGAACAAGTACTTTGGATCTGTCCTCACTAAGGAATCTCCCTGATGTACTAGTGGCCAGAGGATCTAGGGTTACGGAGGAACTTATTCGAAATTCACATTAGGCAGGAAATGGTGTTGGGCAGACTGATGGGACCATGGGCGGAAATCCTGGGAGGGGGGGTGGGGGGGGGGGGTGATGGGACACACACACGTCCCCTCCATGTTTTGAGAGGTGGGGGACAATCCCCCCATGTTTTGTAATCCGGATTTTTAAATTCGGTGAAAAAAAATCTATTAAAAATCTCCACTTTCTGTGAGACAGTGGGGGTGGGACTGATGATCGAGGGCGCCGATTGGACGAGAGAGACGTCGGTCAGCAGGCAATGGGAGGGCGGGACATGATGATTCAGCGCGATGATTGGAGGAGGGAGGTGTCGCTCAGAGGTGGAAGTGGGGGTTGGACTGAGGATAGAGTGGGGTGACTGGAGGAGGGAGATGTCCTGGTGGAGAAAAGATCTTTGAGCGGAGCTTGAATCGGCCCGTTCCCGGGGCCTTTCATCGCCCGTGCGGCTTAAAATCGGCCGCGGGATCTTCCACCGCCCTGCGGTCAAATTGCTGCGTCAAGGCGATCGAGGCTCCTGATGTTGAAGCCCCCGCCGGGGGATGGAAGATCCCGTGGCCGGTTTTAAGCCACAACGGGCGATGAAACCCCACGATTTGGGGCGGACGAAGCTGCTGTTGCTGGAGTTCGGAGTCGGTCACCAACCAGGTCAGCTCTCGATGTTACCTTCCGCAGGGCCCACGGCCGAAGCCTCGCGCGTGTGTATGTGCGTGCGGCCACCAAGGAATTGTGTCCCCCCCCCCATGTTTTGATAGTGATTTCTGACTATCTGACTGAAGGCTGATAAATCCCCAGGGCCTGATGGTCTGCATCCCAGGGTACTTAAGTAAGTGGCTCTAGAAAACGTGGATGCATTGGGGATAATTTTCCAATGTTCTATAGAATCAGGATCAGTTCCTGTGGATTAGAGGGTAGCTAATGTTACCCCACTTTTTAAGAAAGGCTGGAGAGAGAAAACAGGGAATTATAGACCAGTTAGCCTGACATCGGTGGTGGGGAAGATGCTGGAGTCGATTATAAAAGATGAAATAGCCGCACATTTGGATAGCAGTAGCAGGATCGGTCCGAGTCAGCATGGATTTACTAAGGGGAAATCATACGACTAATCTTCTGGAATTCGTTGAGGATGTAACTAGGAAAATGGACGAGGGAGAGTCAGTGGATGTAGTGTACCTGTACTTTCAGAAAGCATTTGATAAGGTCCCACATATGAGATTAGTGGGCAACATTAGAGCACATGGTATTGGGGATAGGGTACAGACATGGATAGAAAATTGGTTGGCAGACAGGAAACAAAGAGTAGGGATAAACGGGTCCCCTTCAGAATGGCAGGCAGTGACTAGTGGGGTACCGCAAGGCTCAGTGCTGGGACCACAGCTATTTACAATATACATTAATGATTTAGATGAAGGGATTAAAAGTAACGTTAGCAAATTTGCAGATGACAAAGCTGGGCGGCAGGGTGAACTGTGAGGAGGATGCTATGAAGATGCAGGGTGACTTGGACAGGTTGGGTGAGTGGGCAGATGCATGGCAGATGCAATTTAATGGGGATAAATGTGAGGTTATCCACTGGTGGCAATAGCAGGAGGCAGATTATTATCTGAATGGTATCAAGTTGGGAAAAGGGGAAGTACAATGAGATCTGGAGGTCCTGGTTCATTAGTCATTGAAAGTAAGCATTCAGGTACAGCAGGCAGTGAAGAAAGCTAATGGCATGTTGGCCTTCATAACAAGAGGAGTTGAGTATAGGAGCAAAGAGGTCCTTCTGCACTTGTACAGGGCCCTAGTGAGACCACACCTGAGTATTGTGTGCAGTTTTGGTCTCCAAATTTGAGGAAGGACATTCTTGCTATTGAAGAAGTGCAGCATAGGTTCACAAGGTTAATTCCCAGGATGCCGGGACTGTCAAATGTTGATAGAATGGTAAGATTAAACGAGAACTTACCAGTTCGAAGTTTGATCGTTATTTTATGAGGAGTAACGATGAGGGATTACGTGAAGAAGCCCCGCCTGGCGCTAGAACGGCATACTTCAAAGCAGCGGCATGAAAAACACAGAACACAATAGCCGGAGTAAGATAGTAAGGCTCATCATAGATTTAGAACTACCAGATGATCATTTATTTTATGAGGGTGGGGAGTGGAGGGCACGTAATCCCTCATCGTTACTCCTCATAAAATAACGATCAAACTTCGAACTGGTAAGTTCTTGTTTAATCTTACTATTTTACTTCGGAGTCACGTGAGTGACTACGTGAAGATTTTGAAGCTTCCGTGTTTTTCATGTCGTAGAGTCATTCCATACGACAGTCCGGCTAGGTCAACACATACATGAGTAAATAACCTTTTACCAGATCAGTTTTAGTTCTTTTCATAAATCTTTTAATGATAAAAGAACATATAATAACCCCCTTTTTTACATCTGGGGAAACCATTACAAAGTGATAAAAGATATAAGTAATAACATAATCGATAATATCAATCGATAGTGAAACAAAGCAGGTGATTATAGTGAACCCAACACCGCGTGTTCAAAGCCTGTCATTATGTGAACAGGTTTATTGTAGAACTTTGAAAAAGTTTCTTCTTTACACCACCCTGCGGTTTCTAAAATGTGTTCGAGTGGTATGTCCTGTAACTTCGCCGCGGACGTAGCTGCTGCCCTGGTGGAGTGAGATTTGAACACATCAGTGTCTACTCCTGCTAAAAGTAACACCTGTTTTAACCACCTTGAAATTGTTTGTACCGAAGCTTTTGTGTGTGGTTTCTTATGCGTAATCATTAATGCTTTTTCATCACCTCGAGGAGTTTTGGTAACTTTTATATATTGATTCAAATGTTTAACTACACACAACGTTGGATCAATAGGGTAAGCTTGAAACATTACCTTTGCTCCAGTTCTCCCTGGTCTGCTTTGTTTGATCAGATTGTAAACATAAAACACAATGTTATCTGCAGCCACATGCATATAGTCTAAACGTAGCATTTGTAATGTTTGCACCCTTTGTGCTGAAACCAATGCCATTAACATTACTAATTTAAATGTTAACTTTTCCAATGATAAAACTTCGATTGGAGTCCATTGCCTAAGTAAAGTAAGTACAATGCTGACATCCCAAATTTCTGTATATCTTGGTTTGGGTGGATTTTTGTTAAAGATTCCTTTCATAAATCTGGATATTAATGGATGTGATCCAATTGATTTTTGGTCAAAAATTTGTCCTAAATAGGATGATAAAGCACTACGTGTACTATTAATGGCACTATAACTTAAGTGCTGTTCAAAATGCAACTCGGCAAGGAACTCCAATATGTTTGAAATGTTCACAGTATAATAAGATATATTTGATTGTCTACAAAAAATTTCCCATTTCTTTATATGTGTCATATATTGTCTCTGAGTGCTTTCTCGCCATGATGCGAATATAACATCCATAGTTCTATCCGACAATCCAAGCTCTTGTAGTGGTCTGGTCAAAACCTGCAGATTAAAAAATTCATATAAGCATGTAATGGATGAATTTCTTTGGTTACCAGTTTTATTAACAAATCACTGCTGCTAGGAATTGACATATATGGCTCTTTAATCATGTTTAACATCAATGGGAACCATGGTTGTGTCGGCCAATTTGGAATCACCAATAATCCTGTGGCAGAATCTTGTTCTATTTTCTTCAGACATTGCTGAACCAGAGCAAATGGCGGGAAAGCATAAAAGAACATATTCCCCCAATGTAGTGAAAAAGCATCTACTGCTACTGCATCTGGATCTGGTTCCCAAGACATATACTTAGGCAATTGATGATTTAATCTTGATGCAAACAGATCAATGTCTGGTAACCCATATTGAACCACAATTTTACTGAAAATTACTGGGTTCAACATCCATTCTGTGTTGTCTTTAAACACCCTTGATCTATTGTCTGCCACCACATTGTCTTTACCTGGGATATAATTTACCGAAATCCAAATTTGGTGCTTAATACACCACTGCCATATCTGATTGACCAGACAATCACATGATACCGATCTGACTCCACCCATGTGATTAATATATGCAACAGCTGTTTTATTGTCTAATTGTATCAGTACATGCAGATTCTTTTTTGTAGAACAATAGGCTTTTAATCCATAAAACGCCTCCAATAACTCTAAATAGTTAATACCATATGTTTGGAGAAACATTTCTTCTTGGACAGTCCATCTGCCCCCACAACTAGTAAATGTATCTGTCGCCCCCCCATCCGAGAGCACTAGCATCTGTTTGTAAAAATACTTCAGGCTGTTGTATTAAAATGTTTTTAGCAGCTTGTGGGACATTTTCAATCCACCATTGCAATTCCAATAAAGCTTCTTTTGTTAATTGCATAGGCCTATCAAAATGGCCTGCTCGCTTTTTTAGAGCTCTTATTTTGTCCCTTTGAAGGTTTTGGTAATGTAATGGACCAAATTCTACTGCAGGAAATGCTGCTACTAGTTTACCAATAACCTTTGCTACTTCCCGGATGGAGGGATAAGGTTTGTGAATGAGACCCCTACAGACCATTAAAATATCATCAATCTTATCTGTTGGCAAAGTTACTAACATAGTAACTGAGTTAATCACAAACTCCAAATAGTTAATTGACTGTTCTGGCTGCAGCTGGGACTTAATTGGATGAATCAAGAAACCTGACTTCTCAAATAAAGTTTTAGTTGCTGAAACTGATTTTCCAGCTGATTCCTGATTACTACTGATAATTAAAATGTCATCCAGATAAGCCATAATGATGTGCTTTTGTGCTCTTAATTGTGCTAAAGCTGGTTTCAACAGCTTTGTGGGAAGAGCCTGGGAGCTGAACTTAACCCATTTGGTAAAGCTTTAAATTGCCACAGCTGTCCCAGCCAATTAAATTTTAAATACCTTCGAAAAAATTGATGTATTGGTACTGAATAGTAAGCATCCTTTAAATCAATTGTAGCCATATAACAACCTGCTGATATCAAATGTCTTGTAGTGTTGAACGTTTCCATCTTAAAATGTTTATACTCGACAAATGTATTAAAGTTTGTAAGGTCCAGAATAATTCTGCAACCACCATCTTTTTTACTTCTTGGAAAGATATTTGACACAAATTGATGTTTATGTTCAACAGTTTTTTCAATAACACCTTTTTTAAACAATTTGTCAATTTCCACATTAATGTCTGCTTCTTCAATAGCAGAAAACATGAAACCATAAGCAGGTTTATTTTGTACCGGAGAATTAACACCTTCTTTAAATGTTATAGTAGCTCCTGAAACTGTAAAATAAACCGATCAGATGTGATGGCAAGCCATTCATCATAAAACATTTGTAATCTCCCTCCACTGGAAATTTCTCCACAGTTTCTTTAAGAATAGAATACATTTTTTGTACCTCTCCATATGAACGTGATGGTCTCCTTCTCCCCGTATACGGGTGAACATTAGGCTGTGTCAGATGGTAATATTTTCTTATCATATTCCTGCCTCTGTTTCCAAAATCAAATCCCCTCCTTGACGAAAAATACCTTTTTTGTCCAAAAACGAAAGGTCTCATGTGGCTAATAGATTTAGCCTCTTCATCCATTTCTCTTATTTGTTTAGGCAGGTTCTCTCCAAATAGATAACCAGGAGCTTGAACACCACTTGATCGACACAGACCTGCAAACCTTGGATGAAATATGGGCCGAATCGCAATTTTCCT
The DNA here is from genome assembly GCA_035221665.1 of Okamejei kenojei. Classification (NCBI taxonomy): domain Eukaryota; kingdom Metazoa; phylum Chordata; class Chondrichthyes; order Rajiformes; family Rajidae; genus Okamejei; species Okamejei kenojei. The sequence continues at coordinate 21,210,195 of CM069158.1, forward strand.
CATACAATTAATTTCATAAAAGGAATTGCACAATAAGCCCAAAGTATCTTTTTGGATTTTAACCATTTCCGACCCTTCCATTTGCCTTCCAAAAGCAGTAATGGCAGCTGAAATCTGTTTGCGGATTCTTTGAAATCTTATTTCTTGTCCTCTCATGCCTGGAGTCATAGGTGTCCATATAGACGGATTAACTGTAGGTACCTTCAATGAGGTGCAATTTTCCGGTGTTTTATATAATTCTGCTGTTTCAACCATCACAGAATCTTGAAGTTGGTGAGATACCATATAATTAATACTGGCAGCTAGGTTTTCTTCCATAGCCTCACCATTTCCTTCAGGTATAGCAAAATCTTTTGCCATATCAGGCACATATGACCTCTTCTTTTTTATTTGTGGTGTGCACTCATAATCCACATCACCACTTGCAGGGTCTGACTTTTGCAGCCCTGATACACCTGGAATTATATCCAATGAGACTTCCTCCACCCTTGTTGCTGGGTCTGGAGTTTCAAATTCACAATTTGGCACATAGCCATATTCTGGATATTCAAACCCCTCATGGTCATTTTGGGAAATTTCTGGGTACTTTGACCCTTGTCTCATAATATTTTGGAGCACTTTCTCCATATGTTCCATTTTAAGCCATATAGCTTTATTATCCGGAGGACTTTCATTATCAGAGTCATCATCAGAAACCACGGGCCTCACGGATTTCTTTTTACTTTTTCTAGGAACATTTTCCTCCATGGTTTGTATTTCTGGAGAAATTATAGTCTCACTAACGGGTGAATCAGCGGCCACCGGTATCGGAACCGGATCCGCACTAATCTCTTGTCCCGACTCTTTAGCTTCTCCCCAGGACGATCTTTTTACCCGCGAAATTTTCCTTTGAGACTTCTCCATTTTTCATTTTTATTATCTGGCTAAATCAGTACGCCAGCGTGACTCTGGTTTTGAATTTTTTCTTTCACTTTTGCTGGTTCTACCAGCGTAACGTCTTTTTAAGAACGTCCCCTATTTTCCTTGCACTTACTTGTGGTCCGTTCCGGCCGCTGCGAGGAGCTGCGCTCTGCAGCTCTTGCTTCTAGCGCAATGCCGTTCTAGCGCCAGGCGGGGCTTCTTCATGTAGTCACTCACGTGACTCCGAAGTAAAATGGAGCATCTGTGCTTGTATACTCTGGAATTTAGAAGGATGAGAGGGGATCTTCCTGAAACATATAAGATTAATATGAGTGTGGACATGCTAGAGACAGGAAACATGTTCCCGATGTTGGGAGAGTCCAGAACCAGGGGCCACAGTTTAAGAATAAGGAGTAAGCTATTTAGAACGGAGATGAGGAAAAACCTTTTCACACAGAGAGTTGTGAATCTGTGGAATTCTCTGCCTCAGAAGGCAGTGAAGGCCAATTCTCTGGAGGCTTTCAAAAGAGAGTTAGATAGAGCTTTTAAAGATAGCAGAGTCAAGCGATATGGGGAGAAGGCAGGAATGGAGTAATGATTGTGGATGATCAGCAATGATCACATTGAATGGAGGTTCTGGCTTGAAAGATCGAATGGCCTACTCCTGCACCTATTGTCTATTGTCTTTTGTTGTGCCTTTTCCCAAAGGCCCATCAAGTAACCCCTGCATTCCTTCTCTCCATTCCTCCTCCACCCTAGTCATCCTGCTAATTCCACAGTTTGCATCCATAGATCCCTTCGTTATCACCTTGTCTACAGCCAACAATGGACCATAGTGGGCTCCACCTATCCTTGGTCAACAGTGCCGGCTTTGATTTATTCCAAACCTTTTGCCTCTCCCATGACTCTCAGTCTGAAGAGGGGACTTGACCCAAAACATCACCTATTCCTTTTCTCCAGAGATGCTGCCTGACCCGCTGAGTTACTTCAGAATTTTGTGTCTATCGCCAGAGTTACTCTGCTGGTTGAACCCTGGGCCCAGATGAGGAGGGAGTCTCTCTGGACAGCGTGCAGGCACACGGACTGTGGCCCAGCCCTGCTGCGAGTCAGCGGCCTCGGGCATATGAGAGTCGCTGAATCAAACATTACACCGTGACCTCAATGGACTGACAGGCGGGGGGGGGGGGGAAGAACAAGGGAGTGCCCGCCGTTGGTGGCCCATTCTGAAGGGGGAGGCTGGGGGGGGGGGGGGGGATCCAGCTTGGGGGAATAAAAGGAGGAGCTGGCATGCTTTGTAACTTTGTCAGCGCCGAGGGAGAGCTGAGAAGGGGAGGAGAAAGTAAGGACTACCTGAAATTAGAGAAGTCAATGTTCATACCGCTGGGGTTCAAACTGCCCAAGCGAAATATGAGGTGCTGCTCCTCCAATTTACGATGGGCCTCACTCTGGCCATGGAGGAGGCCCAGGACAGAAAGGTTGGATTCGGAATGGGAGGGGGAGTTGAAGTGCTGAGCCGCCGGGAGATCAGGTTGGTTATTGCGAACTGAGCGGAGATGTTCGGCGAAGCGATCGCCAAGCCTACGCTTGGTCTCACCGATGTAGAGCAGCTGACATCTAGAGCAGCAAATGCAATAGGTGCGGTTGGAGGCGGTGCAGATGAAACTCTGCCGCACCTGGAAACACTGCTTGGGTCCTTGAATGTAGTCAAGGGGGGAGGTAAAGCGACGGTGGCTCAGCACTTCAACTCCCCCTCTTGTTCCGAATCCGACCTTTCTGTCCTGGGCCTCCGCCATGGCCAGAGTGAGGACCACTGTAAGTTGGAGGAGCAGCACCTCATATTTCGCTTGGGTAGTTTTCACTCCAGCGGTATGAACATTGACTTCTCTAATTTCAGGTAGTCCTTACTTTTTCCTCCCTTTCACAGCTCTCCCTCAGCCCACTGGCTCCACCTCTTCCTTTCTTCTTCCCGACCCCACCCCCTCCCACCCTCACATCAGTCTGAAGAAGGGTTTCGGCCTGAAATGTTGCCTATTTCCTTCGCTCCATAGATGCTGTCTCACCCGCTGAGTTTCTCCAGCATTTTTGTCTACCTTCGATTTTCCAGCATCTGCAGTTCCTTCTTAAACATAAAGTATTCCACTCTGTGTTGTTCCTCCAGCTGGCCTGAGAGGTGGATGCACACTGCCTGAGAGAGATGGGGACCTATTGGAAGCACCATGGCTGATGGGGTCCCTCTGCTGGTTGGCAGCAGGTTAACCAAGTGACCCAGAGAAGCCTGAGGGTACACAAAAGGCTGGAGAAACTCAGCGGGAGCAGCAGCATCTAAGGAGCGAAGGAGATAGGCGATGTTTCGGGTCGAGACCCTTCTGCACCCGCTGAGTTTCTCCAGCCTTTTAACAGAGAAGCCTGAGGACTGGGCACAGGGAATGTCCTTGGGAACTGTGCACTGGAGACATCTCCCTGGGGAATGGACACAAGGAACCCCCCCTCCTTCCCCTGGGGAATGGGCACAGTTAACCTCCCCCCTCTGCCGGCTGTTTCTACGCTGAATCTCTGAACAAAACTAAAGGTGTAAGGTTAAGCCCCAGATGAAGTAGCATCTGATTATCTCTACATTCAGATCTGTATCTCACTACTACCACTACCAGGTTTGAACACTGCATGGACTTTAAAGATGCCAGTTTATTATAAAGATAGACATAACCTTCTAGAGTAACTCAGCGGGTCAGGCGGTGTCTCTGGAGAAAACGGATAAGTGACGTTTCGGGTTGGGACCCATCTTTGTCTTGTTATTGTTGTCTTGCCTCCAGTAATGTTGTCCCCACTGAGTCTGTGGTATGGGGGAGGGTGGGGTAGCTCTGCATTCAACACCATTGTGCCAGAGCTACTACACTCCAAACTCTCCCAGTTGACTGTGCCTGAACCCCTCTGTCGGTGGATCACCAACTTCCTGACAGACAGGAAGCACCATGTGAGGCTGGAAAAGCACATCTCGGACCCGCAGACCCTCAGCATAAGAGCACCATAAGGCTGCGTACTCTCCCCTCTCCTTTACTCTCTCTACACCAACGACTGCACCTCCACAGACTCCTCTGTGAAACTTCTCAAGTTTGCAGATGACACAATCCTGATTGGACTGATCCAGGATGGGGAGGAATCTGCCTACAGACAGGAAGTGGCACATCTGGCATCCTGGTGCCTTCGTAACAACCTGGAGCTCAATGCTCTTAAGATGGTGGAATTGATAGTAGATTTTAGGAGAGCTCTCCCTCCCCTCCTGCCACTCACCACAGTCACATCTGTAGAGTCCTTTAAGTTCCTTGGGACCATCATCTCCAAAGATCTTAAATGGGGGGGCCACCATCGACTCGACAGTCAAAAAGGCCCAACTTCCTGCGACAGCTGAGGAAACACAATCTGCCACAGGCAATGATGGTCCAATTCTATGCGGCCATTGTAGAGTCTGTCCTCAAATTCTCCATCATGGTCTGGTTTGGCTCAGCCACCAAGCACGACATCCGGAGACTGCAGCGAATCGTCCGATCAGCTGAGAAGGTTGTTGGCTGCAATCACCCTCCCCATTGACGAACTGTACACTGCAAGGGCCAGGAAACGAGCGGTGGGTAAGATTATCTCTGACACCTTTCGCCCTGGCCACAACCTCTTTGAATCACTTCCCTCTGGAAGGCGACTCCGGACTGTCAAAGCCGCCACAGCCAGACATAAAAACAGCTTTTTTCCATGAGCAGTCGCTCTACTCAATAACCGAAAGTCTGTAGCCTCCCTTTGCTCTGGTATTTTATTTCATTCACATGTTAAAACTATAATGTTTAATTCTTAATGTTTTAATGGTTTATGTTTTATTCTTAATGGTCTATTGTATGCTGTGTTGTTACTTGCAAGCGGAACGCCAAGGCAAATTCCTTGTATGTGTGCATATTTGGCCAATAAACCTTTCCATTCATTCATTCATCTTACTGCTCTCATGACTACTCCTGACAACTGTTGCTGGTCTCTGATGCATTGAGTCACAGGGTTGAAACAGTCTCTTTGATCCAACTCGTCCATGCTGACAAAGAGGCCCCATCCTAGCCTGTCCCATTTGCCTGCATTCGGCCCACATCCCACTAAATGCTTCCTCTCCGTGTATCTGTCTCACAGCCTGTCATAGCCGCTGCATTCAGGAGATGACTGAAGCTCCAGAAGCAGGGAGAGGAGACTTCATCTCCCCCAGCTCACAAAAGCAGGTGCAGTAACCCTGGGTTCCTGGCATTATCACAGTGCTCCACAAGGTGTGGATAGTCATGGGGTGATATCAAGAACAACTCATATCTCCTGGGTCTGTGCCTCCCCTTCCCTGAGTGAAAACCAAATCTGCTCATTCTTGTGTGGGTAAGAGGCCTGTAAGAACAGCAGCCAAGTGGTCAAGCGACCTGACTTGCAGCCAGAGTTCTGGACCATTTCTCTAAACACACGAGTTCAAATCCCACCACAGTTTTTGAGCAAATTAAGTCATCAAGTCAAGTCACTTTATTTCGATGGCACATTTAAAAAACAACTCTCGTTGACATTACATGGGGGAGGTACTAACATTATACAACACTGGTTCATAGATTACGTACATACATAAATACATACATATAGCCCTCACTCAGAGGACGTCAAGAAAGGCTTGAGAGTAAAGATGAGTTTTAAGTCTCGACTTAAAGGAGTCGATGGAGGGGGCAGTTCTGATGGGAAGAGGGATGCTGTTCAACATTCTAGGAGCTGCAACCGCAACCACAAAAAATTACAAACAAATAATTTAAGAAATCTGGAATTTAAGGAAAATACATTCTCAGTTGTGGTGCCAATGAAACCTCAAGATTGTTGTAAGAAATATGCTCAATGATGCAGATGCAAAGAGCTACAGATGCTGCCACCTCTCCCTATCCACATCTCACATATTTTGTCATTTAATCTCTGGCCATTGTCCAATCATCTGCTAATCAGCCCCCCTCCAACCCCACAACTGTATCCACTTATAACACGCCAGGCTTTCTCCTGTCCCTCCTTTAGTTTTAGTTTTAATTTTAGAGATACAGGATAGAAACGGGTTATTCGGCCCACGGAGTCTGCGCCGACCATCGATCACCCATACACTAGTTCTATCGTACACACAAAGGAACATTTTACAGAGGCCAATTAGCTTCCAAACCCGCACGTCTTTGGGATGTGGGAGGTACCCGGGGCACCCAGAGAAAACCCGCATGGTCACAGGGAGAACATGCAAACTCTATACAGACAGAACCTGTACTCGGGATCAAACTCAGGTCTCTGGCATTGTAAGGAAGCAACTCTACTGCTCTGCCACTGTGCCAGTTCTCTTCCAGTTTTCTCCTCCGCCACCACCACAATCAGTCTGAAGAAAGGGTGATCCGAAATGTTACCTATCCATGTTTTCTAGAGATGCTGTCTGACCCGCTGAGTTACTCCAGCACTTTGTGTCTTTTTTACACCTGTTCACTGATACCCATTAGGATGAGAGATCGGCCATCATTGCCCATTCTGGCCTCGATGTGGCACCAGACCCAGCAACGTGGCAAACCCTGAACCAGGGGCATTTAGGGATCGACAGTTAATGCTGGCATTATCAGGGATGTCATCTCATCCTCAATAAATAAAGAAACATTGAAGGGTATAGGTAAACAAAAATGCTGGAGAAACTCAGCGGGTGAGGCAGCATCTATGGAACGAAGGAAGTAGGCGACGTTCGGGTCGAAACCCTTTTTCAGACTCTTCAGGTCGAGACCCTTCTTCAGACAGCGTATAGCGACGGAGGGGGACTGAATGCCCTGTCCCTATTTACGAAGCAAATGGGCTGTGAAGGAAGTGAAGGAAAGGAAGCTGGTTTGAATTATACTTTGGTTTGAAGAAGGGCCCCAACATGAAACATCGTCTGCCTATTTCCTCCACAAATGTTGCATGACCCGCTGAGTTTCTCCAGCACTGTGTGTTTTGAAAGTAATCTGCAGAGCCTGCAGGATACAGCAGAGGGCAGTGAGTGCTCTCACAATCAGCTCACTTCATCTTTGCTCTACACTTGTTGCCGAGGCAACAAGTGAGCTGGAAACCTTAGACGGAAAATGTAGGAACCTTGGACCACATCACTGGCGAGCTCCTCTGGCTGGTGAACGGATTAATTCATTGTCCCCGTGATCGGACTATCCCTGTGTGTTGTGTCCATAACTAAGCGCAGATGTGTCAGCAAGTCGTAGAGGGAGACAGTAGGGGAGACAACAGACCCTTCGGTCCACTGCGCCTGTGCTGACCATCAGGCATCCACTTTAACACTAATCATATCTAATCCATTTTATTATCCCAAATCCTATCACCACCCCCCAGATTCTAGCACCCACCAGGAGTGGCACAGTGACACAGCTATAGAGTGGCTGCCTAACAGAGTCAAAAACACGGAATCAATCCTGACTCCGGAGTTTGTATGTTCGCGTTGTGACTGCGTGGACTTTCTTCGGGTGCTCCGGTTTCCTCCCACGTTTCAAAGACGTGCAGGTTTGTAGGTTAATTGGCTTCTGTAAATTGTCCCTGGTGTGTAGGATAGAACTGGTGTACCAGTGATCGCTGGTCGGCATGGACTCGTTGGGCCAAAGGGTCTGTTTCCATGCTGTATTTCTACACTAAACTAAACTAAACCAGCACACAAAAGGAAGCCTAGAGAGATGAATCGACCCACCAACCTGCACATCTTTGAGACGTGGGGGAAAGTGGAGCACTGGGGAAACTCACCTAGTCACAGGGCGAATGTGTAAAGTCCACACTGGAGGTCAGGACTGAACCTGGGTCTCTGACGCCGTGGGCAGTAGCACTTTATAGAGCTTTAGTCCACGTCTTGGGGTCACATCATATTTTAACTTGCGACATTCAAATGGGATTAGCTAACACATCCATAGAAACATAGAAACATAGAAATTAGGTGCAGGAGTAGGCCATTCAGCCCTTCGAGCCTGCACCGCCATTCAATATGATCATGGCTGATCATCCAACTCAGTATACCTGCCTTCTCTCCATACCCTTGATCCCCTTAGCCACAAGGGCCACATCCAACTCACTCTTAAATATCCAATGAACTGCCTCAACTACCCTCTGTGGCAGAGAGTTCCAGAGACTCACCACTCTCTGTGTGAAGAAAGTCTTTCTCATCCATCTTTGTGCTATGAATGTGATGGAATTTGTGGACAGCGAAGAGTAGGTCCCACTTGTCTACGTCCATTCACTTTACTGATTCAATCCCTATGGCCCTCCATTCTGTTCCTTATGTGTTTACCTCACTTCCACTCAAACGCTTCTGAAAGGTGAAACAGTGATTCTGGCACCTTCTGCACTCCTGGTTATCCAAGCAACTCCAAGCAACTCCAGAAAATCCTGTTGGATCAGCTGGTGTTTACGTGTCCCAGAGTTGTAGTTATAGAATTGTACAATATAGAAACAAACGCTACAACTCAACGTGTCCTTTATGCCCATTTACTTTATCCACATTAGGTCTGTTTACTTCTAAGCCTGGCTAAATCAAGTGTATGTCCAAATGCATTTAAAACATATTAATTGTATCTGATTTCACCAACTCCTCTGGCAGCAAGTTCTTTATATAAATCATTCTCTGTTTAAGTATAGTTACCCCTCAGATTCCCTTAAAAGCTTCTCCCTTTAACCTTAAACCTAGGCCCCACCGTGGGTATATGACTTTGACCATTTATGGCACTCTATGCCAAAGATCATAGTGCTCTATGCTACTCATAAACCCATATACGTCTATCAGGTCGCTTCAGGGCAAACAAGCCCATAGCTAAGGGAGTGCAGAACAGGATGTCTAGATTGGAGGACTTAAGCACTTTCTGCACTCTCTAATTACATCACAATCATCCAAGCTCTGCCTTATCAGTGTTTTGTAAAATTTGTTTACAATACAATCCAATTGTCTGAAGAAGGGTCTCGACCCGAAATGTCACCCATTCCTTCTCTTCAGAGATGCTGCCTGTCCCGCTGAGTTACTCTAGCATATTGTGCCTATCTTCGGTTTAAACCAGCATCAGCAGTTCCTTCCTACACAATACAATTGTGTTTTGATTCAGAACATAGCACACCCATTTTTATAGTCTTATGAAGGCAGGCATGCCATATGGCATCTTGTTTAAGAAGGAACTGCAGATGCTGGAAAATCGAAGGTAGACAAAAGGTGCTGGAGCAACCCAGCGGGTGCAGCAGCATCTATGGAGCGAAGGAAGATGCTCCATAGATACCTGCGGCACCCGCTAAGTTTCTCCAGCACTTTTGTCTACCATATGGCATCTTCATCACTCTGTCGACCCGTGTTGCCACTTTCAGGCAACTATCGACTTGTATCCCTAGGTTTTTGATGTTGAATACTCCAGCCACTCTGGGCTATGGGTAATAATCAGGCTACCGTTGGGTTTATTTATGTTTCTTTAATCACAGGCAATCACGGTAACAGGTTCTATAACTCAACACGTGCTCTTCACGTGTCATCCAGGGGACTCCCTGCGCTACACAAAATAAGTCCCCAGTACAACAATTGTCAGTAGGAACCAAAGTCAAAGTGGGACGAGACTGACTAACCAAAATCCCACTCAATAATAATACAATTAGTTGTCAAATAATAACTCTAGCAATAATATATTGTATAGTATTATGATAAACCTTGCAAAACTTTTTTTGCCGTCATCACAGTGAGGAATGTGGAGGAGTCACTATGATGGATGTTTATGTTAAAATGTATTTTGTGTGTTCCGTTGCCTTTTATTTGTATGACGGACTTGGCAAATGAAATTCCACAAAACATACTTGGCTAATAAAGTATTATTGTGATTGTGATTGTGAAAGAATATATATATTACACATGACCCACCCTGTTTGACTGAGTCTGGATTTCTACTGTCAAACCCTCTTGAAACTCATCAGCCCATCATCTACTGGGTCAAGTCTAGTCTGCTGATCTTTGTTGACAGGTACACCATTCCATTCCGCAATCTTTCCACCGGCTCACTTTAAGAATGAACTGTTCACAACAGCATGCACGGATCAATAGAATGGCACGGCAGAGCAGCAGGTAGTGCTGTTGACATACCGTTCCAGAGGCCTGGCCTCGGGTGCTGTCGCTGAGGAGTTTTCCCTGTGACCGTGTGGGTGTTTTTCTGGTTTCCTCACAGATCCCAAAGACATGCAGGATGGTTAATTGTCCGCTGTAATTTGCCCTGAGAGTTGGCAAGTGGGAAAAGAATGTAAAGGCAGTTGATGGGTGAGTGAGAGAGAATGAGTTGCAGGGGTTCATGGAAATAGGGAGAGGGGACTGGAATCTGATGATGGGATCAGACCATAGCTGGGGATGGAATGGACTGTGTTCTCAGCTTGTGGTGGGATTGTGCTCCAAGGATGGGATTGGACTGTGTTCATGCGATAGACTGAAATTGGATCCCAGGGCTGGGATTGGACTGCTCCAGGGCTGGGAAGGAGTGTGTTCCATAGAAGAGATGTGACTCTGTACTCGACAAAAGGTGAGACTGTGCTCCAGAGTTGTGGTGTATTGTGCTCTGGAGTGGGATGTGAACGTGCTCCAGGGGTGGGATGGGAAGGTTCTGGGCGGTGGGGTGGGACTATGCTTGACAGTGGCACCAGTTGAGTGTTCACACAATGACAGATCTTGGTACCAATGCCCCTCTCTGGTGCCAGCTGCACCCTGTGGCACCCTGACTATCTGCCCCTGACATTCACAGTAAATCGCCCTGCCCAGTCCCTTCAATGGCAGAATTCCGTGGGACAGAAAACTACCCCAACCAGATGTTTCATTCCTGAGACTGAAGAGTCCATTAAAGGCCATTGAACTTTGCAAAACTGATGCACTATCTTCCAGAATATGGGGACTGGGAAAGTCCCAGATATCAGACCCACCTCACAAACACAAGCAGTGAATTACTATTGTGATGTCAGCTGTGGTTACTCCTTCCCCATCCTCGTTGCCAATGTGCAGTATATTTTCTCTGTGGCCTTTTAATCTCTAACCATGTCAAGTGCAAACTGTACAGGTTATACAGTTTAGTTTAGAGATAGTGCAGAAACAGGCCCTTCAGTCAACCGAGTCCGTGCCAACCAGTGATCACCTCGTACACTAGCACTATCCTATACACTGGGGCCAATTCACAATTTTTTAACTGAAGTCAATTAACCTGCAGACCTGTACACCTTTGGAGTGTGAGGGGTAATCGGTGCACCCGGAGAAAGCCCACGTGGTCACGGGGAGAACATACAAACGTCATACAGACAGCACCCGTAGGCAGGATCGAACCTGGGTCTCTGGCGCTGTAAGGCAGCAAATCTACCGCTGCGCCACTGTGCCGCCCAACACCTGAGATACAAGTTGAAAAAAAGAGTAAGTAGGCAATGCAGACTGCATATGTTGGAAGCTCAAGTAAACAAACAATGCTGGAGGAACCCAGCGGTCCTGACAACATCTGTGGAGGAAAACAGGCAGACGAGGTTTGGGTCGGGATCCTTCTTTAGCCCGACCTGCAATATTATCTGTCCATTTCCCTCCATAGATACTGCCAGACCCGGTGAGTTCCTCCAGAAAACGTGTGCAGTTCATTCAAAGGATTCTTACAGGCTCCTTCTGGAATTTTCATAGACAGAAAGGCTGGAATGAAAACAGGAAATTGTGAAAACACTCGGCAGGTCAGACAGTATGTGAGCATAGAGAAACAGAGTCAGTAGTTAAAATTTCCTTCATCACTTCCATTCATAAAACACAGGATGGACACAGTTGGTAGTCTGTGTTCCTGGCACCGCATTTTAGAAAAAAGGTAACATTTTGGGAGAGAGAGCAGAAGAGATTTATTCACACAATTCCAAGACTTTAGCCCTTTTCTGCTGAATACTGGCGATCAGTTATTTAATAATTGTGATTCCAGCTGACCGGCAGTTTGGACAACAGGCTGTCTGGTTACTTGCTTTGGGCAGCACCTGGGAAAGCATGTGGCAATGTCCCCCAGAGTGGCCGCCATTGGGATGGAATATCTCTGTGGGTTCGGCAGGTTGCTATGATGAAGGTTATGGTGCTCACTGGCAGGCACGGCTGCAACCCCGTGTTACAGAGTGTTACATGGACCATGGCATTACATTGACCCAGGCTAGACACAAAAAGCTGGAGTAACTCAGCAGGACAGGCAGCATCTCTGGAGAGAAGAGATAGTCAAAGTTTTGGGTTGACCTTCGTCAAGATGTTCTTCAGACTGGTTAGGCTTAAGGAAACGAGAGATATAGACGATGATGTGGAGAGATACTGAATAATGAATAAAAGATATGCAAAAAGGTAGCGATCATAAAGGAATCTTCATTGTTTTTTATCTCTCCACATCACCGTCTATATCTCTCGCTTCACAAATCCCGAACCGGGTCTGAAGAAGGTCTTGACCCGAAATGTCACCCATTCCTTCTCTCCAGAGATGCTGCCTGTCCCGCTAAGTTACTCCAGCTTTTCGTGTCTATCTTCGGTTTAAACGAGCACCTGCAGTTCCTTCCTACACATTGACCCAGGCGTTGTGGTGAACGGATGTTACATCGATCAGAGTGTTACATTGACCGGATGTTATATCGACCAGAGTGCACCTCTCCCTGACCCACCCTTGCCCTGTCCCACACACCTCCTTGTCTCACCATCCCCCTTTCCCTCCCTTCCCCACGTTTTCTCCTGATTCAGGGGCACGCCTCCGCTGCCCTCCGTGTGAAACTGATGCTCGTCCCAAGCCCCCGTCCGTGCCTTGTCCGCACAGCCTCGCTCAGATCAGACTGTGCGCAGGAGGTTGTCGAGCAGACGCAGCGTGTGGACTGTTCAGTGCGGGAGCCGGTCTCTCACAATGAGCGAGAGCGCGAGGAACTCTGGATGTTCTCGTCTGGAAGCACGAGGTCGGATGTTTGTGAATGGAAGGGGGGAGGAGCACGCGGCTGCAGGGAAGCTCTGTTACAGTTCCCAGTTCTTTGCCGGGTCGGGAGGCAGGAAGAATGTGTCCTTTCTCACCCTCTGCTCGATGAAGACACAACAGTCAATGATTCCAGGAGCAGGAGAATGCGTTAGTCAAAAGTTGCCGTTGAACTGGAACTGTGCAGCTTTGAGCTGGGGTGAAATCTCAGAGCCCAGCCTCTGGTGGGCTTCGAGCCACGGTTCAGGGATGGAATCCTTATGCTAGCACTCACCAGCTCTGAAAGATTCTTTATTCAGTCAAGGGATCTGGATTAAATATCGCAAAATGACAGGAAACCTTCTTTGACGTGTTAGCTGAAACAGTTTCTTGTGAAGTCTGTAAACATCCCCAGAAAGGCCATTTCATCCTCCATAAAGAAAACAACATTAACCAGAATGAATTTCCATGCCCAATCAATGTTTGTCCCTTCCCCTGGACAAGGTGCAGTCTGAGCACAGCTTTTCGCCCAGAGTTCGTGCCACACAGACTCACATCCCACTGAGCACAGTGTAACTCTTGCAAATATTAAAAGGGAGCCTTTATTCAATCAGTCGCCTATTTTCTAACACACTGGGCCTTCTTTATCCCAAGTGCTGCCACTGATCCATTAACACCAGCCGTAACCGGAGTCTCCCAGGATTCCTCTCCGGAAACTCCGGCTCCCGTCAGGACACGGCCCAAGTGGTCTAACCTTGCAGGAAAGTTCAGAGTTTCTAGAAATTTGAAACGGGAGCAAATTAGAGAATAAAGTCAGTGAAAGTGAGGAGAAGACAACATTCAAACGCTTTTGAATGTTGTTCCAGAACAATTTTGAGTGAGAGAGAGAGAGAAATTAAAGATAAAATGATCTGCCTAGGCGATAGAGTGCTGGCAGCACTGTGGCACAACCTTACATAGAAACATAGAAACATAGAAAATAGGTGCAGGAGGAGACCATTCGGCCCTTCGAGCCTGCACCGCCATTCAATATGATCATGGCTGATCATTCAACTCAGTATCTTGTACCTGCCTTCTCTCAATACCCCCTGATCCCTTTAGCCACAAGTGCCACATCTAACTCCCTCTTAAATATGGCCAATGATCTGGCCTCAACTACCTTCTGTGGCAGAGAATTCCAGAGTCTCACCACTCTCTGTGCTCTGTTACAGCACCAGAGACCCAGATTCAATCCTGACTACGGGTGCTATCTGTTTGTATGTTCTCCCTTTGACATGTGTGGGTTTTCTCAAGGAGCTTCGGTTTCCTCCCACACTCCAAAGACCTACAGGTTTGTAGGCTAATTGGATTCAGTAAAATTGTAAATTGTCCCTAGTGTGTGTAGGATAGTGTTAGTGTGCGATATCGCTATTCTACACGGCCTCGGTGGGCTGAAGGGCCTGTTTCCGCACTGTAACTCTAAACTAAAACTAAACTAAGCAGCAACAGAGAGAGTGAACTCAATGAATGTTGCAGGGAAGGGAGGGAGAGAGGAAAGAGCTTTGATACTGGTGGTGTAGCTGGAGAATGTAGTGGTGACATAGACCACGGAAACACGGGGAGGATGTCATGGTGGGTGTGATGTTGCGCTATGTGGAAGATAGCTCTGACGTAGGGTTGGAGATCCATTGACCTGCACGGCCGCAATGAATATGACTATAATGAATACTTTTGTAACTTTGTCAGCTCCCTATACGTGGCAACTCTTTGCATACTTGTGTAGTGTCTGCAAAACAAATAATTTTGCTGTACCTAGGTACATGTGAAAATAAAGTATCATTCATTCATCACATCCGATGCATTGTCCTGCCACATTTTGAGGGGAAAGGCAAGAACTGGGCATCTTGTGAATCAATGGCCTCACTGTGGTTTGTTCTGTTTTAATCAGTAACACGACCGGATGGGGTGGCTCACAGTGGAGTTGCTACTTACAACGCCAGAGACCGTGGTTCGATCCTTACCACGGGTTCAGACTGTAAGGAGTTTGTACGTTCTCCCCGCGACCGCGTGGGGTTTCCCCTGGTTCTCCGGCTTCCTCCAACATTCCAAAGATGCACAGGTTTGTAGGTTAATTGGCTTCAGTAAAATTGTAAATTGTCCTTAGTGTGTGTAGGATAATACTAGTGGACAGGCGATCGCAGGTCGGCGCAGACTCGGTGAGGTGAAGGGTCTGTTTCCATGCTGGATCTCTAAAGATAACAATGTGCAGAAATCAACTGTGGGTGTGCAGTAAGACACAGCCCGGTCCACAAGGTGAGGGACCCGCTCAGACTGTTAGCTCTGAGAAAGACAGCTGCACTTCCACAGAGTCCTTCATAATTCCAGGGACTCTCAGAGAGTGCAACAGTCTGCTGTGTCCCTTCAAACAGCAGTAAATGTTGTGATGGAAGAATGGCAGAGGTTACCCAGTACACAGCAAGCTGCCAGCAGTTTAGGTGCAGACACTAGAACAGCACCTTGCCAGATGCCAGAATCTTGTGTGGAATATTAAATGCCTGAGACCTGAGTAGCATAGCAAGTTAGGCAGCATCTGTGGAAGACATGGAGAGGTGACATTTCAGGTTGAGACCCTCTTCAGACATGGGTGCAGGCATACCTCAGGTGCTCAGTTCATGTTCAACCCCAGCGAGGCTCTGCCGTCTCAGCTCACGCCGTGTTCATGCCTAGAGCAGACTCAAACCCACCCGTGCAAGTACCCTGCCTCAGCCACAGCAGACCCTGGAGCTCTCAGCCCTGCTGACACCGTGCTCGGCAACAGTTGCCCCACACAGGGGCCACGGGCGGAAAAAAGATGAATTCTAGAGTTATTGCAAAATTAAATGATCGGTATTTGTGCAGTGATGTCAGATTCCTATTAATAGCCTTTAGCTCTGCCTTCAACATCATAATTCCTACAAACATTTCCATTTTGGTCATCAAAAAACCAAATCTGAAAAAAAGGGTCCTGACCCGAAACGTTGTCTATCCATGTTCACAAGTTCACAAGGTATCGGAGTAGAATTAGGCCATTTGGCCCATCGAGCCTACTCCGCCATTCAATCATGGCTGATCTCTGCCTCCTAATCCCAATTTCCTGCCTTCTCCCCATGGCCCTTGACACTCATTCTAATCAAGAATTTGTCTATCTCCGCCTTAAAAATATCCACTGACTTATTCTCAACACTCGTGGCAATGAGTTCCACAAATTAACTACTCTCTGACTAAAAAAGTTCCTCCTCACCTCCTTTCTAAAAGAGTGCCCTATAATTCTGAGGCTATGACCTCTGGTCCTAGACTCTCCCACCAGTGGAAATATCCTTTCCACATCCACTCTATCTATGCCTTTCATTATCCTGTAATTTTCAATGAGGTCCCCCTCAACCTTCTAAACTCCAGCGAGTAGAGGCCCAGTGCTGTCAAGCACTCATCATATGATAACCCACTCATTCCCAGAATCATTCTTGTAAACCTCCTCTGGGCCCTCTCCAGAGCCAGCACATCCTTCCTCAGATATGGGGCCAAATTTGCCCACTGTACTCCAAATGCGGCCTGATCTATCTATCTATCTATCTATCTATCTATCTATCTATCTATCTATCTATCTATCTATCTATCTATCTATCTATCTATCTATCTATCTATCTATCTATCTATCTATCTATCTATCTATCTATCTATCTATCTGTCTCTCTGTCTGTCTGTCTGTCTGTCTGTCTGTCTGTCTGTCTGTCTGTCTGTCTGTCTGTCTGTCTGTCTGTCTGTTCTGTCTGCCTGTCTGCCTGCCTGTTTGTCTGTCTGTCTGTCTGTCCGTATGTGATCTGGGACCTAAGCCAAAATAGTACAAGTAATGTTAAACATTTTCCGCCACCTTTCTCACCTTTGTCCCCTGGTCGTTCGTATAACGTTTTGTTCAGATTGATGTTATATTTCACAAGTTATTGATATTTACAAGTTTAAAATAAACCACTTTGAGAAGAATAACATGACAGATGCTGTGAGAGTTGATTGGAGATTCTGGCTGTTTGCAGCTATGGCGTCACAATAGGATCTCACAGTCCTCCAATCACAATGGGATCTCATTTACATATGCTGCCGTGAACATTCCGCCACCCGACAATGACATCGCAATGGGATCTCAGCTGCCAATCAACAGTATTGGGATAAGCTCTATCCAGTGTAATGAGAGATTTCTTACATTGTTATAAGGAGAAATGTTATTTATAACATTGTGTTTAGTGGGGGAGTGACTGAGGGTAGGGAAAAGGAGATGGAGGGAGAGGTGAGGGAGGGAGTGGAAGAGGGGAGGAGGAAAGGGGAGAGAAGAGGGAGGGTGAAGACGAGGGGGAAGGAGTATGAGGCACGCATGCGCAGTTGCGGGCTACGGGTGAGTGGTGGAATATTGCGTTGGGGGAATGGGTTGCATTGGGGGAATGGGTACATCACAATGGAATATCATTTAGATTTCTTGGGAGGAGCTTTTTCTCAAATTGCGATTTTCCTTGTGGGGGGGGGTTGGATGGGGGGGGGAGCTCCCTTTTTCATCGTGGGGTGTGGAATAGGGGAAGAGGTTTTAGTTCCAGAATTTTCCTTGTGGGGGGCTGGGATGGGGGGTGAGGGTTTTCAATGTGGGAGGGGGGAGGTGTAGTAGGGGAGAGGTTTCATTTCCAGAACTTTCCTTGTGGGGGGGTGGGATGGGGGGGGTGTCAGCGCCGACGCCCCCCCCCTGCCCCAAGTGGGGGGTTTCATTATGGGGGAGGTGGTGGAATAGGGAGAGGTTTCATTTCCTGAACTTTCCTTGTGGGGAGTGGGATGGGTGGTGGGGGCAGTTGGGGGCTATGGGTGAGTGGTGGAACATTGTGTTGGGGGAATGGATTGTGTTGGAGGACCAGGCCTTCCGTGGGGCCTTTGGGTGACTGGTGGAATATGGGTTGTATTGGGGAACCAGGCCTCCCATGTGACAGGGACTCAACGGGTTTTAGTTGGTCTGGTATATTACTAAAACTCTTATCGGAGGCCTGGATCGCCTCAGCGCAGAGGGAGAGCAAGCCGGGAAGAGACAAGGACTTTGGGACTTTTGCCTTCCATCACAGTGAGGAGGTGCCTGGTGAACTCACTGTGGTGGATGTTAAATATGTGTTTATCGTGTATTTTGTTTTTTATTATGTGTTATGGCTGCAAGGTTAAAGCATTTCGTTGTACTGTAAATGTGCAATGACAATAAAGTTGAATCTAATCTAATCTAATCTTGTTTGTTTCTATCTATGTATGTGCGCGTATGTATGTGATCCCGGAACTACGGCAAAACGGTACAAAGCTATAGCTCTAAAAACGTTGCACCACCTTACTCACAATTGTCCCATGGTGGTTTGTGTTAAGTTTCGTTCAGATTGATGTTATACTTCACAAGTTATTCACATTTTTAAAAATTAAAATATTTGAGTAAAAAACATTCCCTCTGCAGCTATGATTTCACAATTGGATTGTAACCCTACCAGCTACAATGTTGCAATCCCTTTTATTTATATTCCTAGCAGCATGGAGGGAGGTGCATTTTAAAAATATATATAGTCACAGTACACTGAAATGTTTTTAAACTTTAAAATGAGGGAGGGTGAATAAGACAAAATGTGCAGCCCTGCGCAGTTGGGGGCTATGGGTGATTGGTGGAATATAGCGTTGAGGGAACGGTTGCGTTGGGGAAATGGCAAATGGTGGAATACTGCCTTGGGAATTGGGTTGTGTTGGAGGACTAGGCCTCCCATGGGTGAGTGGTGGAATATTGCGTTGGGGAACGGGTTGCTTTCGGGAACCAGGCCTCCCCTGTGACAGGGACCCAACGGGTCCCACTTGGTCTAGTATCTATACATACTTAGTCTAGTATTAGTTACAGAGTAACTAAACTCTGATCTTGTTACCTTCTGGTTTATGCTGCCTTTCTATTTGCCCCAAAATGGTTCGCGATATTGCTACGATTTTTTTCCCAGTTCACTCACCGTGCTCCTATGCTGCGATTGCACCAAGTTTTTTTCCAATCAGTTGAATATCATAAAAGTTAACGAGGTTTAAAAAATCATAAACCCCACGCGTGCGCAGATAGATCTCTTCTCCTGCCGTTCAGCGCCGTGCGGATTAGTCTCTTCAACCTGTCACTCACTGGGTCGGTCCGCCCCTTCCTGTGCCATCGCTTCTTGGAGCTGAGCATCACCGGCAGAGGTTTCCAACCGGACAGTTTTTGGTGAGACCCGAAGCAGCCCAGCCCTTGAGCAGCCCAGCCCCAACCAGCCCACTCTCGAGCAGCCCAGTGTCGGAGACTCTGCCCAGCCCAGCGTCGGAGACCTAGCCCAGCCCGGAGTCGGAGATGTCACCGATGTTGCCAAATGGAAAGCGGGGACTGATCCCAGCGGAGGAGAACGTCCAGCGCCCAGCGCCCGCTGTGAGTCCCCATTGTACTGCCAATTCCAGCCACGACCCTGCTGGTCCCCCTCGCTGGCTCCTCCCCCTCCCCATGATACGCCCCTCTCGGCCATAGCTCTTCCCCGTCTTTTCTTCAAGCTCACTACCCCCTCCCCCCTCCCCCCTCCCCCCTGCCCACACACCCTCTCCCCCAAACTCACCCCCACCCACACACCTCTCTCCCCCCACAACACCCCCCCCCACAACCCCCCAGCCCACACACCCCTCCCCCCACAACCCCCCGCCCACACCCCCCCTGCTCCCTGCTCCCCCGCCCCTCCCCACCCCTCCCCCGCCCCACGACCCCCAAAACTCTCCGCCTCACCCCTGCCCCCAAACCCCCTGCCCCAAAAACCTCTCCGCCCCACCCCCCCCCACAACCCTCCCGCCCCCACCCACAACCCTCTTCCCCCCCCCCCAACCCCCTTCCCATCCCCACAACCCCCCATCCCCACAACCACCCCCTGCCCCTACAACCCCACAAACCTCCACCCACACCCCTCCCCAAACCCCCCCCGCCCACACAATCCCTCCACCCCCGCATCCCCCCGCCCACACACACACCCTCACTCACACCCCCACTCGCCCACACGCACACCCCCCTCCCATACACACACCCTCCCTCACACATCCGTCCTCCCCCCTCCCACCCCCCTCCCTGCACCACCACTCCCCCCACACCACCATCTCCCCCTCTTACACCTCCCCATCAACACACACCCCACCTCCCCTCCCACCCCATCTCCTCCCCCCTCCCACCCCACACCCCCCCGCCACACACCCCACTTCCCTCCTAAGCTCCCCTCCTCCGCTCCCACACACGAAGAAGAGGGGGAGGGAGTGCTCAGGGATGAGGGGAAATGAGCCACGTCTGCGCAGTTAGGGGTTATGGGTGTGTGGTGGAATATTACGTTGGGGGAATGGTTTGCGTTGGGGGAATGGGTGAGTGGTGGAATAATGCGTTGGGGAATGGGTTACGTTGGGGGACCTGGCCTCCCATGTGACTGGAACCCAACGGATCCCACTTAGCATAGTATATTACTAAAACTCTCATCTTGTTCGTTTCTATCTCTGTTGTGTGCGTGTTCTATGTCAATTTGTCATTGTCTGGTGTGTGGTGTATCTGTTCTTTCAGCCATCTGAGGGGTTGCCAGCAGGGCTGGATTCTAAACAGCGGGGAATATAACCTAATTCCCCTGGTTAACGCTGCGTGCAAACGGCAACGTGACGTGATTCTCAAATGGCTGCGGTTAAGCGCTTACCTTCAATTTTTTGAATGCCAATGCATATTGCAAAATGTATAGATATTCATATCATATGAGATGTTCAGTTTTACGTGTCACTAGATCCTATCGACTCGGGGAATCTACTTCAGGCAATATATGTCGTTTCAATATTCTATTATTATTCACATTTTAAACTTTACAAAAACCAATTTGACAAAAAGCTCTTCTGTCTGCACTGGCTGTTCAGTTAGCAGGGTATGATGTCATAGTGGGATATAATTTACATAAACTGCCTGACAGAAGTGTTCCACCCCATAATGACATCACGATGGCATCTCATTTACATAAATAAAATATTCAGTTTTCAAAAACACGGTAGTTTCCACCTCACATCAAGGGCGGGTAGGGAGGGAGTGACTGAGGGTAGGGGAAAGGAGAGGGAGGGAGAGGTGAGGGAAGGAGTTGGGGAGGGGAGGAGGAGCGGGCAAAGAAGAGGGAGGGTGAAGAGGATGGGGAGGAAGCGCTGGGGATGAGGGGGAATGGAGGAGGATAGGGGTAGGAAGAGGGATGGCTAGGCGCACTTGGGGAGGGTTGCCGTGACTCGCGTCACAACGGGGATCTCTGGCGTCACAACGGCAACCCGTCAGCTGTTGGGGGCTATGGGTGAGTGGTGGAATATTGCGTTCAGCGACCAGCCCTCCCATGTGACAGGGACCCAACAGGTCTCACTTGGTCAAGTAATACCTTAAATTCGGTGTTAACTACCCCTCTTCTCACAAGCATCCCAATTTTACCCAACCTTATTCTCTTCTCCCTTTTTGAACATTTCTGTCCTATTATTTCTGGAGACTTCCGTGACCTTTCCTGCATTCTCTTTCCCGATAACTCCACGCATACGCTTCCACGTGGTTTTCTTGAGATGCTGCTTGACCCACTGAGCTACTTCAGTTAAACGACTGTTTAAAGTTTTTGGCTGCATCTCAGTACGCTTAACAGTAATAAACCAATACCAACCCTGATTACCGATTGCAGTTTATGGTGGGGGGGGGGGGGGGGCAGATGGGTGGGTAGGAAGCAGGAAAAGGCTGAGGGAGGTTCCAATGGGAATGTTTGGAACTATGCGAGTACGTAGGGAGAACCTTAAGGCGGGTGGGTTAGAGTCTGAGCTCAGGGTCGTTTGCAGATCATGACAGGAGGGAAATGAGGAACTTTTTGTTTATGAATTGAAGTAATCTGTAAATGCTAGGAACATTCAACAGTACATTTCAGAAGAGAATTGGCGGGAATTCCCATGGGATAGCGGTCCATTAATGAGCAGGTCCAGACAGGAGCCATGGGCACCTCCCAGTCTTCTGTCTAATCCAACTCAATCGTTGCAGCCTCTTTAATCACTCAGCTATTCACTGTTCAGTTTGCTTGTTTAATGAGAGCTTCTCCAGAAATAATTACACGCGGAGACCCTGTTAAAGCATGCATGGTATTTGAGGTTATATTAATTTCCCAATGGCTGTTTTCATTGCAAGAATTTCCACTCAGGACAGCCAGAGGCTAAGCTGCCTAAATGTGTTCCCACTTGCATCAGTTCCACTGTTCATTATACACCATCCATCCTGAGTGATACTGGCTCCGAGCAACATTCCTTCGTGTACAGGACCTCATCTCTGTGTGCGGTGGGCAACGTCGTAAAACCTGACTTTCTAGATGGCTGAGCGGTTGGAAAAAGACGGGAAAGATCTAGAATGTGCCTTCACAACCTCAGAGTGCTTTAGGAACAATGGCGTAGTTTCCTTGGAGGCTATGGTTGGGCAATGGGCCGGATGTGGGGTTCCCAGAGGAAATTGATCAGTTTATGTGATCTTGCTAGAGGACAGAGCTTGGCCAACACATTAGGGACAACACTGTCATTTCCGTTACATTGCGGCACATCAGCATGTCCCTCCACTGGGAAACGGGCTGGGAACAGTGGAGAAATCTCACTGGCCCTGTTTATGTTTAACTGCTTCTCATATCATGAAAGACATCCTTCCACTTCCTGGTGCTTCGACCCACTATTGTAGTTGACTGCAGTGTATTATTTTCACTGTCCCGCTGAGACTGGTTTCGTTTGATTGTGGGGTTTAATGTGCTTCTATTTTTCACTGTTTATTTTACTCTAGCTTCTACATTCCAATCTATTTCACTTTATTTATTGTTCTTCAATGCATTGCTTCTCTGTGTTCCCCAGCGGCCAACGAAGGCTTCAGAAGTTCAACATGTCCCCAACCACTCTCACCAACTTTCACAGAAAATTATTTTGTTATCTCTCTTTGCCTTCCTTATTTCCTCTTTAAATGCCTCCCTACACTTTTTTATACTCCTGACAGGCCTCTCCCATTTTAAGTTAGCTACATGTCCTTTTTTTCTCTTTATCAAACTCTCTATGTCTCTAAAATAAATACATTTATTATATAATGTAGTAATTATATTAAAATTCCCATCATAAACTATTAACAAATATCTAGAAATCTTCCACAATTCTTGGGGACTTCAGTACCCCTTGAAACTGTGCATGACAAAAGAAACAAGAAAATTAAAGCATGAAGACACAAAAGGGTCGGTTTGGGAGGGACGGGACCTTCTTTGTGCTTTGCAGTGGAGGTAAATGTATCGCTTGATGTGTGACGTTCATTTTCCAAGTTTGAAAGCAGCAGAGGATATTGGCTTAGTCTCCAACACAAAGAGCCTCTTCCATCTGCTTTCCCACACACAGAACCCAGCTTCACAGGGCTTGTGTCTCAGAGGGATGATCAAATTGACAGCCTGCAATTAAATACAATAAATCAATCAGCTAAATTTAGTTTTTTGGCACTGAAAATTTACCTGGTGCGAATTTTGAAGGATTTGGTTAAGTCTGTGGTTATTTATTTAATCTGACTGTATGCGTGTGTTTGATGGAGATGCATGGAATACAGTGGACCATTGGTTCATGGTGATTTAGGGTGAGGCTCCAGGGCCACATCGCTGTGATCACTACTGCTTTTGGAAGCCCTGACAGGAATTGGACTCCTGATGGTCACCACTCTCACATCCGACGCACCTTTTGCCCATCACCGTGAAACTTGTTGGCCTCCCAGCAGAATGAGAAGTCCGTCAGGGAATGTGCCAAATGGCCCCTTCCAGAACTGCTGGAGTACGTGCTCAGGGATGTACTGAATCTCGGTGCAGTCAACGCCAAGGATCTGCGGAGGAGGGCCACAGTCTAGGGTCCTTCTGATGTGGGACATTGAGGAGGTCAGGGTGGAACTTGGGAGGCGGCAGCTCTACCAGCTCTGCTGCCCTTTCCCTCTCTGGGCATCACTTTGTGCATTGAATCCCAGCAGCTATGTATGCTGTTTGCTGGTCTCCCTGTCCTCTTGCCATCACTGTTTACCACACCTCTGAGCATGATGGCACCAGCTATATTAAACAATTAAACAGCACCCGCATTCACATTGTGCACATATGTTCAGGCAGACAGATCAAAGAATTATGGTATGTTAGATAAAATATATATATAGTTCCAGACAAACCCTTACCATACACCACTGCCGACCAATATCCAGCTTAGGTGGCAGAGTCCAATTCCCTAAACAGGCTACTCCTGACATTTTAATTCCATGGTTCGCAATTTGTCTCGCCAACCTCCAGTGTGACATTTCATTAAACATCTGAAAGTCTATCTACCATTTTCTGAAAATAAAATACTGCAGATGCTGGGAATCTGAAACAAATCAAGAAAATGCTGGGAATACTCAGTTGGTCAGGCAGCATCTGTGGGAAGAGAACAGAGTGAATGTTGCAGGCTAGCCCTTGTGTGATCTTCACCTCATTTTCCTCAACACATCCTATCCAGAGTGGCAGATATTTACTCCAGTCTTTCCAAAGTCTCCTCCTCTTCAACTTTTTCCTCATCCATTGAACCATGGTTGGCTGGCATGATGTTAAAAAGGCCCCCACACTGAATATTTCAGATCAATTTTCCAGCCAGTGTTCACCCTCGGTCTACATCTCCTCCTTGTAACTGCCTGATAATTGACATGCCTATGGGATAATTTTGGGGTCAGTTAGAAAAATGTTATTCACTTCCCAGTCACGTCATATTCTATGTTTTTTGTCACACAACGGAGCTTAGTTCTGGCTCCTCTCTCTCCCCCCCAGCACCCACCCCCCCACCTTAGCAATGCCCCTCACCAGACCCTGACACATCTCCCTACAGGTAACCCAGTGCGCTTTTACAGTTGTGCCTCCCTAGTTTGGTTCCATGTTGCTTGAGTCAGATTGTGTCATGCCATTAAAGTGTGCTGGTGCTGAATTAAACATGTTCTGCTTTACCTTCCATTGGCCCAAGAAACCATACTCAGTACTGCACTCTTTCAAGAGGTCTTCAGCCACACCTCTCTCTAATGTTGAGCACCTATCAGATGTACGCATGTTCCATCCAGGGACCTCCACTTTCCGCTTCTCCCTGCCCTTTCAGAAGGTCACCCACTTACTATCTCAAGAGCATTTTATTGTCATGTGTCCCAGACAGAACAATTAAATTCTTACTTGCAGCTGCACAACAAAATATATAAACATAGTACTCGGTAAACTATATAATAAACAAAAAAAAGTTCAGTCTGCAGATCAGAGCTTATTTGGAGGTTGTAGTGTTTACTAGCCTGATAGCTGTAGGGAAAAAGTTGTTGCCTTACAGCACCAGAGACCTGGGTTCAATCCTGACAACGGGCGCTGTCTATACGTAGGTTTTTTCCGGGTGTTCTGGTTTCCTCCCACACTCCAAAGACATACAGGTTTGTAGGCTAATTGGTTTGGTAAAATTGTAAATTGTCTCTGGTGTGTAGGATGGTGTTAAAGTGCTGGAATCGCTGGTCAGCACGGACTCGGTGGGCCGAAAGGCCTGTTTCCGCGCTATGTCTCTAAACTAAACTAAAAAATGGATGCATGATGTTGGGTGTCTTCGAGTCTCTGTGTGCTTCACAAAGTTGCTGAATTTAGCTTCATGTGTTTTTTTTAATAATTGGTGGTACGTGCTGTGTTGTCATCTGAATGCAGCTGTGTCGCGCATCTGTTTCTGCGCAGTGTTGAACTTGTTCTGCTTTCCCCCGTTGCTTTATTCGAGCTGATTGTGATTGGCGGTGAGTTAGCCCTCTGGGAGTGTCAGTGTTGCAGGTTCAGTTCACTACGTGCACTGTGGGACTTCACCCAATGTTCGAACCCAAGTTAGCAGGAAGATGGAGTCAACAAAAGCCTAACAAGAGCAGCAGGGCCATGGTGACCCAGTACACATGGACTCATTAATTTGTGAAAATAAAATTCTTGCATTTGTCTGTGTAATTGAACATAACTCTCACAACATGACAGCTTGTTCTGCCTGGGTTATCACTTCTAACTTGCTTTTCTTCCCACATGAGGAAGGC
Organism: Okamejei kenojei; assembly: GCA_035221665.1. NCBI lineage: Eukaryota > Metazoa > Chordata > Chondrichthyes > Rajiformes > Rajidae > Okamejei > Okamejei kenojei. The sequence continues at coordinate 21,236,196 of CM069158.1, forward strand.
TCCATATTGGGAAAAGGCATTTTGCTTCTGACACAAGCTTGGAAATATTTTCATGAAATAAACTTTCATGAAATAAACTGTTCATTTTAGACATTAAAATGATCTGTTCATCTGGGGAGGGGAGAAAGAAAAATTCTGAGATTTTCCGAAGGGATGATTGGGAAAGATTGCACTGTTTCTTCGAATAGAACATAGAATAACACAGCAGAGGAACAGGCCCTTTGGCCTTTAATCACACTGCCAAACATGATACCAAACTAAAGTAATATCTTCTGCCTGCACGTGATCCATAATCCTCTATTTCCTGCATATTCATGTGCCTATCCAAAAGCTCTTAAATGCTACTATCGTATCTACTTCCAACTCCTCTCCTTCCAGGCAACCACCATCCTTTGTGAAAAAAACTTGCCCTCGCACATCTCCTTTAAACTTTCCGCATCTTCTCTTAAAACTATGCCCTCTAGTCTTTGACATTTCCACCGTGGGATAAAGAATCTGACTGTCTACCCTATCTATGCCTCTCCTGATTGTATAAATATCATTCAGATTTTTCGTCAGCTTCCAACACACCATAGAAAACACTCCATCAGTCCAACCTCTCCTTATAGTTAATACTCTCTAATCCAGGCAGCATTCTGGTAAACTTTGTCTGCACCAAAGCATCCACATCCTTTCTGTAATGGGATGACCAGAACTGCACCCAACACTCCAAACGCAGCCTCTCTCTGACTTCCTGATACTTATAGATACTGATAAAGGCAAGCATACCGTGTCTTCTTTACCACTCTATCTACTTGTGTTGGTAATTTCGGGGAGCAATGGTCTTTGACACCAAGATCCCTTTGATCGTCAGCCAATGAATATAGCAACAGGAGGCTGCAGTCAATGAGCCATCAAGTCACAGCTGACCGGAGACCCACTCCACATATCCAATGTTATTCATGCCTCTAGTTAGCAAAGGTCCATCAATCCCAAGTTTAAAATAAACAATTTATCTAAAATCAGATGTTGTTTGCAGAAGAAAATTCCCCACTTCTGCCACTGTCTGTGGTGGAATCATTCCATTTTACTTTTAGAAGGCTTAGCTCTAATTGTAGATCACGACTCCCTTATTCTGGACTCTACCGACTAATAGAAATAGTCTCAAGCAGTTTTATCCCCGCCGTTATCAGACTCTTGAAAGGGTCTCCCATACATTAGAGGTAAGTTCTACCTTTTTGAGGTCCTTGCACTTTTGTTTTATCTGTAGCTGTAACAATAAATTCTGCACTCTATTTATTTTAACGTTTGCACCAGCACCAGATAATATAATCACATACTGTTTGATTGTACTCATGTATGGCACGATTTGCCTAGATAGTATGCAAAACCAAGTTTTTCCACGTAAGTTGGTTCATGAGACAACAATAAACCAAAAATAGATTCCTTTTATCTATTCCATCAGTTTCCACTATATCTTGAAAGCTTTGATCTTCAAAATTCAAGGTATATAACCCCTTCTTGTAATTTAACACTTAATATAATTCGAGTCAAGTCAAGTTTATTGTTTAAAATTATATGCGGTGGGGTAAAGTACAATGAAAATCTTGTTTGCAAAAGCATCACAGACACAGACTCAGACAATACACAAAAACATAAATCATGGATAATATTCTGAAGACAGAAAAAAGAAAAGCGAGTGTGCAATAAAAAGATATTAGTGTGAAAATATGCAATTAGCAAACAGGTCCATGCTGGTGCAAGGGGTGTTCATTTACCAAGGTAGGATTGGGGTTGTGCAGGTTGGTTCACAAATCTGATAGTTGTAGGAAAGTAGCTGTTTCTGAGCCTGCTGATGTGCAACGTCAGGCTTCTGTACCTCCTGTTGGATGGTAGCAGCGAGAAGAGGACATGGCCCGAATGATGGTGATCCTTAGTGATAGATGCCCTCTTTTTGAGGTAGTGTCTCATGTAGAAGCTTTTGATGGTGCGGAGGGCTGTGTCCTTGATGGACCGGGCTGAATCTCCTATCCCTTCAGCTTCTTGCACTACTGTGCATTGGAATTTCTGTACCAGGCCATCATGCAACTAGTCAGGATACTTTTTAGCATATGACTGTAGACGTTTGTAGGCATATTCGGTGACATTACTGAGAAAGTAGAGGCACTGTCTTCATGATTCAATCTTGGTGCTGGGTCCAGGACAGGTCATCTGAGATGTTAGCGGGGTCTCCTGACTTCCCCTGTCTAAAGTCAATGATTTGTTCCTTGGTCTTGATGACATTGAGTGAGAGGTTGCTGCTGCAACGCCACTAGACCAGGTGGACTACCTCTCTCCCGTACTCCACCCGTGATTTGGCCAACCAACTGCACTACATCTCCAAGGCCAGTTCATCCTTTCTGAGTTGTGGTGAACAAATTCCAGCACTCTAGCTGTGGTTAGGGTAACCTGGACTATAGCTTCTAAGGCAGCACAAAACTGCAAATGCTAGAATCGGCAGCAAAAAAAAAGGAGAGCAGTCAGTGAAACTCAACGGGTCAGGCAGCATCTGTGGAGGGAAATGGACAGATAATGTTGCATCACTTCTAAACTCCTAAACCCACACTCCTACCCATTCTCTTCTTTGGCTACTCCATGTACCTGTCAAAGACACTGGGATCCATGTTTCTTTGAACTTTCACCCTTTCTATTATTACTATATTTAAAAGACAACCACTATGGGATGAGAGTTACAATTAATTTGCCACAGTTTTGTCCATTCTCTTAACCTATTGACAAAATGCAAGGGTTCTCCCTGATAACGAGACCTCACAGAGGAGAATCCCAGGATCTCTCTTGGAACATGAGGTCTATCCCCCTTCATGCCCCACACCTCCTGCCTTTACCACCATTTACATCCCTTGCCCTCACCCTTGCCTCTTCCACATCATGCCCCAGCCATTTCCCCCCTCATGACCCCTTCCCTCCCCTCACGTCGCCTGTCCTCTCACCCTTCATGTCCCCGTCATCTCCCCCCTCATGTCACCTCCCCTCCCTTTATGTCCCCTGTTCTCTCTCCCCTCATCGCCTGCCCTCGCCCCTCTACCCCCTTCTGTAAACTGCGGACACTGTTTCCAATGACTTCTTGGCCAATTTCCTACTTTTTCATGGGGATCTTAATCAGTGCTAAATTAAACCGAAAAAAAACATCTGGAAAGGGGAGGCCAGGTCTTGAAGATATTGGAGTGTGCTGCATGGATTTGATTTTGTCGATAATTTATTCACCATTAATCCAAACTTGGCAATGATACATATCATCTATATTCGCAAATGATTTGCCAGTGATACAGATGTAAACAGTGTCCATAGATCACACTGTCACCACCCATAAGCTGTGTGTATTATATGGTCACCACCGCTGTTTAGCGTGGTCAGCCCTTGTACTTGTGGAGTTTGGCATTGAATACAAGCAGAAATCCACCACCAAACATGAAGGTATAATATTCCTTTGTTCTCCAACTGCATAATCTCAGAGCATAAATCCCAGGGCCACATCAGGAGGCCTGACTGTTCACGGTCTTCCCATCATCACCAGGCATCAGGCACTGATGCCAGGGGAACCCCTTGAGCCTAGCGGGCGATAGTATGTCCAGTGATCTCCAGAACCATGGCACCATGCTGTTTGCCTGGTTGGCATATAATGCTCTAACCCCTACTCATTACATCTCTCTGGAATGGCACACCGTGACCTCAGTGTACGCCATTTACAAAATGCCGAGCAGAAAATCCCGCAACTCTGCATGGAAAAGGGCAGCTGGGATCACCATCCAGGCATGTTTCCCTTGATGTTCCACACCATGACCCCAATGTGTACCATTTAGTTCCAGGCAGGAATGCAGCAAGGCCTTGTAGATTGGCACTTCTGAGTCCTGTAACCCATTTGCAGTTGTTAAAGGGCAATTGGATCCTGACAACACCAGCCAGACATGTTTTTGTTGACTTTCCACACCATTTGGACTGAAGCACACACTCCTACTTGTTTATCAGTGCAAGCTCAAACTCCTGGGACACCCACCAACAGTGTGGAAGGACCTCACAACACCGACTCTCTAGTTCTGTTCTGTGGTTCCTGGGCAAAATACATCCCATGAACAAATACAAAATTCTGCAAAAACATTTCATGGAAATATCTTTGATGATGGATGATTTTCCCCATTTGCCACTGAGACTGGTTGAGATCGATTTGAAAATTACTTTTGTTGTTGTCAAGTCAACATTGCATACTGTATCTAAACACGGAGAGGTACAGCATGAAATCTAGGCTCTTCAGCCCATCAACTCTGCACTGACCATCAGCCACACATTTACTTTAATTCCTCATTAATCGTATTTTTAAAAATTCTCTCCACATTCACTTCAACTCCCTCATAATTGCATCACTTGTCTACACGCTAAAGCAGCCAATTAACATCGACCCGCATGCCTCTGAGATTTGGGAGCAAACTGAAGCATTTGGATGAAACCCATGTTGTAAAGGAAGAACTTGCAAACTCCACGCAGATAGCACCCAAGGTTTGGATTGAACCTAGGTCGCCCCCATACTAGAATGCTGCATGGATTGGAGGGTACTAGCCAGAAGCAGAAGTTGGATAAAAGTTGGATTTTATTTTCTGCAAAGTTGGAAATTAAGGGGAGACCTGAAGGCAGTATTTAAAATTCATCTCAAAGATGGGGTGGACAGTCAGAACCTTTTTCTCCTTAAACACAATCCCTCACCCCAGAAATGCTAGTGATGTTTTTGAAGGGATTCCGGTCCATGCCCTATTCTGCAGAACCCGCTGTCCTCTTCATTGGGAACTCGAACCCTGAAGTAATTTTTGGCAACCACTTGGGTGGTCCATGTTTGAAAGCGAAGAGGGGAAAAGAACAGTAACTGAGACATGGGACACTCTTGTACTGCTCATGCCTTGGAGCAGGGTGCAGGCTCCATCCTCTGCTTGCACCACCATTATTTACTGAGGTCGGACTGAAAGTCAGACACGGCTGCCTCAAGCCCCATGGGTGGTGCCCACTTCCTCTGTCAGTGTTCCTGCGTTGTGGCTGCACTAACGGGCACAGGAGCAAGCTGGCAAAAGGGGAAGTTAAGACTAACGAAAGTCTCGGCTACTGATCGGGTGATGAACGAAGCCATCCAACATTCTGTCAGTGTTGCACCAGAAGCAGGGACTAACATCCCTCCCCACTCCTCCCTGTGTTCTGGAGATAAGCCCTCTACGCTTCAGTGAACATCATGTGCAGCTGTGGTGTGATGTGGCCGTTGGACTTGTGGTTGCAGCCTTTCCTCCTGTGGTTCACAACATGGGGAAGCAAAACCACCAGATATTGTTACATGAGGCCGCCTTTTACAGTGCCTGCACCCCCTTCAAATTTATTCCGTACTGCCTCTCTCTCTACTATCAGTTTACTCTGTCAGTTTACACCTCCACATTCAGTAATCAGCCCACTTCCCCTTGCTTGACCTCATGAAGACATTCACCTTCCTTCCTGTTAGGTAGTGTCTTTCCAAATACTGTACCATTCGCAAAATTGATGCTATGTCTTGCACACTGGGTCCTGTAATTACTCTTAAAACTCAAGAGAGTCAAGAGTGCCATATGTACTGAAATGGAACAATGAAATTCTTACTTGCGACAGCATAACAGGTCTGTGAACCCAGTACTCATTACATAACAATAAAACAATAAAAAAACATGGTGTTCAATAACTTACAAATGTCTAATATTAATGCAAAGCTAAACAAAATCCCTTGTTCATCCGACCTAGACAGTCCATAAATCAAAGTTTAGTTGGTGTTTGCAGTGTTCAATAGCTTGATGGTTGTTGGGAAGAAGCTATTCCTGAAACTGGAGGTCATGGTCATCAAAACCCTATCCCTTCTTCCTCATGGCAGGAGTGAAATGAGGGTGTGGCCAGGTTGGTGTGGGTCATTAATGATACAGGCTGCCTTTTGAGGCAGCGTCTCCTATAGATCCCTTTGATGGTAGTCTATGATAGACCAGGCAGGGTCCACCACTTTTTGTAATTTCTTCTGTTCTTGGGCTTTTGTTTTTGCCGAAGCAGGCTGTGCAGCAACCAGTCAATATGTCCTCTACCGATGTACCTTACCATACATCTTCAGAGGTTAGGATGGCACAGTGGTATAGCGATACAGTTGGAGTGGTGTGGGGGGGGGAGGGGTGCTGTGGGGGGGGGGGGGGGTGGGGTGCTGTGGGGGGGGTGTGGGGGGAAGGGGGGAGGAATGGGGGAGGGGTAGAGGGAGGTGTGTGGGGTTGAGGGGAGGGGAAGTGGGGAAGGGGGGTGGGGGAGGGGGGGAAATGGGGGTGTGGGTGTGTGGAGGGGGGAGGGAGGGGTATGGTGGGAAGGCAGGTGTGTGGGGGTGGAGGGACTCCACTCAGCGGCCACCGGCCGCAACACCACACAGCACCTCCCGGCTCCTCTTTGCGGATTCCCCGACTCCACACAGTGGCATCCCCGACTCCACACCGCGTTTCCCCAACTCCACTCTTGCGAGGTCACTCAGCACGGCTTGTGAACTCAATCAGCACAGCTTGTGGTCTCAGCCCCACCTCCGGGCCTTTATTCTCCTCACCCTGGTGATTGACAGCGGGTGCCGGAAGGGGCATTACCTTCATGGTGACTGACAGGCGAGAAGACCAATCTGCTGATCTCATGATTTTTTAAACCTTCAGAATTTTTGTAATATTGCACTGATCGGAACAAAACGGTGCGCTTGGAGCAGAGGAGAATGGTGAGTAAGGTGGCGAAAAATGCCTAGCAATATAGGGTACCGTTTTTGCGCAAATTTAAAAACAACTCAAACCGGAAGAGAACAAGATGAGAGTTTTAGTAATAGTGTAGAAGATAGATAAATATAGAAGATAGAAGATAGAAGAAGATAGATAGATATAGATAGAAAATAGAAGATAGAAGATAGATAGATATAGATAGATACAGCGTGGAAACATGCCCTTCGGCCCACTGAGTCCATACTGACCAACGATCACCCAAACACTAGTTCTATGTTAGACCACTTTTGCATCCTGCAGACAAGGGAAAATTTATAGAAGCCATTTAATGTACAAACCTGTACATCTTTGGAATATAAGAGGAAACCGGAGAAAACCCACCTGCTCACAGAGTGAACATGCAAACTCCGTTCAGACAGCGTTAGTTACTATCGAACCCAGACCCCTGGCGCTGTAAGGCAGCAACTCTACCGCTGCCGTTCATCACACAAACCTGCTTCCAATCACACCACCGGCCCCCCCTCCCCCCCCAACCCATCAACTCCATCAACACTTCACACTGCCTCAGGACCACTGACATCCCGGTAATCTTCTCTTTTCCCCTCTCCCATAGGGCATAGATCCGAAAGCTTGCATGCATGTACCATTGGATTCAAGAACAATTTCTCCTCACTGTTATCAGACTTTTGAAGAGACTTCCCATAGGCTAGGGATGAATTCCACATCTTCCAACCTAAATGATTGCGGCCCTTGCAATTTTTGTTATAATATTTTTATTAGAAGTAATCCATCATAGCAACGGTATAACAACTTTTCAAATACACAACCAACTTATTTCAATAAGTATACGGATGTTACAAATAATTCTTATAAACTTCTATTTTTTAGAAAGTAGAAAAAGAAAAGAATAGATTTTAATCAATAAGAATGGTGAATAAATAATAATTTTGATTATATAGAGAAAGAAAGAGAAGAGAAAAATAAATAAATAAATAAACAAAAGATTATAGTATATATTATTCATCTTAATAGTGAATAACACAATTTCAAATAACGATATCAATAGAGACATGCATACAAATCCAAAAAAAAAGAGAATTATTTTCATCTAATCCTACCGGGTACCCATTGAGTTGTGATGCCAAGAACAGCTACCCCTTCAAATATTCTGTATATGGAGACTATATCTGTTCAAAGAGTTCGTATTTGTCCATTAGGACAAATCTGATTCTTTCCAAATGCAATGTCTCCAACATTTCCACTGTCCACATTTTAATTGTGGGGGATAATGTTCCCTTCCAAAATTTCAATATTAATTATTTCCTTATTATCAAACAGTAATCCAAGAACTTTCTTTGGTTTACTGTTAATATTAGATTTGAATCCGGAACTCCTAATATTATTAATTTTGGATCTGGGTCCAGTTTAATTTTAAGAACTTCAGAGATAACTCTAAAGATTTCTGTCCAATAATAGTTGAGTTTTATACATGGTACAAAACTATGCGTTAAGTTAGCTTCCAAGTTCTGACATTTATCACAAATAGAAGAAATGTTAGGATCAATTCTATTTAATTTCGTTTTTGAATAATGTAATCTGTGTAATACCTTAAATTGTATCAATATATGTCTAGCATTTAATGAGCAACGATATGCATACATTGTAGGCTTTCTTCCCAGGTTTCCTTCGTTATAGATAAACCTATTTCATTTTCCCATGTTTGTCGATATATTTCCGAAGTTGGGATTTCCCTATCCAAGATAGTATTGTATATATACGCTATTAATTTTTCTGTATTTGGGTGTTTATTAAACAATTCATCTAATAATCCTGGTTTTCTATTTTTATATTGTGTATTTGACTTAATATAGTTTCTAATTTGTAAATACCTAAATATATTATTTGACTGCAATCCATAGCTTTCCTCTAACACTCGAAATGGGAAGACATTTCCCTTTCTTATAAAGGTGTTCTATCCTTTTAATTCCTAAACCATTCCAATGTCTAAACCCCTTGTCCAATACAGAGGGCTTAAACAAAGGATTATTCATAATTGGCAAACAAAGTGACAAATTATCCATATGTAGGGTCTTAACTATTTGTTTCCAAATACGTCTATTGCTATGAATTATAGGGTTATCACCATACGTTTTTTTTTGTACTTCCCTTGGTGCAAAAATAATCGAACCTGCATCAAAAGGCAAACAGTCTTCATTTTCCATCTTTAGCCAGCTTGGCTCATAATCTAAATTTACCAACCAAAAATTCATATTTTTAATCTGAACAGCCCAGAAATAATATAAGAAATTTGGTAGTGCTAGTCCACCATTAATTTTAGATTTACATAGATGTTTTTTACTTATTCGATGATTTTTATAGTCCCAAATAAAACTATTAACCAAAGTATCTATTTAAAAATAAAAACAATTTAGGGAGATATAAAGGGATGGCTTGAAATAAATATAACAATTGTGGCAAAAAAAAATCATTTTTATAGCATTTATTGAAATAGGTAGTGTTTTCCAATATAAAATATTTTTTTTTAGTTTATTTAACAATTGAGGATAATTATATTTAAATAGACAGTTATAGGATTTAGATACATTAATTCCTAGATATTTAAATTTGTCCGTGACTATTTTTAGTGGGAATTGTTCTAGTATATTTAATTTTATTCCAGTTACAGGCATAATTTCACTTTTATTTCAGTTAATTCTATACCCAGAATATGTGCCAAACTTAGTTATAACATTAAGTAGATTAGGAATACTAATTACCGGTTTTGTGATATAAATTAAGATGTCATCTGCGTATAGAGATATTTTATTCATTGTAGTTTTGGTATTATATCCATATATTTCTGGTTCTGATCTAATCATTTTGGCTAATGGTTCTATTAGTAATGGTGATAACGGGCATCCTTGTCTACAACCCCTAAAGAGATTAAATTTTGCTGATAACATTTGATTTGTTAATATTCTTGCAGTTGGATTCGAGTACATGATTTTTACCCATTTGGAAAATCTATCCCCCAGTTGAAATGTCTGCAATATTTTAAATAAATATGGCCATTCGACCTGGCCAAATGTTTTTTCAGCATCTAATGCCCTTGCACTTTTTGACCTGCATTTTCTCTGTAGCTGTAACACTATGTTATGCGCTCTGTTTGATTTTCCTCTTGCACTCCCTGATGTACTTGTGTATGATGTGATTTGTGTGAAAGAACACAAAGCAAAATTTTTTGCTGCATGTTGATACACGTGAGAATAATAAAACTATTTTTGGGTGTTAAAGCAAGTGTTATCTGAAAGTCCAGCACAGAACAGCACCGAGATTGCTCATTTACTTATCTCTCCCTTACTTTTCACAGGAATTACTTGGTTTAGACATGATTTGTTTTTTTAAAAGACGTTGATGTTTCCTTTTATGTTATCCACGCATCTGCTCCAAACAACTACCTTTGTTCCAGAATTGCTTCATTCAGCCCGTTTGCAATATTCTGCTTTGGTCCCGCAGAACAGCAAACCAGACCTACAGCACCTACCAGACACCTACCTAACAGTCTAACTGTTTCATCTTTGGTTGTGAGGGCGCCCTGGATTTAAGGACCTTACTTCTTGGTTTCCTGGTCCTCCAAAATATCCCAAATGGAATTTAAACTGGAGGTGGTGGAGGAAGGACTTAAGCCAGAAAGGGTTCTTGGGAAGAAAGAGCTACCTTAAATTTAGTTGCATCTGGTTGGGTAACTATGGTAGGGTGAAGACTATTCCATGCTTTAATTGTGCGGGGGAAGAATGAATTGCTGTACACATCTGTCTTGGTAGCTGGTATCTCAAATTGGATTGAATGCCCTCGTCTACTCCTAATTGGTTTGGGTTTGGTGTAGGTTTTGTAATCTATGTCGAGCTGGCCATTTAACATTTTGTAAAAACAGGTCAAATGGTGAGCTTCACGTCTGTCTTGGAGTGGGTTCCACCCCAGGGACTCACCTTGCCTGGTGGGAATTTGTCCAAACTTGTCAGATCCCATCTCCTCATTGCACGCCTCATTACTCATTGACTATTTCAATTGTCAGTCGTTGATTCTGGCCACCTGCGTCAATGCTCCTTTCAACCCCTGGAAGAAGTTAGCTTCCTGTTTAGTTTTTTAGTTTAGTTTAGAGATACAGCGTGGAGACAGTCCCTTCAGCCCACCGTGTCCACGTCAACCAGTGATGCCCGCACACTCGCACTATCCCTCACACACTAGGGAGAATACACTATCAAGCCAGTGAACCTACATACCTGTACGTCTTTGCAGTGTGAGAGGAAACCGGAGATCCCGGAGAAAACCCATGCAGGTGCTCTTCACATCCTTCATTTTTTACATTTCCTTGTCCCTATCCACAATCACTTGTGGCTCTCCACTGAAAACCTGCATCACGCATTCCCGAGTGGAGATACACTCACCTGAACAATTCTTTGGTCGACATTTCAAGAATTCTGTCCCATTTGCCTTAACACTTTCATCGTCAAATCATTGGTGTTAGTAACTGAAGCTCCCGTCAGCATGAGTTTACTACTCTTGTATCTTTATGAAATTTGGCTACAGGCTTCTTCTTCTTCATCTGTCACTTTCTCACTATTTGATGGCCCATATTGTGTACACAACTGCAGAAGACCTTATTTACTGCTTCTTAGATGTTATCTTTCAAACTCATACTGGTGTACTGCAGCCTCCCCGATCAATACTATCAAACATGTATTTCATTCTGTTAACCGCTTAATCAATACTGCCAGGCTCTCTGATCAGTTCTGCCAACCTCCCTGATTCATACTCCCTGTTCCCCCTGGTCAATACTGCCAGTCTGATAAATACTACAGGTCTCCATCATCAATATTGCCAGCTCTCTGATCAATCCTCCCAATCTCTGATTAATTCTGCCCATCAATACTGCCTTCTCTGGAATGCGCCTGGGTTGCTGTGAACACCAGCGTATCTTCATCCCATGACACCCAACGATTTCCAAGCTCATTTCCCCAGTGCTGTGAGGAAAGTCAGGGAGATGATCCTCTCAACCTGTGTCGCTTCTCTCTCTGAGTCCGAGTCCATGAAGAAAATGTATTTTTGTCTTGCTTGTGTTCCCGCCTCGCACAGTGAAGCATTGTTGGGCACACATCCAGTGCCCCCAGCAGGTTCCGAGGCCTCCCTGAGCCAGTCCTGCCTTGTGGAGCTGAGCCTGAGGGTGACCACTTTGCCAGCCCTGCCCTGGTGAGGGGGTTACTCTGGGACACGTGGCTCCAGACCCCTGACACTTACTCGCAGCTTCTTGCAGCCACAGTAATCGTCGTAAATTACTGGAACTCCACGAGCAAGTCAGTGAGTTCCCATGTCTGTCCTTAGCACTTCCTGCTTTCCCCTCTCAATCCTGTACACACTGTACACAGATCCCACTGCCTCACACTCACAGTGCCTCCTTCTTGACTGTCTCCTCTATCCCTACCATCACCCATACTGATTTTACTTCGGAGTCACGTGAGTGACCACGTGAAGAAGGCCCGCCTGGCGCTGGAACGGCATTACGTCGACGCTGACGGCAGAAGCAGGAGCTGCACAGACAGCTCCTCGACAGCGGTAGGTTCGGAAAGTGCAGTTGAAAAATTTTTTTAGGACTGGAAAACTCCGTGCCTGGTGGAAACCAGGATTTTAAAGGATTTTAAAAACAAACTAAAAGTTTAAATTAAACAGAAATACTCTGTTAAAATAACGGAGTTTTGAAAAGAACGTCCCAGGGGAATATCCAGCGATCGGGACGAGAGATTAATTACGGGGCCGGTTCCGATACTGGTACCGTTAAAATTACGGTAGAGAGGTAAAAATGCTCCACAATCTTTTGGCAGGGAATTTTAAAGTCAGAAAGGCTGTACTTTAAAAAAGTTAATAAAAATCGCGATATGGAGAAAGTACTCCAAAATATAAAAAGAGACAAGGGTCACAGTACCCAAACAGCCCAAAAAAGACCCTGAGGGGCTTGAATATACAAAATATGGCTATGTGCCAAATTGAGAGTTGAACCCTGGATTAGGGTGGAGGAAGTCTCTTTGGATATAATTCCAAGTGGATCAGGGCTGCAAAAGACAGACCCTGCAAGTGGTGATGTGAATTATGAATGCACACCACAAATAAAAAAGTGAGGCCAGATGTGCCTGAGATAGCAAAAGATTTTTCTATATCTAAAGGAAGTGGTGAGGCTATGGAAGAAAACCTAGCTGCCACATTAATTATATGGTATCTCACCAACTTCAAGAATACGATAAAACTTTTATGTTTTATTAAAATATCAACGGTAAATCCGTTTATAAATATCCATGTCTCAAATAATATGAGATATAAGAAATACAATTTCAAAGTATTTCAAAATGGTGCAAATAAGTAATACCTTCAAAATAAATAAATTGCCATCAGTTGTGGAGCTCAATAGGAAGAAATATATATAATTTACCGAATCTGCACTATAGGTTTGCAGATCAATACAAATCAGGATATTAAACTCCTGATTATTATAGAATAAACCTGCCTTATGATAAATCAAAGATATGAATTACTAAAGAACAGACTACTGATCTTTAAAACTTTTGGGGAGAAAAACTATGATCCAATGAAAAATTTTGATAATGGATCAAAACAAAGGCAAAGATCTTTTTAATTTGCGGTGAAAAAAAACTATGATCCAATGAAAGATTTGATAATGGATCAAAACAAAGGCAGAAGTGGTATAATCCAAACATAGCCTTATCTAAACCTATATTAATTGGGGAAAGAAGGCTTGAAGTACGTTGAAAAGGTGCAAACATCTGGTTACAAAATAAAGTTCATGGAAAATCTCCAATTATGGGGGATTACAGGTGTATTATGATTGTTAAACCAATATATCTAAGGAAGGATTGGTTCACCTGTATAAGAAAACTTTAAAAATTGATTTCAGGTTTGCACTCAAAAAGTAATTTAATAAGAAGGGGTACGTACATCTATATTATAAAATTACCTCAGTGTAAAGATTTCATAGGTATAAACCAACCCAAAATGTCACCCATTCCTTCTCTCCAGAGATGCTGCCTGTCCTGCCGAGTTGATGGTGGAACAGCAAAGGGAGGTATTTCTGGGAATATTGTTTATTGTCACTGTACCTTAATTGGTACATGTGACAATAAACTGATCCTGAAACCTTGAAACCTTGACTTATCCAGAAGATGCAGGATCATTTCATTCCAAAGAGGAAGAAAGATTCTAAGGGGAGCAAGAGGTGACCGTGGCTGACAAGGGAAGTCAAGGACAGTATAAAAATAAAAGAGATGTATAACGTAGCAAAGATGAGTGGGAATCCAGAGGATTTGGTAATGTTTAAAGGTCAACAGAAGGTAACTAAAAAGGCAATACTGGGCGAAAAGATGAAGTATGAAGGTAAGATAGCCAAGTATATAAAGGAGGATAGTAAAAGCTTATTTAGGTATGTGAAGGGGAAAACATTTGGGAAGCTAAATTTGGGACCCTGGAAGACAGAAACAGGTAAATTGGGGAACAAGGAAATGGCTGACGAGTTGAACAGGCACTTTGGTTCTGTCTTCCCTAAGGAAGACACAAACAATCTCCCAGATGTATTAGTGGCCAGAGGACCTAGGGTGATGGAAGAACTGGAGGAAATTCACATTAGTCAGGAAATGGTGTTGGTAAGACTGATGGGAGTGAAGGCCGACAACTCCCCAGGGCCTGGTGGTCTGCATCCCAGGGCACTCAAGGAGGTGGCTCTAAAGATTGAGGACGCATTGGTGATCAATGATCATTTTCCAATGTTCTATAGATTCTGGGTCAGTTCCTGTGGATTACACAGGTAGTTAATGTTATCCCACTTTTCAAGAAAGGAAGGAGAGAAAAAGCAGGGAATTACAGACCAGTTAGCCTGACATCAGTGGTGGGGAAAATACTGGAGTCGATTATCAAAGATGTAATAGCGGCACATTTGGAAAGCAGTAACAGGATCGGTCCGAGTCAGCATGGATTTATGAAAGGGAAATCATGCTTGATACATCTTCTGAAATATTTTGAGGATGTAACAAGTAAAATGGACAAGGGAGATCCAGTGGATGTAGTGTACCTGGACTTTCAGAAATCCTTTGATAAGGTCCCACACAAGAGATTCGTGGGCAAAATTAGAGCACATGGTATTGGGGCGAGGGTATTGAAATGGATAGAAAATTGGTTGGCAGACAGGAAACAAAGAGTAGGGATTAACGGGTCCCTTTCAGAACGGCAGGCAGTGACTGGTAGGGTGCCGCAAGGCTCGTTGCTGGGACCGCAGCTATTTACAATATACATCAATGATTTAGATGAAGGAATTAAAAGTAACATTAGCAAATTTGCAGAAGACACAAAGCTGGGTGGCAGTGTGAACTGTGACGAGGATGCTATGAGGATGCAGGGTGACTTGGACAAGTTGGGTGAGTGGGCAGATGAGTGGCAGATGCAGTATAATGTAGATAAATGTGAAGTTATCCACTTTGGTGGCAAGAACAGGAAAGCAAATTATTATCTGAATGGCGTCAGATTAGCAAAAGCGGAAGTGCAACGAGACCTGGGTGTCTTAGTACATCAGTCACTGAATGTAAGCATGCAGGTACAACTGGCAGTGACGAAAGCTAATGGCATGTTGGCCTTCATAACGAGAGGAGTTGAGTATAGGAGCAAAGAGGCCCTTCTGCAGTTGTGCAAGCCCTGGTGAGACCACACCTGGAGTATTGTGTGCAGTTTTGGTCTCCTAATTTGAGGAAGGACATTCTTGCTATTGAGGGAGTGCAGTGTAGGTTCACCAGGTTAATTCCTGGGATAGCAGAACTGTCATATGATGAAAGAATGGAGTGATTGGCTTTGTATTCACTGGAATTTAGGATGAGATGATATCTTATAGAAACATATACAATTATTAAGGGATTGGACACGTTAGATGCAGGAAAAGTGTTCCCGATGTTGGGGGAGTCCAGAACCAGGGGCCACAGTTAAAGAATAAGGAGTAGGCCATTTAGAACTGAGATGAGGAAAAACTTTCACACAGAATTATGAATTTGATGAATTCTCTGCCTCAGAAGGCAGTGGAGGCCGATTCACTGGATGCACTCAAAAGAGAGTCAGATAGAGTTCCTAAGGCTAGCGGAATCAAGGGGTATGGGGAGAAGGCAGAAACGGGGTACTAACTGTGGATGATCAGCCATGATCACCTAAAATGGTGGTGTTGGCTCGAAGGGCCGAATGGCCTATATCTATGTATAGATATGTATCTTTTATCTCTGCACCTATTATCTATATATCTATTTTACTCCAGCATTTTGTGTCTAACTTGGACATGCGTTATTCTGTGTGTAAACCGGCAGAAGCTTTTAACTAGATGCAGTGTCCAGCTCGTTGCTGGGTGTTCAGTGTACTGTTTATGACCCCAACCCTTCACCTCTCGGCATGTTTTGAAGTGTTATGTAGACTACTAGCTGTATGTTGTCACACCCGTTATTGATGAGTGCATGCTGCGACCCGGGCCGGGCCGGGCCGTGCGGGGTATGGGACATGTGTTGGCTTACTCCGGTACTTCGCTCCCAAGTTTTTGAAATAGTCTGAATTCCAGCGCTGCCGCGCGTTGATGTTATCTGGAGCTGTGGGCTGGGGAGGCGCGGCAGCCAAGTGATTGGCCCTCTCCCCATAGCCTGACTTTCTCCCCTCCTCCAGCAAGTTAGTGCCGGTAACACTGCGGGCAGCCAATGACGGGGAGCAGGCTGCACACACCCACCGCCCGGGCAGTATGGGGCTGGGGTGAGGCGTGGGTGGGTGGGTGGGGAAGAGGGCGAGGAGTCGGAGGCAGCTCTGGGACTGGTTGCAGCTGCTGCGGACATCCGGCCCAGCTCTGCAGTAACCGAGTTCAAGCTGGCAAGGGGAGCCCTTATACCGAAGCGATCCTCCCACTCGCAGCATAGTTAACCCTTTTCCGCCCTTGCTCCCTTTCTCATCACATGTGCTTTGAGGGAGAGCGAGAGAAAATGGGCAAGTGGACGGTGGAGTCAGAGGGAAGGGGTGGGATTCGGGAGAGAGAGATTACATTGATTATCAATGTATTCTAATGTAAATTGCAGTGGAAAAATACGCTTTTTCGCAGTCCCGATTCGTCCAAAAAAAAACCTTGTGTAGAAAGGAACCGCAGATGCTGGTTTATAGCGAAGATAGACACAAACTGCAGGAGTAACTCAGCAGCCCTGGTGAAAAAGGATGGGTGACGTATCGGGTCGGGACCCGAAATTTGGGGACAACACGACTGGTGCTGAGTCCCACCCCTTCAGTCGGTAGTAGGGCGGCTGCAACCAAAGAGTGAACAATCACATTGTGGTCTTAGAGTACTAATCTAGTAAGAAATCCCTGCACCAACAAGAAACCAGCTTTGAGTATTAAATTACTTTCTTTGTTGAAGCACATCTACCTCATAATCATACTGACCGTTCCTGGCTGATCTGTAACACTATTCCCTGCCATCGTTGCCTCCACATTCTTTGATTTGAAAGCTGGCAGCAAACACCCTGTTCTCTGACAGGACAAAACGTCCCTGCGGCTCACGTCTGACTGTAGGTGGAACGTGTTAGATGCGCACCAGGCTTGGAACAAGGCTTGCAGTTGTTGATAGATGGGCTGAAGGGCATCCTCTCCGAGACCCCCAGCACTGACATTGGTGCCCAACGCTGTGGACTCTTACCTGGAAACCGTATCAACTCGTGCCAGGACGAGCCGAACAAACACTCCCATGCACATGAACCCGAGTTCAGCTGTTTACGTTACATAATTTACAAACTCGACTTCGTCACGGCCCCTTGGCTCCCCTTCAACATGTAATTGCATCCTAATGAAATCTAAATAACTCGTCCCCACTGCCTTGAAGGCCACATATGGGCTGCAGATATATCGTGCGGTGAAAATGTCATATGTTTTCCACTCACAGCTTCAACCAATGAATCCTTGTGCTAACATTTTTCTCTAGGCTGAAACAGATCTGCCCTTTGAATATCAGGAACACAGCTTAACACTATCCTATGCTCCCATCTTCGAGATCCTTTCTTCGCACCTTCATCTTGGCGAACCTTCTCTCATCCTTCGTAAATTTCTTGCCAATTAAACTGCTGTGTCCGTCTTTATAATGAAAACCCGACAACACTAAAAGCTTCTCGCTGAATTCTATCCTCTGGTAACGCGTGTGGCACATCACGTTTACACCTCCCACTGTCTCCCTGCGATGATAACTCAATGTGCACCCATCACCTTTGGTTTCACCTAGTAACCACACAATTTACAATACAACGATTATCACAGAGAAACTTGGACACGGGTATAAAACTTAACAGAGGAGGGAGATGACAACATTCTTTCGGGGATTCCAATCCCTGAAATCTACATCTGGTTTTGACTCCCCTGTGGGACCTCGCGGTGCGGTGAACTCTTATGATCATTTTCATCAGCTGTTTCCAATAAACGCCTTCAATCTCGCAGGACCTCTGCACAGTGGATGGGGGGGGGGGGGGATGGGGGGAGAAGATTTAATCCATCGCAATTCTAGATCCATAGCACAAAAATGGGGTACAGCCCATCAAGTCTTTGTCGGTGGGGTTATCTGTGGCGTCTGCGGGGAATGGAGGGATAGGGATCACATGTGGTCAGAAGAGATTAGTTTAATTTGGCATCATGTTCGGCACGCACATTGTGGGCCGAAGGGTGTGTTCCAGTACTGTACTGTTCTATGTTCCACCGGCTTGCAGATTTTTCTCACTCCGGCCTAACCAACAAAAACAGAAGATATTGAAAGAACATAACCAGTCAAGCAGCATCCCTGGAAAGAGAGCCCAGTCAATATATTGAGCCAATGACTCTCTGCTCAGAAGTTTTTGACACGCCGATTGGCCTGTTTGTGCCAAGCCAACAAGGCAGCAAATTCCACACTGCAACTAGAGCGATAATCTGCACATTATCTTTTGCCTGTAGTTTACTTCTGCGTCGTCTGGTTATGGAACAGCCTCTCTCTGTCTCACTCACACTGATCTTCTCCAACTTTATTAGATCTCTTGGCCTTCTTTATTTACAAAGAGACAGCCAACCCTAGTTCTGCCATGGACTGAAAATCTCTTGGTGCTGTACCCACTCCCCGCTACCCTCTCTGGGGGGGGGGGGGTTCCTGGCCAAAGCGCGGTGACCAAAGGTGGACACGATGCTGCCCATGGTGGTCCAGCCAGTGTTTGGTACGGGTTGAGCACCACCTGCTTGCCGTTACAACCTCGCAGGGAAAGGGGGCGAGAACATCCAGTGGGAAGTAGTGGGGCCAGTGTAGATGAGGCGAATCGGGTACTCTATCGACCTTTAAAAGGCATTTGGACAGGTACGTGGATAGGAAAGGTTTGGAGGGATGTGGGCCTGACGCGGGAAGCAGGTGGGGCCGGTGTCAATGTGTCAATTATACTATTCTTATACCAATGTAAAGCACTTTGGCCAACGAGAGTTGTTTTTTAAATGTGCTATAGAAATAAAAGTGACTTGACTTGACTTGACTTGAGTGTAGATGAGCCATCTTGGTCAGCATAGGCAGGTTGGGCCGAAGGACTGGGAGCAGTTTGGAGCGGGAAGGGGCAGGCACAGCTGGGAGTGCCTTTCACATCTGGGAATGTTCTTGCAACGCTCGGAGCTGGGAGCGGGTTTTAAATGGACCTAGAATGCATCTGTCCCATCGATCAAACCTTCCTCGGCGTGACGGGGTGAGTGGGAATTGCGAGAGAGGAGCGTGGAGAGGCGCGCCCCGCAGCCCGGGCCGTGCGCTTTGGGCGCTCAGACACTGGATGCGAGGCAGGAGGCGGCGGTTCGCAGCAAAGATCTTTGGTTCGCAGTACACGTTAGCAGTTAGCCCCAGGGCAGGAGCGCCGCGCAGCAACTCGCTTTCCGATGAAAAGCCTCCACCCCGGGTCAATGAGTAGCCAATCGATGGGTAGCGATTAGCATAGCCCGCCGGCAACACGCGGGGGAAACAGAGTGTGACAGGAGTAGCGGCAGAGAGAGCGAGAGTGGGTGGGAGTGAGAGAGAGAGCGCGGGAGAAGCTGTATAACAGGCAGAGAGAGAGAGAGAGAGGGGGGGGGGGGGGGGGGGGGGAGAGAGATACAGTGAGAGTAGGGACGGGAAGAGACAGAGAGAGGGGATAGAATGTGAGGGGGGGACACAGAGAGGGGGAGACAGAGAGAGTAGAAAAGGGAGAGTAGACAGGGAAAGATAGGGAGGAGGGAGATAGAGAGTGAGGGGGAGACCGAGAGGGGCAGACAGAGAGAGTAGAAAACAGGAGAGTAGATAGAGAGGAGGGAGATAGAGAGTGAGGGGGAGACAGAGCTTTCAGGGGACCGAGATACGGGGGGACAGAGAAAGGGGGAGGCAGAGAGAGGGTTGTGTCAGAGCGGGTGAGAGACAGAGTGAGGGGTGAGAGAGAGAGAGGGGGACACGGGAGAAGGGACACTTTGACAGGTAGTGAGGGGGGGATGAGCAAGGCGCGCATCGGGAAGACAAAAAGTGACAGGGAGAGAGAAGGGAGAGGACGTGAGAGAGAGGGGGGCAGAGAGAGGGGCAAACTCCGAAACCCTCCCCGTACCAGGACTGTACAGCGCAGCAGAAGCCGACTCCTTCACAGACGGACCGTTGAGGGGAAGACAGTTCTTGCTGTGGAGCAGAGTCGCCGCGGCAGAGACGGCGGGACCACGACCATGCCCGTGTCGGGGAAGGGGTGCTTGCTGTGGCTCTGTATTCTTCTCTGTCCCCTCACCCGGCTGTGTGCGAGTCAAGCTCACCGCGACACAGGTAAAGCCGCCAGAAACGCCACTGACATTCAAACGCTGACTTCATGCGCTGTTTTAAATTTCGAGTGAATGACTTCCTTGCGCTGGGAGTGCAACGCGTTGCTTGTGAAACCTCGTAAACGGTGTAATATTTAATAGATTGAATCCGCGTTTTGTTTCCAGTTGTTTGCACCGGGTTGCTGGGCGCTCGGCTGTTCCCATTGACTGGTCCCACCGCCATTGACCGGCAGTAACCTCCAGCCAGGGGGAGGAGCGCCGGGCTGCGAGCGGCGACGCGGGAGTGTCTCAGCCGCTTGTTCCCCACCCGGCCCGGCCCGGCCCGGCCCGGCCATGCCGGGGGCACGGTCACCGCGGGGCCGGGAGCAAGACAAGCCTATCGACCGCTCCAGCCCCGGCTACTAACCCAGGCAGCTGTTCCAAAACTCGTGGCCCGGCGATGCCTTCTGCAGGGACTGGGTTCCAGAGCAGGAGCCGACGGAGACAGTCAGATGCCGCACGAGTGTGGCTCTGGTGGGAAGCTATGGGTGGTGGTCGCCCCTTGCCCTTGGGGCAGAGGTCGCAGGCGTTGGAGCTGTTGTGGGCACCATTGAAACGTCAGTGTGACCATGGCTCACTCTAGCTCGACACTGCATTAATCTCGGCACTACATTCAGAGAGGATGTAGCTCTTAGGGCTAACGGAATCAAGGGATATGGGGAAGAGGAAGGAACGGGGTACTGATTGTGGATCAGCGGTGCCGGCTAGAAGGGCCGAATGGCGTACTCCTGCACCTATTTTCCATGTTTCTCTCTTAAAATATATCCTCTGATGCCTTAGAGATCCATTAACCTAATTTCTGATGAAGCGTCCCGCACCCAAATGTCACCTATCCACGTTCTCCAGAGATGCTGCCAGGCCTGCTGAGTTACTCCAGCACTTTGTGTCTTTTTTTGTAACCCATCGTCTGCAGTTCCATGTTTCTAACTTCTTATCCGTGCTCAGTGTTCTCGGCTCCACGACCTCCGCGGTCTATAATTCCACAGGTTCACTTGAAGAAACCCCTCCTCACTTCAGTCCCAGTTCTACCTTGTGTTTAGAGATTGTGGCCCTCGGGTCAAGGGAAACTGCCTCCTGCATTCAGCGTGTCAAACCCTGTCAGAATGCCGTACTTTTCACTGAGATCCTCTCTCATTCTTCTAAAGTTTATATGAATAAGTTTACAAGAATACAGACTGGGAGTCTTTACTTTAGACTTTGCGAGATACAGCGTGGAAACAGGCCCTTCGGCCCACCGAGTCCGCGCCGACCAGCGCTCACCCCGTACACTAGCACTATCCCACACATTAGGATAAGTTACAATTTTACAGAAACCAATTAACCTACACACCGACAAACGTCTCCTCTTAAGGCAAACTGCCACCTCAAAACTCGCTCTGGTAAATCTTCACCAGACTCCCTGTACCATAGACACATTTTTGAGGATGTATCAAATAGAATGGATAAGGTGGGAGAAATAGGTGTGAGTCCAGGTGGGGCACAGAGGAAAAGGGGGCATGGGGAAGAAGGGGAGGTGGGAGGCTTGCAGTTAGCTAAAATTGGAGAATTCAATGTTCATACCCTTGGAATGTAAGTTACCCAACTGGAATATGTCATGCTGTTCCTCCAGTTTGTGCATGATCTCACTCTGGTGTGGATAGTTAGGAAGCGCTTTCAGAAAACAATTTTGACTGCCTAAACCCCGGGATATTTTTGGTTTTCACATCCTTTATAATGGACATCAGCAGTTTCCCTACTGCTGATGTTAGGCGAACAAGTCTGCAGTTCACTGTTTCCTTGTGTCCTCCTTTTTAAACATTAGGGTTACATTTGCAATCGTCTAATCTGCAAGGAATATTCAATAATCTGTAGAATTTTTGAAGATGATACGAATGCATCCACTGTTTCCACGGCTGCCTCTTTTAGCGCTCTGGGGTGCAGAATGTTAACTTTCTGCGTGGTTAATTTCTTCAGTACTGATCACTTATTATTTACAAATCCTAGAAGAACCTGTAGTTTGAGGTGTAGATGGTACATGTTACAGCTACTGTGTTCTATCAATGAAGAATGAGGGTGGTTAATGGGCTGCCGTCAACTGGGTGTTTTATCCCGGTTGATGCCAAACTGGAGTATTATTGGAACTGCACTTAGGCAAGCAAAAGGTGTTCTACCACTTTTGGGTGTCAGGACGTAATTGAATTGGCATTGGATGCATAGCTTCTGACCTACTGTTGTAGGAAATAATCTTATGTGGCCAGTCTAGTTGAAGGAATCCGAGATATTGATGGTGGAAAACTTAATGACAATAAATCCCATTGCCGATTGCAAGGCTAGATGAAGAAGGGTCTCGACCCGAAACGTCACCCATTCCTTCTCTCCAGGGATGCTGCCTGTCCCGCAAAGTTACTCCAGCTTTTTGTGTCTATCTTAGATTCTCTCTTGTTGGAGATGGTCAATGCTTGGCATTGTTATGGTGTGTATGTTACCTGTTTCCTATCCGTCCATTTATTAAGGAGTTGCAAATGAATTGAACATTATGTGATTTTCAGTGGACATTCTGAATGTTCCCAATACACTGCGTGTTGAAGGGACATACCTGGCTAACTTGCCACATTGTCAGGTAGAAGTCAGTGTTGTAGCTATACTGGAACAACTTCTCTGGAGTGTTAGAGATGGGACACTGCCTGCTCCTGTAACCATGGTCATATACAATGCTCTTGAATTGAATTGCATTGAATTGCATTGAATTGAATTGCATTGAATTGAGTAAATGCTATTAGCCAAGTATTTGCCTTGGTGCTTTGCTCGCAAGTAACAACATGATATACAGTAGACAATTAAAAATAAAACATCATAATTTTCACATGTGAAGAATGAAATAAAATACCAGAACACAAGGAGGCTACAGACTTTTGGCTGTTGAGTAGAGCTACTGCTAGTGGAAAAAAAGCTGTTTTTTATGTCTGGCTGTGGCGGCTTTGACAGTCACCTTCCAGAGGGATGTTTTTCCTGGTATCACATACAAAGTGAATAGGGTTGGTGGGAGAGTGACCACAGCGGTGCTGGGGATCTCAGGAGGGAGTGGGGATGCATCAGCTCCTTGGCACTTCAGACTGACAGGCTTGTGAATGCTGCAGCCTTTATGTTAGTACTCATGAGCTGGTCTCCCCCATCAAGGTGTTGAAGCCCTTCCTTGATACTCATTGATCACCACTACTGATGACCAAATGTGGCAGGCCCGCTGAGTCTATAATCAAGCAAGAAATAGTTGGTCACCTCAAGAAACTTAATGTAATCAAACCAGCTCAGCATAATGTTAGGAAAGGGAAACCATGTTTGACAGATTTGCTGGAATTCTTCAAAAAGTCAATAGCGAGGAACCTGTGGATGTGTATCAGGATTTCCAGAAGGCATTTATTAAGTTGCCACATAAAATGCACATGACAAGCGATCATGGCATTGGGGAAAATGTGTTAACATGTGACTGAAGACTGGTTATGACACAGCAGAGAGTGTCAGAAAAGATAGGTATTTTTCAGGCTGGGAGGATATAACTAGTGAAGTGCCCTAGGCCATCAATTATTTACTATTTATATTAATGGTGGAGGGGACAAAGTACAAGGTATCCAATAAAAGCTGCTGGAGGAACACCGGCTTGACTTTTGCTCCAGATCCCAGAATATAGTGTTTCCAAGTTCACTGAACACACAAAAAATGGGTGGAGGGGTACACTACAGTGAAGATCTTAGGACTCTGCAAAACTTGGCAAATAGAGTTTAATATGGAAAAGTGTGACGTCATGCACATCAATGGGCGCCAAGGGGAGAATACTGAAGCCTGAAGTCATAACTCATCTAATCACAGATGGTTGTGGCTGTTGGAGGTCCATCATTCCATTCCCAGGATATTACTGCAGGAGTTCTTCAATGCACGGAGTTAAGCTCAACCTTTTTCAGCTGCTTCATCAATGACCTTCCTTCTGTCCTAAGATCAGTAAAGGGGTTGTCCACTGATGATTGCACAATGCTCAATTATATTTTCAGCTCCTCAGCAAACAAAACAGCCCATTCCCTCAGCCAGCATTCAAGCACAGGCCAATAAAGATGATTCAAACAAGAGGGCATGACATGAGAATTAAGGGACAGAAGTTTAGGGGTAACGTGAGGGGGAACTTCTTTACTCAGAGGGTGGTGGCTGTGTGGAATGAGCTTCCAGCAGAGGTGGTGGAGGCAGGATCGATTTTACATTTAAAAGTAAAGTGGATAGGTATATGGACGTGAAGGGAATGGAGGGGTATGGTCTGAGTGCAGGTAGATGGGACTAGGGGAAAACAA
Source organism: Okamejei kenojei (assembly GCA_035221665.1). Lineage (NCBI taxonomy): Eukaryota > Metazoa > Chordata > Chondrichthyes > Rajiformes > Rajidae > Okamejei > Okamejei kenojei. Next base: position 21,261,190 of record CM069158.1, read on the forward strand.
ATGGTCGGCACGGACTGGAAGGGCCGAGAGGGCCTGTCTCCGTGCTGTAATTGTTATATGGTTATATGGTTAATAAGTGGCAAGTGACATTTGTGACACAAAAACGCCAGGCAATGGCTGTCATTCACAAGAGTCCAGTTACCTCCCCGTGACATTCAATGGATGACCATCACCGACTCACCCTTCAGCCACTAGGATCTCCATTAACCACAAACTCAAGTAGATCAGCCACGTGTATAAAAATAAAAAATGCCCTGCAGATGCTGGAAATCTGAAATGAACACTGACAATGGTTGAAACACTCAGCAGATCTTGAGAGAAACATTGTTGGCATTTCAGGTCGAAGATAAAGATTACTTCCAGCATTTGTTTGGGTACATGAGTACTCCGATTGCAATAGCAGGTCAGAGACTGGTGTCTAGCGGCTCACCTCCGGACATCCTAACTCCTACAAGCCACATGTCAGGAGTGTGATGGAATACTCTCCCTCACCTGGATGAGTGCAGACCAACAACTCTTGAGAGGTTTGCATCATCCTTACCCAAGCAGCCCAATTGATCGGCACCCATCCACCACCTTAAACACTCCTTCCCTCCACATTGGCACATTTGACTGCAGTGTGCATGATGCCTGGCAGATATTCACCCAGGATACTCTGACCGCATTTCCCATACAGACCAGAGGGGCGAATTACAGAGGCCAATCTATCTACCAACAAGCACATCTTTGGGACATGGGAGGAACCCCAGGGGAAACCTTTGTAGACACCTACTCAACAGGAAGTACATTTAGTGTAATCACTGGATGCCATAAGAAAACCATGGATTGTACAATGTGATGATAACACTGACCTTATTGAGAATGTTTGTGGAAAGTGAGTGCCTGGAGATGTAAAAATGTCTTCTGAGAGCTGGGAGCATTCGAGTGAAATTTGAGGGAAAGCCACTAGAAGTGCCTAAAAGTCAAAGAAAGCTGCTTTACTTTTCCTGACCTGGTAAATCACTGAACCGTTTTTTTTCCGCATAATACTGCTATTATATTTATCCTTTAAATCTTTGACCAGCTCAGACTTGTATCTTGAATACAAGTACATTACATTTAGATCATAGTCGTGCAAATAAAAGAGGAACAGTAATTCTGAAAGCAAAAAAAAACAGTGTACAGTAAACATTGCGAGAGTAAAACTCATAGCCATAACACCTTTGGAGGGGAAAACAAGTTTCAGCAATATGTAAGGGACAGGATAACAGTAAACAGTGTCCGTGCACTTGTACAAACGCGAAGCCCGCTGAGATTGTATTGTTGTTTAAGTGCAGGCAATGTTTCATGTGGAAGATGACACACCGTGCCCATCGTGCCTAATACAAAGGGGGCAAGCAAGCAGTGGCTAGAGTGTTTTGCAGAGCTGATGCTGCAGTGTGGCACAGGGGTGGCAACAAGCAGCAACATGGACAAACAAGAGACTCCAGATGCTGGGATCTTGATCAAGACATAAACTGCAGGATGAACTCAGAGGGTCAGGCAGCATCTGGAGAGTGAATGGACAGGTTATGTTAAGGGTCGAAGTAACAATCAGTAATCACTCAAGTAGCCACAAAGTGCAACACAGTGGCGCAGCGGCAGAGTTGCTGCCTCCCAGCACCAGAGATCCGGGCTGGATCCTGACCACAGGTGCTCATGCCTGTACGGAGTTTGTTCTACCTTTGATCACGGAGGTTTTCTCCGGGTGCCTCGGTTTCCTCCACATTCCAAAGACCTGTCGGTTAATTAGCGTCTGCAAATTGTCCCTTGTGTCCAGGATAGAACTGGAGTCTGGGTGAATGCTGGTAGGTGCGGATTTCATGGGCCGGAGGGGCTGTTTCCACGCTGGTTCTCTCTAAACTAGTGCCCGCGGAGTTTTGTAGAGATCGCAACGACCAGGGATTGCCGTGGCTTTATAGAGATAGTAATAAGCATTGCCTGGGATATTTAGGAGCGGTTAGCAACCAGTGTTGTTGCAGTCTTTTTAACAAACAATAGCTGAAGTTAACATCAGTCCCTGCAGTGTGACACAGAACGACGGTATGCAGTGCCCGCAGTGATGTTTCCAGATGACAACGCAACACCTGCAAGCTTTTACAGCCCTAACAAGCAGTGCTTGCAGACTTTTTTTTTTTATCAAGATGTCAACAAGCAGAGCCGACAGCGTTTGAAAGAGATGAGAGCAGATAGTTCCTGCTGTGTTACACTCAGTGACAAGCAGTGATGCAGTGTTTTATAGAGATGGCGTAAAGGAATTCTGGAACTGTGGCACACAGATGATAACAAATAGTGTTACTACAGTGTTTCATCTAAATTGTAACAAGCAGAGCCAGCAGCGTTAAATCAAGAGCTTCTACAGTGCAACACAGGGCGATAACAGTGCTTGTAGTGTCCGATGGACATGATGCCAGGGGCTTCCCATGGTGTGACGCGGAGATAATAACTCGAAGTGTTTCATAGACATGATAATAAGCAGTTGCTGCAGTATATTATCGAGATAATACAGAGGCATTTGTGAACGGTTAGATAGCAGTGATAGCATGCAGTGCCCGCAGTGTTGCATCGCGTCGATGCCAGGGAGATCCCGCAGTGTTTGATGGAGAGGGTAACGCAGTCTTATCAAGATGGTGCCAAGCAATGCCTGCACTGTGACACTGATTGTGATGAATAGTCCCACAGATGTAGTCACAAGCAGTGCCTGGAGTGTGTTATTGAGATGAAAATGAGCACAGCCTTTGATAGTGCTTTATCAAAATGATAACCAGCAATATGAGTGGTCTTTAATCAAGGTGATGGCAAGGGGATTGTGCAGCGCTCTCCCCTTATGGTGATGATAGTAATTGGTGCCTGGCGTGTTTAACTTGTTGTTATTGCGTATAGTTTTATAGTGATGACAATAGGTAGTGCCCGCAGAGCTTCAAAGACATGATGCCGAGGAAGGATCTGCAGATGCCGATTTAAACTGTAGATAGAGACAAAATGCTGGAGTAATATTCCCCTGTCCCACTTGGGAAACCTGAACGGAAACCTCTGGAGACTTTGCGCCCCACCCAAGGTTTCCCGGAGGTTTTTGTCAGTCTCCCTAATGGTCGAAAGTGGTTTCCGTTTTAAAAATCGGTATTTTTTTTAGTCGAAGCCCGGTTGCGATGCTAGTTGAAGGTGGTTGCCGGAGGACAAAAACCTCCGGGAACCGCACGGATGGGGCGCGAAGTCTCCAGAGGTTTCCGTTCAGGTTTCCTAAGTGGGACAGGGGCATTACTCAGCGGGACTGGCAGCATTTCTGGATATGAGGAATGCGTAACGTTTCGGGGTCGAGTCTGAAGAAGGGTCTCGACCTGAAACGTCGCCCATTTCTTCTATCCAGAGATGCCTGTCCTGCTAAGTCCACTCCAGCATTTGTGTCCATCTTCAAAGCCAAGGAGTTCCTGGAGCGTGACACAGAATAATAACAAACACTGCTTGCAGGGATTTATAGAAATGGCAACTGGCAGTGTCTGCACTGTTCCTTGAGAGGTTGCAAAGGAATTTCAGCACCGTGACACAGTTTGATAACCAGGAGTTTTACTGCAAAAAATGTTTTTATCAAAATGGGAGAAAGTAAAAGCTGCAGGGTTTGATCAAGATGACTACTGGCAGAAGCTGCAGTATTTCCTCACGAGGATGGCAAAACTCCCCCAGCAGCGTGACTCGGTGATAATGACAAACAGTGCCTGCAGAACTTTATGTAGATGGGACAAGAAGTCTCGGTAGTGCTTCAAAGAGATGATGCCAAGATGTTTCTGCAGTGTGACGCAGAGATGGTATCTAATAGTGTTGAAGTATTCATAGAGATGGTACAACCAGTGCCTGCAGTTTTGTATTTCGGTAATTAAACGCAGTGGCTGCGGGATTCTTGCTGAATGTTAACAAGTAGTGCTTGTAGTGCCTTTATCGAGATCAAACCGTGAGATCCTGCAGCACAGAAACTGACCTTCTCGGCCCATTGTCCATGCCTACGGTGATGGCCATCTGCGCCAGTCCTATTTCCCCATATTCTTTAACTCCTTTCTCCTTCACGATCCTGTCCAAATGTTTTTTTTACCATTGTAATTGTACCTGCCTCCACCATCCCTTGGCAGCTTATTCCAGATGACTATGATCCTCGGTATGAAAAACCTATCCCTCAGATTTCTTTCACCTGTTGTGCCATCTTGTTCTAGGCCTACCTTGAGAAAAACATTCTTCCTATCTTCCCATCTAGGTCTCTCATTACATTGTAAACCTCTGTATGGTCACCCCTCAGCATCTTACTCTCCAGTGAGAATAAACCCAGACTCCAATTTCTCCTTTAATTAATTAACCCTTAATTTCCGTAAATGTTTTTGTGACTCTCTTTTGCTTTCTCTCTATTATACCGTATCCTTTCTTGAGCATGGACACCACAGTCATACACAATGCTCCTAGAGCAGCGTGGCCAATGTCTTTGTCCAGCTACAACATGCCATTCCGACTCTTACACTCAATGGCTTGGCCTCTGGAGGCAAGCATACCAAATGTTTTTTCTAATTTCCTCGTCCATCTGTGCTGCCAGTTTCAGGGAGCTATGGACTTGCTCCTAGGATATCTGTGTACATGGACACGCCATGTACAGAGATCCCTGCCATTTGATCTACATATCTGACTGACATTTGATCTCCCAAAGTGGAAAACCTCACACTGGTCTGGATTACATTCCATTTGCCTCTGCTCTGCCCAACCTTCCAGCTGATCAGTGCCCTGCTGTATCTTTAAACAATCTTCTTCGCCATCTATTACTCCACCAATTTTCATGTTGTTCATTTATTACAAACAGCACAGGTCCAGGCACCAACCCCTGAAGTACACCACTTGCTGTAGGATTACATTCAGAACACCACCCATCTACCTCTTCTCACCAATTTTGGATCCAGTTCACCAACACACCTAGGGTCCACGTGCCTTAAAATTGTGGACAGCATTTACTGCCCCACCTTCATCAGTCTTCTTAGTTACCTCTTAAGAAGATTTTGTGAGGCCTGATCCTCATAATTAGTCCCTGGTTTTCCAAGGGAACATAGATCTTGTCCCTTTGAACCTTCTCCACCAACTTTCCCGCCACTGATGTATTGCTCACTGCCTTTCAGTTTCCAGGGTTATCACACCTGCCCTTTTTGAGGAAGGGGGTCAACATTGCCCATTCTTCCATCAAGGGTACCTAAACCATGGGCAATAAAGATGTAGAAAGCTCTGGTATAGCCGCGGTAACTTCTGATCACTCCATTCCATTCGTTGACCCTCCCCCACGCTTCCTGCAATGAACGTTGTCCAAAGGAGACCTGTGTTGAGGCTGGGATCTGCTCATGGATGCTTTTATTGAATGGCTGTGCAGGCCCAAGGGGCCAACCTGTTATTTTTTCTGTTCTTCTCTCAGTGTGTCTTCGGTGCTTGATGCTGTATTCATCGGCAATCTTAACCTTCTACAGCTCCTCAGACAAAAAAGGACTTCAGCAGCATAGCGACGAAGTTCTCTCTCCGAAATGCCTTGGATCCGGAGGGCGATTCCTGTTACCTCACCCCTGGCCATTTGGAAAGCATCTCACAATGCAACTTCAATCAATCTGCGAGGACTTTCCTAGTTATCCATGGGTGGACGGTAAGCGCCGACAAATGGATAGATTAGGGAAACATTTATTCCTGCCTTCCTGTTGATCGCTTAAATGCCGAAAAACTCAGGGTTAAGCTGTGTAATTAACATGCGGCTGCAAGAAAATCATAACAGTCTTTGCAAAACCAAAGGGTAAATAAGCATTGACACTCCATGCAAAGTCTCAATAATCCAATCAATCATCACTGCAAACCCTCTCAGTAATCCAATGTCAACATCCGCTCCAAATAATGTCAGCAGTCCTTCATAAGGCACAGTTGAAGCAAGCCTGAAACATTGTGGATGGATGATCTGTCTCGGCTCCTTCGCGAGTTCACAACTGTCACAGAAACTAAATCCAACATATCCATTTGCTCTTCATTAGGTCAGGAAGCATAACATTAGTTGCATAAAAGGCTGCAGCTTCAGACCACAGCCCAGGTGTTGCAATGAACACCTGTACTCCAGTGAACCTGTTCCAGTATATTTACATCTTCCCAGCCATGTGAAAAATTACACTGCGATGTCCCATTCACAAAGTGCAGGCAGATCAAATCTTACTGACTTCTGTCCAGTCAGTCTACTCTAAATTATCAGTTGAAATATGTTATTGACAATGCCATCAAATGGCATTTCTTCTCAATCTTATTGGCAGCTGGTTATTTGGCTCCAGATCTCATTAGGACTTTAGTCCAAAAATGGACTGAAGGGAATTCCAGAATGAGGTGACAATGACTGTCCTTGATGTTACGGCAGCATTTGACCCAGTGTGGCATCAAGGATCCCTGGTAAAGCTAAAGCCAATGGGCGTTAAAGGTGTTTGGAGTTAGACCTTGTATGAAGTAATGGATCTTGTTATTGAAGGCCAATCCTCCCAGCCCAGCTGCAGTGTCTCCTTGGAGCAGTGTCCGCAGTCTAACAATCTTCAGTACTTTCCTTCTCTCATAGTTGGGATGTTTCGGTAATGATGGCACACTGTTCAATTACTTTCGGACCTCCTCGGCAAGTGAACCAGCCCATGCCTTATGCTGCAAGAATTAGGCAACGTTTAGGCAGGGAATGATAAATGACAAGTCACATTCATGCCGCGATAGTGTCAGTCAATGGCACTCTCCAAACAAAAGGAGTCTAACCATGAAACCTTAAACATTTAGGATTATTACATATAAATCTCCTACCATCGATATCCTGAAGATCATTAGCTGAAGCAGTCAAACGAAGCTATAAGAGCCGTGAGTGAGTCACTTACAAAGGCTTGCCCATTTCCACAAGGCATGTTAGCAATGTGGTGGAATAATCTCCTGGTTCTCCTCTGAATCTGCCTGGGTGAGTGCGGCTCCAACAAGTCTCTGAGGCTTGAGCCCTCTGGCACAAGTTCTGCATCAACTGGACTGTATATATGTTTCCTGATCCACTGGTGCGCAGTGTAGACAAAGTGCACCACAGTTACTCACCCTGGCTACTGTAACTTCCCCAACCCAACACATGATCTCATCCTCAAGAAGCACATGGGTAGCAGGCACATGTGAAACACCATTGCAGCTGCCCCTCCAAGTCACACATCCTCCTGATTTAGAAAAGGGACACCATCACTGGGTCAAAATCCTGGAAAGCCTTGCCCCGCAGTATTATGGAAGCAATTTAACCAGAATGACAGCTTCTTTCCAGCCTCACAAGGGTTGAGCAATAATTTACAGAGATTGTCATCCTGAAATGTCAATAAATTGTAAAACACCCTTCAAACAATGGTAACAATCCAAAACCAACACTCTTATGTTTTGAAAATTCTAAAACATTGGCCTCCAAACCACAAACACATATAATAGAGCCCTCCTCTACAATATGTTCTCAACAGCAAACTCCACTGAAGCCTCAAAAAAGGCACAAAGTGCTGGAGTAACTCATTTGGGTAACTCAAACTGAAGCAGGTCCTGATCCAATATGTCACTACCCATGTTCTCCAGAGATGCTGCCTGAAGCGCTGAGTTACTCCAGCACTTTGTGTCCTTTTTGTAATCCATCTGTACTTCCTTGTGTTTCCACTGAAGTCTACAATTCAGCATCAATTCTTCATTCAAATAGACACAGAAGCCAATAAGCAACATTCCCATTAAACGATCTTTAAAACATTTCCGAACATCATTTAAAAACTTAACAACTCCAAACTCGGCCTGCATTTGATGTTCGCATTAAACACTGTCAACCATACAATGTGAACACTTTCTTCAAATACTAATTAATCTAAAATCGACATCATCTTCAGGCAGTTCCAACAAAATCCAGATCAATAATCGATTTAATCAGTCTCAAAACCTCACCACCAACACGCTTTTCAAACGTTTAACTATCAATAATCAACAGTTCCTTCAAACAATTGCCACAATCCAAAAGCAATATTCCCTGCTAAAGATTACAGAGGTCTAATATCAACAAACTATTCAAACAATTTCAACATCCTAGTGTGAGCAATCTCTTAAAATGTTCCAACAATCTGGATTCACACTCCCTCCAAACAATAGCAGCAGTCAACACTCCCCTTCAATATCAACAACCCAAAGAGTCTCACCTGCCCTCATTCTCATAACGTGTAGGAAGGAACTGCAGATGCTGGTTTAAACCGAAGATAGACTCAAAATGCTGGAGTAACTCAGTGGGATAGGCAGCATCTCTGGAGAGAAGAAATGGGTAACGTTTCGGGTCGAGACCTCCAGCGGGACAGGCAGCTCTCTGGAGAAAAGGAATAGGTCGCGTTTTGGGTTCTGAGAAGGATCTCGACCCGAAACATCACCTTCTCTCCAGAGATGCTGCCTTTCCCGCTGAATTACTCCAGCATTTTGTGTCTATGCTTAGTCTCACAACGGTATATTTCCCCAACCCAAACTTGCTGTATCTAATTGTTCATTTCACAGAGTCATCTCAGTGGAACTGAAGTCTTTAACTTTTATAGGAAATCCGTACATGGTTCCCCCTTGCAACCCCCACACCATGTCAGTCCCGCTCCTTCTCATTGCCCTGCTTTATTTAGATTTTGTGACCTTTCGTCTTGTAAGCTACATCAAGCAAATTAATTTTCCTTACATGTTCTTTGCACTGCAGGTTACTGGAATGTTTGAAAGCTGGATTCCAAAGCTAGTCCAGGCTTTGTATGAGAGAGAGGATGACTCCAACGTCATTGTGGTGGACTGGTTAACCCGAGCTCACCAGCACTACCCGATAGCTGCCGAGAACACCAAGCTGGTTGGCCGTGACATCGCACAGTTTGTTGAGTGGCTGGAGGTGGGTGTTTTTGTGAACACCTGTTTTGCTCTTTCACCTTGCTCTCGCTACTTGAACTGCTAAAAAAAAAAACAAGTTATGGAGGGATGCAACGTTGAAAAAGGCCTTTCAGCTCACTGAGTCCGTGCCGACCATTAACCACCCTATTACTCTAATCCTACCCCAAACCACTTTATTTTCCTACATTCCCACCACCCTTCCCCTCCAACCCATATTCTACCACCACACTGGAGGTAATCTTTGGTGGCCAAGAAACCTATTAGCTCAATATAGACACAAAATGCTGGAGTAACTCAGCGGGACAAGCAGCATCTCTGGAGAAAAGGAATGGGTGACGTTACAGGTTGGGACCCTTCTTCAGACTCTGAAGTCTGAACCCTTCCTCAGAATCTGCAGAAGGGTCTTGACCCGCAACGTCATGCATTCCTTTTCTCCAGAGATGCTGCCTGTTCCGCTGAGTTACTCTGGCATTTTGTGTCTATCTTTGATGCAAGTTCCCTTCTACACAACTTAATATCCCACATCTTTGGGTTGTGGGAGGAAACCAGAGCTCCCGGAGGAAACCCATGTGGTCACAGAGTGAATGTTGTCTTCAGCAGCTTTGTCACGGGGAGTCCATGAACGGAAACACGCCTCCTTTCTTTAAATTGGTTCAACAAAGTGCATGGTACGTCCAAACAGGTACGCACATTAATTTACTGGCCTCTCCTGCTCCCAAGTAAACATTTGGAAGGGTTGGATGGCCTCCTCCTTGCTGTATGATGGAGGTTGGCAGAACACTGGTTAAATGGAGGCGTTGGTCCATGGTCCTGGAAATGTGTTTGTGTCCCAATAGGGAAATTTCACTTCAGTTAATCAAATAGATTTGGAATGAATAAAGGATTGGGGGTAACAAGGGCTTCTGCCTGCTGCTATCAATTTGCCAGAAGTGAGGTTTCTCTTTACTTGCTTTAGGAAGAGCTGAACTTCCCAGCTGAGCACATCCACATGTTGGGCTACAGCCTGGGCGCTCACGTTGCAGGGTTTGCTGGAACCTATGGAGCCTACAGAGTTGGCAGGATCACAGGTGAGAGGAGGTGCTGGAATCTGGCCTTCACCCCCAAGTCTGGGCCATTCATGGAGTTGTAGAGCCACACAGTATGGAAACAGGCCCATTGGCCCAACTTGTCCATGCTGACCAAATTCTCTAGCCACTGGCCCATTGTCCCTCCAAACGTTTTGTGCCCATGTACTTGTCCAAGCGCCTTTTAAACATTGTAATTATTCCAACCACTCCACCACTTCCTCTGGCGGCTCTTTCAGTGTATGCTCCACACTGTGTGAAAAAGTTATCCCTCAGTCCCTTTGAAATCTTATCCCTCTCATTTTACACCTATGCCCTTCAGTTTTAGACTCTCTGCTCTGGGAAAAAGACGGCGGCTATTCACTTACCAATGCCCCCCCCCCCCCCCCCCCCCCCCCCCCCCCCCCAATGGGTTTATAAACCTCTATAAGATCTCCCTTCAGCATACCAGGGCTCCATGGTATATGGCCCAGCCTGCCCAGCCTCTCCCTTATAATGTAAACACTCCAGAACCATTAACATGCTCATAAACCTTGTTTGTACCCTTTCCAATTTAATGATAGCCTTTCTGTAGCTGGGTGGCCAGAGCTGTACACAGTACTCCAAATGTGGCCTTATCAACATCTTGTATAGCTGTAACCTGACATCCCAATTCCTATATTTAGCACATCAACCGATGAAGTCAAGTGCGCCAAGCCACTTCTTCATCTCCTTGTCTACCCGTGTTGTCACTTTTATGGAATATGTACTAACATTCCTGGTCTCTCTATTTCACAACACCCAAAGCCCATCCATTCATTGTGTAATTCATTCCTGCCCTGCTTTGTCCGACCAAAATGTAACACCTCACATTTATTTGAATTAAATTCCATCTGCCATTCATGGGCCATTTGCCCAGCTGATCAAGATCCCATTGTAATATTTAATAACATTCACTGTCCACTATTCTGCCTATTATACTGTGACAAACGTCTGGGCCAAAGACTTGAAATGATGCAGGGGGGCAATGGATCGATAATAGGCAAAAAAGGTCAGAGAGGAAGGCAAGTGAGCTTGGAGGAGAAATGGGGAGGAGTATGGTGGGGGGGTGTAAGTATGTGAGGATGGCTGTGGGGGACGACGGAGATTTCAAGACAGGGTTTAGAGAGTGATGGGTATCAGTGTGAGGGGGCAGCATGAGGGAGAGGTCACAATGAGGGGCGAGGAGGATCCATTTGAGGAGGGATTCAGTGTGAGGCAGATTTATGTGAGGCGGATTCAGTGCTGGAGGGGGTCACTGTGAGGGTGTTGGTGTGAGGGAGGGCGGGTGTTGTCAGGGTGACATGTGGGGTGACGGGCAGGGTGTCACTTTGAGGTGACAGTCAGGGTGACACATGGGCGATGGGCACGATTGTAGTCCCACCCCGGCAGAGTTCTACTGCGTGAGGCTGACATGATTTGGAGCCTAGAGTAATTGTGCTTATGTGTCCCACCCTCCCCGTCACATCTCCCACCCCTCCCCTATCCATTCTCCCTCACCCTCCCCGGTCATGTCTCCCACCCCCTCCCCTATCCCATCACCCACCCCCTCCCCTATCCCATCTTCTACCCCTTCCTCTCCATCTCCTGCCTTCCACCCCCTCCCTTACCCATCCTCTTCTCCCCTTCCCCGCCCCAGGCCTGGACCCTGCGGGGCCCGTGTTCGAGGGAGCCGATGCCCAGCACCGCCTGTCGCCGGAGGACGCGGTCTTTGTGGACGCCCTGCACACCTACACCCGGGGCTCGCTAGGCCGCAGCATCGGCATCCAGCAGCCGGTGGCCCACGTGGACATCTACCCCAACGGCGGCAACTTCCAGCCCGGCTGCAGCCTGGGCCGAGTGTTGGGGAACATAGGATCGCAGGGCGTGTACGGTGAGTGGGGGGAGATGGGCGGGGGGGGGGGGGGGAGAGGGGGACAAGAAGGTGTCAGGCTGACAAACCGACCCTTGTTTAACATGGGGCCATGAGTGTGCCTTTCATGGGTGACTGGCATGTGTCAAACACGTATCGTCCCGTCACCACTGGCCGTCCCTGGCCGGGCTCAGCCCAGTGAGCAGGCCGGGGACGTGAGGAAGTCCATCCAGTGGAGCTGGTGAGTTCAAAGGGACTGTTGGTCGCTTGGTGGGACTGAAACGCTTCACTGGGACCTTGCAGAGCCCTGGGGCTGGGGACAGGAAGAGTGACCCCTCGGCATATGAGGTGGGAGTCTGGACGAGCTGCCAGGTGGAGGAGGAGGAGATGGGATGTCCAGCCAGGAGGAGTGATGGGGTCCAGATTTTGTATATACATCAAGGATCACCCAGGTGCCCCCATAGAAGAGTACAGCACAGGAGCAGGCCCTTTGGCCCACGACATCTGTGCTGAACATGATGCTGTTAAACTAGTCTCTGCCTGCATGTGATGCGTATCCCTCCATTCCCCGCATATCCGTGCTCCTATCTAAAAGCCTCTTGACAGGGTTGTTGCTGCTTCCAGTACCGTCGGCTTATCATTGTCCTTTCTTCCCTGCCTTGCAGCGGTGGCAGATGCTATCAAGTGCCAGCACGAGCGAGCCATCCACCTCTTCATCGACTCCCTCCTCAACAAAAACTACCCCAGCCTGGCCTACCGCTGCCCCAGCCAGGCGACCTTCGAGCGGGGCATGTGCCTGAGCTGTCGCAAGAACCGCTGCAACACCCTGGGGTATGACGTCCGCAGGGTGCGCAGCAAGAGGAGCGGCCGCATGTATCTGAAGACGGCTGCGGACATGCCCTTCAGAGGTGAGTGCAAGGGTGCCACAACCCCCCCCCCCCCCCCCCCCCCCCCCCCCCCTCCCTCCTAGCAGCAGCTCCACAACACTGGTCTCCTTGACCTGCTCAATGAGTATTAACATAGAAACATATAAAATAGGAGGATGGAGGAGGCCATTTGGCCCTTCGAGATTCATTGTGATCATGGCTGATCGTCCGCTATCAATAACCCGTGCCTGCCTTCTCCCCATATCCCTTGACTCCACTAGCCCCTAAGAGAGATCCAACTCTCTCTTAAATCCATCCAGTGATTTGGCCTCCACTGCCCTCTGTGGCAGGGAATTCCATAAATTCACAACTCTCTGGGTAAAAAAGTTTTTTCTCACCTCAGTCTTAAATGACCTCCCCTTTATTCTAAGACTGTGGCCCCAGGTTCTGGACTCACCCAACATTGGGAATATTTTTCCTGCATCTAGCTTGTCCAGTCCTTTTATAAGTTTCCATAAGATCCCCCCCCCTCATCCTTCTAAACTCCAGTGAATACTAGCCTAGTCTTTTCAATCTTTCCTCATATGACAGTCCCGCCATCCCAGGGATCAATCTCGTGAATCTACGCTGCACTGCATCACTCACAAGGATGTCCTTCCTCAAATTAGGAGACCAAAACTGCACACAATACTCCAGATGTGGTCTCACCAGACCCCTATACAACTGCATTGGTTTGGTTTGGGTCAGGGGCGGGCAGAACTGACCCAGTCATAAAGCTGTACAGCGTGAAAACAAGCCTTTCAGCCCAGGTTTGCATTCTTGGCTAGTCTCAATTAGGGGCAGCACGGTGGCGCAGTGGTAGAGTTGCTGCCCGATAGCGGCAGACACCCAGGTGCTCCTGGTTCCTCCCGCACTACGGGTTTGTAGAGTAATTAGCTTCGGTAAAGATTGTAAATTGTCCCTAATGTGTAGGATAGTGCAAGTACACTGAGAGTGCTGTTCAGCACGGTCTCAGTCGGCCGTAAGATCTGTTTCCACGCTGTATCTCCAAACTAAACTAAACAATTGCCTACATTTGTACCATCACTTTCTAGATATAGACTACCCTTTGCGTGAAAAAAATACCCCCAAGATCCCTCTCAAATCTCTCTTGCTTAAAACCTATGCCCTCTACTTTTAGATTCCTTTACCTTGGTAAAAAGACTGTGAGCCTTCACATTATCCACACCTCTCATGATTTTGTGTGTTCCAATAAGATCACCCCTCAGCCTTCAATGCTCCAAAGACGAAAGTCCCAGCTTATCTAACCTCTCCCCATAACTCAGCCCACGTGTCCGGGTGACCCAGTCTGTGGCTTCCACCCTGGAAATGGAGGTCGAGGTTCCATGAGTGTCTCTGATGCTTTGCCTTTTCCACAAGGGTGTACTTCTGGCCTCTTCTCTCTGCGCTGTATATGTATGACTGCAAGGCATACATATACAGGTCTGAATGACAATAAAGGATACTTATACTTATACTGGAGAGTTTAACCAAGCACATGCCTGCAGCAGGCGACCAATGTCAAATTGTCCCATTCAGCACCGATCCCACTGATGAGAAATGTGTTGCTTTCCTTTCGCAGTTTACCACTATCAGCTGAAGGTACATTTTTTCAGGAAAATCGATCAGACGGAGACAGCTACAAGTTTCCTCATCTCGCTCTATGGAACCCTGAATGAAACTGGAGGAATCTTCATTCCAGTGTGAGTGTCTCTGGCTTCATGTGCTCTGGGACGTTATTGCTAAGCAGCGGGTGTAACAGCTGGTGTTGGGGAGGAGCTGACAGTCCGGCTGGTGACTGAACTTGGTTTTACACTAGAGCATAGGTCATTCATCTCACTCCTTTGCCAACTCTCCATGATCTAGAAGGTAGGCACAAAAAGCCGGAGTAACTCAGCGGGACAGGCAACATCTCTGGAGAGAAGGAATGGGTGGCATTTCTGGTTGAGACCCTTCTTCAGACTAGAGATATCATACAGCTGTGACCAGGCTAACTCTGCACAATATAATTCCATCACCTCCTTCCTTGCCGATTCATGGAGTCATGCAGCACAGATACAGGCCATTCAGCCCACCGTGTTCATGCTGACCATCAAATCCAATCAATGCCAATCCCATTTACCTGCACTGCTCAGTAGCCTACGATGCTTTGGCAATTCAAGTGCACATCTAGACGATTCTTAAATGTTGAGAGAGTGTCTGCATTTATTCCCTTCTTGTGGACTGTGTTCCAGATGTCAACCAACCTTCCAAAAGAGCATCTGGAACAGAGTCTAACATCCGAATGTTAGCACCGTTCCAGCAGGGACTGCTCCACACACCTGTGGGCGCTCAGGAAAAAGTCTCCCATCAAATGGTGTTTTATAGACCATTGAATATAGATCAGTACAGCACAGAAACAGGCCCTTCATCCCACAGTGTCCAAGCCGAACATGATGCCAAATTAGACTGATCCCCTCTGCTTGTACATGATCCATATTCCCCATTTGCTGCATATTCATGTGCCTATCAAAAAGCCTCTTGAACACCGCTATTGTTTCCGCTTCTAACACCACCCCGTGCAATGCATTCCGGACACCCACCAGTCCCGATGTAAAAAACGTGCTTGCCCTTAAACATTGCCCCTCTCACCTTACAGCTATGCCCTCGAGCATTTGGCATTTCCACCCTGGGGAAAAGTTCCAGCTGTCTCTCATCATTTTATACATTTCTATTGGGTCTCTCCACAACCTCAGACACTGTAGAGAAAACAATCCAAGTTTGCAGGATGACTGAACATAGACTTCGGCTGGGTGAAGGGAGCCTCACAGACTGAGGTGAGAAAACATTTTTTCACCCAAACAGTCGTGAATTTGTGGAATTCCCTGCCACAGAGGGCAGTGGAGGCAACGGATATGGGGAGAAGGCAGGCACGGGTTATTGATTGGGGACGATCAGTCATGATCGCAATGAATGGCGGTGCTGGCTCGAAGGGCCGAATGGCCTCCTCCTGCACCTATTTTCTATGTTTCTATGTAAAGAAAGACAAAAGAAGAACCATGCATCCAATTTGTTCTCCAGTCGCCCTGTTGGAAGAGCAAGGGCTGATGACCGGGTCTCATATATCCCAGTCAATATTATGTGGATTTACCTGTGTTTACTGCATTGACTACTCTCCAAGCGTACTTTGCCTGTAAATGAATCAGTGCGAACGGTGCTACAGACTCGGAGTAATGTTGACGCCCTTGTGTTCCTCACAGCTCGGAAATTGCACCCAACAGCACGTCCTCGTTCCTGGTGCACACGGAGGTGGATATCGGAGAGCTGCTGATGGTGAAGCTGAAGTGGGAAGACACCTCATCCCTCTGGTCCACCATTGTGGACAAGGTGACCAACCCCTGGTCGCTCTGGAAGCTGTGGGAGAAGCACGAGGAGACCAGCAATGCCCTGGAAATCAGGAGGCTGCGAGTGAAGGCGGGAGAGACCCAGAAAAAGTATGTTCGCGGCACACGGGGTTAAACCTTTCGGCAGTGCGTTCAAGGGGGGACGTGAGTGAAAGCCTGTTCACACAGTGGTCTTAGTGGCGGAAATGGAGACAAGCAGAGCATTCAAATGATCAAAGTGGGTCCAGCCGTGATGGAAAATAATTAACAGGACAATGGGGAAAATAGCAGGAAAATGGGACTGATGGGATTGCAACGACAGATTTCGATGTGCTGAGTGACTTTCTCCCTTGTTTAGTTTAGTTTAGAGGTACAGCATGGAAACAGGACTTTCGGTCCACAAGAGTCCCCGCAGAACATTGATCACCTGTTCACGCTAGTTATATGTTATTCCACTTTCTCATCCATTCTCTACATACTCAAGGCCACTTACAGAGGCCAATTAACCAACAAACCTGCACCTCTTTGAGATGTGGGAGGAAACTGGAGCACCAGAAAGAAACCCATGCGGTCAGAGGGAGAAATGTGCAAACTCCACACAGATTCTACCAGCTGCCTTAGCATTTCTGACCTTGAATGCTGTCTGTGTGGAGTTTGTATGTTCTCCAGCGGTTGCCTCCGGGTGCTCCAGTTGTCTTCCCATATCCCACAGACATGTTGGCTGGCAAGTCAACTGGTAAATTGTCCATGTTGTGTAGGTGATGGGTAGAACTGAGGGAGTTGATTGGAATATGGGAAGAATAAAATGGTATTGCAGTAAGGTTCGTGAAAATGAGACTTGTCAGCATGGATTCAATGGGCCAAATAACCTATGTGAGTCCATGAGTCTAAAGTTTTTAGACTTTAGGGATCCAATGTGGAAACTGGCTCTTTGGCCGACCGAGTCCGCGTTGACCAGCGATCACCCTGTACACTAGCACTAACCTACACACTACGGACAATTTACAGAATCCAAATAACCTACGACCACTGCCTTTGGAGTGCGGGAGGAAACCAGAGCACCCGGAGAAATCCCATGCGGTTGCACGGAGAACGTTCAAACTCCGTACAGACAGCACACATGGTCAGGATCGAACTTGGGTCTCTGGTGCTGCAAGGCGGAAGCTCTACCACTACACCACTGTGCCGCACCCATCTTATTATACTCAACTTTCCCCCTGCCCTGTCATCTTTTAACCGATATTCCTGTTTTGTGTCCCCAGGATAGTGTTCTGTGCAAAAGACTCTGCCTCAGTGAAGATGCAGCCAGCTCAGGAGGTGACTTTCGTCAAGTGTCGGAACTAACAGACGAGGAAGAAGAGTGGCCATTAAAGTGCGTCACTGCTTGGGGGAAGTGGCAGTGCACGTGAATTTTAACATTGGACTTCCTTGCTTCCCACCCGACCTCCTGGCAGCGGACTTCCTGGGAGTTATATCGCTCACTTATGAATACCGAGGATTTCCTCAGGGAACAAGGTTTGGCAGCGTGGTCTTCTGGTGCTTGGCCCGAGATCCTCTCACCCCTCTGATCCGTGAGGCTGTGCGTTCAGATCACACTCCAGGGCCCGGTCCTTGGCACTCAGTCCAAGCGGACCCTCTGGGCGGGCTGGGTGAAAGAGATGTGTAACTGAGGCTCCCGTCCACTTTGGGTGGGCTCGATAAATCCCGTGTCACTAATGTTAAAGAAAGCCAAAGGAATTCTCTCAAAGGTTTGGCCAATATTTTTCTCTCAGCCAGAATCACTGAAATAAACATATTATCTGGTCAAGACCTGTTTACAGAATCTTGCTACATTCACGATCAGAAAGGTGATTCAATTTCAGAAACACTGCTTGTGAAATGCCAAGGGGCATCTTGAGCACAGTGTAACTTTCATTCGTTTTCTGGGCAGAGTGGACAGAGACTAGAGGTCCAAGGTGTGACCCTACCCAGAGGGTGGGGTGTATATCTCTGCTATCTTTCATTTCGGCAACTGGATGAAGCCCATTCGGCAATTTGGTTAAGATCGGACACTTTGGATCGAGTGGTCATCCAGGCAGGGTTTTGTTGTGTTGGATCTCTCCTCTTTCCTATTAATTCTGTTCACTTGATCACTCTGAAAGCCTGTTCACATGACCTCGACTGCACCTCCTCCCACCCTGTCTCCTGTAAGGACACCGTCGCTTTCTCTCTGTCCCTCCATCTCAGCTACAGCAGTCCTCAGGATGTCTTTCAACACTGTGACTTTTAAAATGTCCTTCACCATCAGTAACAGTAGCTTCCCTTCTGCCCTGGTTGATGGAAACCTCCTCAACATTTCCTCCATTTGCCGGGCTTCTCCTCTCTCCTCACTTCCCTCCAGACAGAACAGAGCTGGAGGCCGCTTGGTCCTTACCTTCCACCCGACCAGCTGCCACATCCAACACATCATCCTTCCCCATTCCCACCAGCTGCAACGGGACTCCTCCACCAGTCACGTCTTCCCACCCCTACTCCTTTCTGCTTTCCCCAGGAACCACTCTCTCCGTGACCCCCTGGTCCACTCATCATTCCCCATCCACCTCTACATTCCCCCTGCTCAACTTCCTCTTCAACTGGAGGTGGTGCAACACTTGTCCTGCACCACCTCTGGTCATCATTCAAGGACCTAAATAACCCTTCTAGGTCAGGCAGAGATTCACTTACACCTCCTCCAATCTAGTCTACTGCATTTGATGCTCTTGATGCAACCTCTTCTACATAGACAAGACCAGGCACAGACTAGGCGATCATCCCACACTTTGATGTTCATCTTGCAATGGTCATCTTGAGCTTCTTGGTGCTTGTTATTTTAATCCTCTTCCAATTCCCATACAGACCTGTCAATCCTCTGCCTCCTCCACTGCCAAGGAGAGGGTAGATACATGGGGAGAGAGTGAGATGATCCATCATCATGGCGATGAGTGACGTGACCCACTCGGGACAGAGCAACATGATCTGCTCTCAAGGGGAGAGAGCAACATGATCCACTCTGGAGGGCAGAGTGAGATGATTCACTCAAGGGATAGGAGCAGTGGGATCTACTTGCTGGGTGAGCGGTGGGTTGACAGTTGGCAAGTGCACACATACTGGATCTCATCAGCATAGAGAGATAAGGCACAATAACAGGCCCTTCAACTCATTGAATCCTTGCTGACCATCAAACACTCATTTACACTAATCCTATAAGGTGAGCATACAGAGCGGTGCAGTTCTGAGCCTCCATGGCTGCTGTGAGTTGTTTGATAGGAACGTGGTGTGGGTGAGTATGGTTCTGCTGTACAGCGCAAAGATATGGGTAATGTAATGGGGGGGACCCGGCCGTGGTGAGATGTCCACACCTATCTCGGAAGCATGGCGGTGTGTGTAATTGTGGAGTGTCAGTAACACGAAACAACTGCAGCTGAATGATGCGACCTTGTAGCTGAACAATATTGCCTCCTGCACTGTCACCACTGGTGTTTGTATCGTTGTACTTTGTATAGACAAGATTAATTTTGTATCTGGGCCTCTCTTGCCTCATTCTGGAGATCATCTGAACCTGGACCAGATTCCTATGATTTGTAAAAATCACAGTTTCTGATGCAGAGAACAGTTTGCTACCGTACAAGACAGCAAGGTATCAAATAAATGGGGATGTATCTCAATGTTTTAACATAATTTATTGTGGGCAATTTATCTGTTTCCGAAAACCCCTCAGGATATTCAGCGGTTCAGTCCAACGACTGGCCACTGCATGACATGAGAAGACTTTAATATGATGCAGCAAAAATGATGAGGGTAGCCTTGAGTACGGACAGGAAGGATTGTAGCTCGGAAGATCAAGCAGTGAGCTCAGTTTGGGTGAAGCTGAGAAACTGCAAATGGCAGAAAACACTGGTGGCGAGTTAGACACGGGCCTCCAACAAGCAGTGGGAATGGGGAGCAGGGGTGAAGTCAGGACATTACAGGTGAGTGTGTCAAGGCCCATGGGAGTCTTTAATCTATGCAGAGATTGGGCTAACCAAATTTCTAACCCTCTGCAGTTTAAAGTGGTTCACAATTTCTTTCCTGAAATTTCAAGCATTTACCCCAGTATCAGACACCTTCAACAGCTGAAATAATCTTTCATCATCTGCCCTGTCTTCCCAACAACCACAAAAATGTCAATAAAACCACTTCTTCACGGTCTAAATTTCAACAAACACAATTCGTGTGCCTGTAACCTCACCTTGTGCTTTAATCTATGAATCAACGTACCTTTGATATAAACCAGCATCTGCAGTTCCTTCCTACACAATCAATATATCTATTCAGGAGATATGGTAGTCTCAGTGTGAATTTACCAGCACACGATTTATCCTCAGACGTTGATTATTTATTTTATTTGTTCTTATACCCTAATGATCTACATGCTTCCTTGAATCCCCAGCTCCCTGGATCTCTCTGCCCAGATGGTTACCTTTTAAATGTATGGTTTCCAGTTCCAAAATGGACCACCTCGCACTTTCACACATGAAATCCCTTTGTTATAATTTTGCCTATTTATACCTCTGAAATTTGACAGCTGTTTTAGTTAATAGATACAGCGCGGAGATTGACCCTTCAGCCCACCGGGTAGGCGCCGACCAGCGATCCCCACACATTAACACGATCCTACACCCACTAGGGACAATTTTTACATTTGCCGAGCCAATTAACCTACAAACCTGTACGTCTTTGGAGTGTGGGAGGAAACCGAAGATCTCGGAGAAAAAACCCACACAGGTCACGGGGAGATCGTAAGTAGTCGGGATCGAACCCAGGTCTCCGGCGCTGCATTCGCTGTAAGGCAGCAACTCTACCACTGCGCCACCGTGACCACCCTACCATGGGTGTCAAATAAGGGTAGGATGATTACTGTAAATGGCTGGCCACTGAAGAACGCTGATGGATAAAAAAAGGTTGCAGTGCACATCCCAGTCTGCATCAATGGTGCTGAAGTGGAGATGGTCAACAGCCTCATGTTGGATATCGCCAAACATCGACCTGCTCCAACTACATCTACTTTGTCAGGAAATATGGCATGTACGCAATAACTCTCACCAGTTTCATCACAGAAAGCATCCTATCTAGATGCAGCACAGCTTGATATTGCAACTACTCTGCCCTGGATTGCAAGAAATTACAGAGGTTTGTCGATCATGCAAACCAGCCTCCATCCCATCAACTCCATGCAGGCTTCGCATTGCCTCGGGAAAGCTAGCCAGCATAATCAATGATCAGTTATTTCTTCTTCGGCCAGGCCGAAGCACAGTCCATGAGATTAAAGAACAGCTTCTTTGCCACTGTTAGGAACATAGAAACATAGAGAATAGGCGCAGGAGGAGGCCATTCGGCCCTTTGAGCCAGCACCGCCATTCATTGTGATCATGGCTGATCGTCCCCAACCAATAACCCGTGCCTGCCTTCTCCCCATATCCCTTGATTCCACTAGCCCCTAAAGCTCTATCTAACTCTCTCTTAAATCCATCCAGTGACTTGGCCTCCACTGCCCTCTGTGGCAGGGAATTCCACAAATTCACAACTCTCTTGGTGAAAAAGTTTTTTCTCACCTCAGTCTTAAATGACCTCCCCTTTATTCTAAGACTGTGGCCCCTGGTTCTAGACTCGCATCTAGCTAGTCCAGTCCTTTTATAATTTTATATGTTTCTATAAGACCCCCCCCCCCCTCATCCTTCTAAACTCCAGTGAATACAAGCCTAGTCTTTTCAATCTTTTCTCAGATGACAGTCCCGCCATTCCAGGGATCAATCTCGTGAATCTACGCTGCACTGCCTCAATCACAAGGATGTCCTTCCTCAAATTAGGAGTCCAAAACTGTGCACAATACTCCAGATGTGGTCTCACCAGAGCCCCATACAACTGCAGAAGAACCTCTTTAATCCTAATCTGAAATCCTGCCTGTTGTACCTGCACGCCAACTTTCAGTGACTGGTGTACAAGGGCGCCCAGGTCTCGCTGCACCTCCCCCTTACCTAACCTAACCCCATTGAGATAATAATCTGCCTCCTTGTTTTTGCCGCCAAAGTGGATAACCTCACATCAGACTCTTGAACCGACCTCTCACATGTTGAGGGTGTATCCTCGATCTATCTCACTGTGGCCTTTGTATTTTTTCTCTCTGCACTTTCTCTGCAGCCGTAACACTATATTCTGCACTCTATTTATTTTCTCCTTTGCACTATAGTTGTACTTGCGTATGTATGACTTGATTGTACTAATGTACGGTATGATCTGCCCTGAGAGCTGATAGTTTTTAACTGTATCTCGGTCCACATGACAATAATGAACCAATACCAATACCTGAGACGTTGGGGTCCAAGTCCATACTATTGCATACATAAACATCTGACAAACCATAAAGTAATGTTGAATCAGGGCCAAAACAACATGGCAAGTAACTTTGATGAAGAAAATAATTTGTTCAGAGTTCCAGCATCTGCAATTTCTTGTCTTTCAATGCAGAAAATCTGCTGGTCCAACATCATCAAAGTCCCAACTGTCCTGGATGAATGGAGTTTCGCAGGTATAGAGAGGTATCATGTAATCTAGATATATAACAGTGAGATGCTCTGTAATTTGGATATGTAACACAATGAGAAATCCTGTAATCTGAGCCCTCTGGTGCTTCAGAAAATACAGTCTTCACCGTTTCAATCATTTCCACTCCCCGGGCCCCCATCACCCCAACGTTACCATGGACATCCAGTCCTTTTACACCTCCATTCCCCATCAGGAAGGCCTCGGGGCCCTTCAGTTCTTCAAAAGACTTGCTAATACAGAGTAGACCCTTGTAAAATGGACACAGAACACCGAGTGGAGCCCTACAGCCTGCATACATACAATGGGCTTTTTATGGACTCCACGCTTCAGACGGCGTCTGTTGCTGGCCTTGTTTTGTTGTGGTCTTCTCTATCTTTCAGTCTGAAGAAGGGTTCGGACCCAAAACTTCAGCTGTTTCTTTTCTGCAGCGATTCTTCCTGAACCGCTGAGGCATTCTAGCATGTTGTGCCGATCTTCTGCATAATACAGAAAGCAGCTCTGAAGAAGGGTCCTGACCTGAAGCGTTGCCTGTCCTTGTCCTCAGATATGCTACCTGACACATTGAGTTACTTCAGCACATTGTGCTCTATACAGAGAAGGGCCCTGTACCCTGCAGGCATAATACGGAGAGGGGCCCTGTAATCTGGATAATTCATGAGAGGAGTCCTGTAGTCTGCATACATAATACAGAGTGGAGCCCTGTAACCTGGATATATAAATGTAGAGAGGGGCCTTGTAACCTGGATATATAATGCAGTCAGTGACAATGGGATCTTGTTGGTGATGAGGAAGACCCCAGCATTGGAGCTGACCGCCAGCTCGCAGTGTTTTCCAATGACTGTGTCGGCTTGGGTGTCTGGTGGACTATGAGACTGGCACAATCTGCAGCCCTTGCTGCGGTCACCCGGGTAACGGCAGCAATGGAGGAGGTCGGTTCCCAGGCAGGCGTGGCAGAGTATCACAGAATGTAGAAACAGTGACTCCCCACCCCCACTACCCCCATCCCCAACACAAGGGCCATGCAACAGCACAAACTCTTCCACCAGCTACGGAGTGAAAACAAAGGCAAAGCTCCAAGAGGTGGGATTCTGCACAAACAACCGGGGTGCTCAAGGATGGGGCGAGTGGGCTTTTGAATTGAAGCTGTTGATTGAGAGCTGGTTGGCCTGCTGCTGGCTGGTGGACAGAATCCATCCTGCAGAATCCTGACAGAAGCAGAAAGCGTTGGATTCATGTTTAAGAAAGAACTGCAGATGCTGGGAAAATCGGGGTAGACAAAAATGCTGGAGAAACTCAGCGGGTGAGGCAGCATCTATGGAGCGAAGGAATTCATGTTGAGAAGGATTCATGCTGAAACTCTCTGGTCCTCTTTCACTGAATGGTTTAATGAAAGCTGGGCTCTTCAAAGGAGCAACACCAAGTTGGCTGTGCCCACATCCTCTGGCAGCTTGTTCCATGCACCCACCACCCTTTGCGTAAAAAAGTTACCCATCAGGTTCCTATTAAATCTCCCCCCCCCACCTTAAACTCATGTCCTCGATGTTGAGGGAATCAATAAAAAAAAATCATCATGCCTTGTACAGGAGGTCAGTGCTGACAGCAAGACATCTCTGTAGAATGTAGGACACAAAATGCTGGAGTAACTCAGCAGGCCAGGCAGTATCAGTAGAGAACATGGATAGGTGATGTTTTAGGTCGAGATCTTTCTTCAGTCGCCACTTGAATCATCACCTATCCCCACATTCTCCAGAGATGCAGCCTGGCCCACCAAGTTACACTGGCACTTTGTGTCCCTTTCTGTAAACCAGCATCTGCAGTTCCTTGTCTCTACGCTTCTGTAGCGTGTGTTGGGTCATAACCCAGAGGTCTTGTCTGACTACTTTGCCTCCCACACTCAAAAGACGTATAGGTTTGTAGGTTAATTGGCTTCAGTAAAATTGTAAATTGTCCCTAGTGTGTAGGATGGTGCTGGTGCATGGGGTGATTGCTGGGGTCAGCGCAGACTTGGTGGGCCGCAGAGCCTATTGCCAGGCTGTACCTCTAAAGTCTAAAGTCTACTTACTGAATGCTCACTTTTACCCACTATTAATAATCTGATAACAAATGTCAAGTAACTCTTGCATTCCATTTCTCTCCGTCCCTCCCCCGCTCTAGTGGTCATTGTATCCCTATGTTATCACCTCTTCCACCGCCAACAATGGATCATTGTGGGCTCCACCTTTCTTGAGTCATCGGTGCCAGCTCTAATTTGTTCCATACCTTTAGTTTCCTTCTCCCCTGACTCTCAGTCTTGGCCGAAACCTCACCTATTCCTTGATGCTGCCTGACCCGCTGAGTTACTGCAACACTTTGCGTCTATCTTCAGTGTAAACCAGCATCTGCTGTTCCTTCCTAAACAAAAGGAATTATCAGTTGAAAGTGCGGAGAACCCTACCAAAAACTCTTGGTTCACTGATGTACTTAAGGGTATTGCGTTCAGTTCTGGGCACCAGGTTATAGAAAATATGTTGGAAAGTGGTATAGAGAAGATTTACAAGGATGTTGCCAGGGCTAGCAGGTCTGAGGTTGTGTAGACTGGGACTCTATTCCTTGGAGTGCAGGAGGATGAGGGGTGATCTTATTGCGGTGTATAAAAGTGAGGAACAGGGTCTCTTGCGCAGAGTAGGTGAATCGAGGACCAGAGGTCACAGGTTTAAGGTGAAGGGGAACAGATTTAATAGGAATCTAAGGGGTAACTTTTTCATACAAAGGGTGGTTGGTGTATGGAACAATCTGCCAGAGGAGGTAGTTGAGGCAGGGACTATCCCAACATTTAAGAAACAGTTAGACTGGTACATGGATTGGACAGGTTTGGAGGGACATGGACCAAACGCGGGCAGGTGGGACAAGTGTAGCTGTGACATGTTGGCCGGTGTGGGCAAGTTGGGCCGAAGGACCTATTTCCACACGGTATAACTCTATGACTATGACTCTAGAAAGCACATTGTCCTTCCCCGGTCTACACTGTCTGGGACTCTCGTGTAACGCGCCCGCTCTACGCTCCTTGCAACATTCACTGCGGTACCGAACGTCCCTCATTCGCCGGGAGAGTGCGGGGTGTGAGCGGACACCGACCTTGCCCACGCCACCAGGCTGAGATTCAATAACAACAGGCTGCTCTCCGTCATGTCAATGCCTTGTTTACTCTTACCAATATTGTTATTATTGCCTTACTTCTTAGAAATCCACAAATTCCAGTTCTCCCCAGCGGTTTTGTTTACGCGAGGCTTTATCGACGGGAGATTTTTTGGGATATTTATCCCTCCCCGCCCTCCCTTATTTACCCACAGGTAATTGATGATGAGGGAGTCGGGTGACCGCAGGCCATTAAACACTCTCTGGGACATCAAACCCTGGCGAGGCTCCCATTGACTGCGCGTAACCCCGCTCACTACAGGGTGAAGGGGAGGCTTTGAAAGCGAGCCAAGCGCCACTGGTCTGAATGAACACGGCCAGCAACGCTTGCTGGACGGTCCACGGGGCAAGGACGGGTCACACCCACCTCGCCACCAACACCATCCAACTCCCCACTGCAGCCCCTTCCTCTACTTGTCTCTGCTGTGCACTGGAGGAGCAGGCAGTCCAGCCTCTCAGGCCGGGCGAGGTGTCAGGTTGCTGACAGTAGGAGTTCTCGCTGAGAAGTTGATCCGAGCAGGGAATATGTTCCTCACTGCGGCCCCGCGTCGGCTGTGCAGAGATCCCGGGGAGCGAGGGAGGTTTAATTTAGAGATACAGTATGGAATCAGGCCCCTCGGCCCAACCGTCCACACTAGTTCTACGTTACCCCACCCTCTCATCCACTCCCTGCACACCAGGGGCAATTTAGAGGCCAATTAACTTGCAAACCTGCATGTCTTTGCAGGTCGATACGTGGGGGAGAAGAGAGGAGAGACGGGGCCGGTAGTTGGGTGTTTTGGGCTGGGGCTAGGAAGCGCCAGGTCAGGATTTGTTGGAGTTAAACTAGTTTCGCCACACATTTGCCCTCGGTCTGCCAAGGTTGCTAACCATTTTAACTCCCCTTTCCCATTCCGACCTTTCCATCCTGGGCCACCTCCATTGCCAGTGTGAGGTCACGTGCAAACTGGAGGGACAGCAACTCTTAATTGCTTGGGTAGTTAAATTCTCCAATTTTAGATCACTAACCTACAAATATCCCACGAAATTCTGAAGAAGGGTTTCGACCCGAAACGTTGCCTATTTCCTTCGCTCCATAGATGCTGCCTCACCCGCTGAGTTTCTCCAGCATTTTTGTCTACCTTCGATTTTCCAGCATCTGCAGTTCCTTATACGAATATCCCCCCCCCCCACCCCCCACTGCACCCTTCCACCTATATTCCTTCTGGTGGCTTCACAATTTGCACATTATCTATCCTTATTTCACACTTTTTGTCTTTTCATCTCTACCCTTTATCCAACCACCTGCCCATCTATCCCCCGCCCTCACCTTCATCCACACAATCAATGGCCAGGCTTTGTCCTGCCCCTACCTCATTTCCCACTATCAAACCCTCTCCTCACAATTAATCTGAGGAAGTGTCCCAAAACTGTGATATCTGACTTTGAAGAAGTTCTCCTCCTCCCTACGGAGACAGTCCTCCTAAAAACATGGCTGCAATGTTACCTATCCATGTTCTCCAGAGATGCTGCTTGACCAACCGAGTTACTCCAACACTTATGTGCCTTTTTATCTAGGAGTTGAATGGAGATGGGAATTATAAGTTCATGTCAAAGGTGCAGAAGTAGGCCATTCGGGCCATCAAGTCTACTCCTCCATTCAATCATGGCTGATCTATGTTTCCCCCTCAACCCCATTCTCCTGCCTTCTCCCATAACACTTAACTCTCACCAATTAAGTATCTGTCAATCTCCACCTTCAGAATAGGGTTGGGGAATTGGGTCTGGGAGGGGCTGGGATGGAGAGGGATTGGATCAGAGGAGGGGTGGAAACCAACACTGAGTAAACTAGTTTCAGGCAGGAAACGGAAATCCGGGTGCGGATCAAAGCGCGTTGTCAATGCCTTTGGCTACCATAATACATTTAAAATAAAGGCTTGATTATTTTGTTGATACAATGTAAACAATACCCAAGAGTCAAGTTCATTGGGTTTATGCAGCTATTGTAAAGGGTATTTACAGTGATTTTACAATATATACAAATAAATACCATCCCATAAAGTAAACGTGGGCCTGTGGCTTGGGCGGGCCTCACTGCGCCAACCATCTCAGCTTGTCAGTGCTGTTTCCCGCTGTGGAGGTTTGCTCCTGTCGATCCTCGCACAGATATCTCTCAGAGTTTCTGACCATGGGGACTGTGATAGAGGAAGAAGAAGAACAGATGAAACTCGGTGTGTGACATCAGCCAACGCCTGCAGCAATGCAGCATCACCCTGTAGTCTCAAACCGCCTCACTGGGACAGCCAGTGTGCTCCACCCAGCGCAATCCGGTCCAGCCCACCTTACAGTGTCTGTCAATCTCACCCCCCAGGCTAGTCACAGCACCACAGGATATAGAGGCGGGGCATTCTGCTAATTGCCTGTTTCATCATTCAACACCAGCACGCCTGATCACCCACATCAGTACCCTATTCCCACCTTTATCCCTTTGGCGTTCAGAAGTGTGTTCACCTCCTTCCTGAACGTATTTACTAATTGGCCCCCATTGGATGGGAATTCCACAGGTCCAACACAGTGGTGGAGAGATCGCTCTTCAAGCTGGTTCTCAGTGGCACATCCTTAGTCACTGCTCCTGGGCTCAGGCATTCCCTGACTTTGGGGCCTTTGTCCACTCCTTCTCTTGCTGTTAAATTTTTAGATTTTTCTGTGATATTTCCTCACTTTTTAAAAACTCCAATGAGTATCTATTTGTGCTGAAGATTCAGCAGCGTAACTGTGCAAATTCTCCACTGGGGCAGAATGCCTTTAGAATTGTAGTACAATTAGCTTTCTTTTGCACCATAGTCCTATTGCATCTCACACTTGTTTCTTTTTGTCCTTTCATTTTTGTTTGTTTTTCACTTTCCTGTCGTTCCCCATTCCCCGTCTCTCTCTTGTTTCCCCCTTTGTGCCATTCTAGGCTAAGCTCTCCGAGCAAAGGAGACAGTACTAGCAAAATAGTGAGCTGCTGCATCCCAAAAGCAACCCCTTTCCACCACCATTTTCCACCACCATGCAAGGCCAACAGGACATGACTCTAACCCACATGATTTGTGCTGGGAAATATGTCTGAGCTGGTCCATAGTCTCTGTAATAAAGCATCCCCCGATGCTGATCTTCAATGCTGCTTTGACCCTTGGGGTTTTATATTATCTTACAGTACAGAAAGTGGCCATTCAGCCCAGTGATCTATGTTGGCTCTCAGTATAAATCCTCTCCTCCATTTATTTCCTTGTACACACTAGGGCCAATTTACAATGAACAATTAACTCCTATGCCTTTGGGATGGAGGAGGAAAGTGGAGCTCCTGGGGGAAACTCACACAGTCATGGAGTGATCGTGCTGACTCCACACAGACAGCATCAAGGTCAGAACTGAAAGTGGGTCTGGAACTGTGAGGGAAGATGCACTACCTGGCCTACCACCTTGACGCCCTGGTTCGACTGCTGAGCTCCTGACAACTGGACAATTGAAGTGGACCAGTCACAAAGTGCAGTCAGTAAAATGGGGGGCTCTCAATGACCTTGGAAATGCCCAGTAACCATACCCATGGGGCTGCCCTGTGAAATGGGTGAGGAGGAAAGTCACAACGTCAGGAGCTGGCCGTACTCATGCTTACCTTGAAGTGGGTGATGACTCCCGACCGGCTGGACAGCGCACAAAGATGGCTTCCTGAGAGGGGACAATCCCAGTGGAGGAATCCTTCAAACAGAACACCATCCTGGAGAAATAAAGGCAGTTAGGCCGTGGCTCGTGACCAGAAGCACAGATGTTTACTTATCGCCCAGAAAGAGGATTGAACTCCACCACACCCGGTCAAGTCCCGGTCATGGGGACTTTCCCTGACAGTGACCAATGTTGGCGTTATCCAATTTTCCAACAAAGCCCCCTCTGCCTGCACACCCCTGCCACAGCCAGCAGAGTCCCATCACAATAAATCTTTCCAGTCAAGAGTTTCTTTAGTAGAGAATAAGTCTGAAGAAGGATCTCTACCCGAAACATCACCTATCCCTGTTCTCGTGCGATGCTGCCTGACCTGCTGAGTTACTCCAGCACTCTGTGTCTTCTTTTATGAACCGGCATCTGCAGTTCCTTGGTCCTACTTCTCTAAGAGTTTCTTTACGTTGAGCTGGGTGAACCTGCTCCTCTGAGCTAGGTTTAGGTTTAGTATTGTTATGTGTACTGTGGTACAGCAAAGAGTTTGGAAACAGAGAGGAAGAGGAGACACAGACCACTGGGACAGGTCAAGCAAGAGAGGATCCAGCTCAGACACCAGGTGGCACAGCCCATGGGCAAAGACAAGGTTACTTTTAGGACCAGTCACTGCAATATAAGATGCAGACTGCAGAGTCTGGGATCTAACCCAAGAACATAATGCTCATCACCTGACTCAATGTTCTTCAGAACAGTTCCAGTGGATGGATGGTGCCTAATTGAACTCCACTATTTAAAGGTGAAGATAGAGAGAAAACATGGAATTATAGGCAGGTGATGGTTTACAGATTTACTATGTTTACATATTCTTTTGTGCCTCTGCAAGTAAGAATTTCATTGTTCCATCTGGAACATCTGACAATAAAACATTCTTGACTCTTGAAAAAAATGGAGTCCATATAAAATCTGTGACAGCAGTTCACTCAGAGAAGTGATAGTATGGACAGTCAATATAGATATAAAGGGAAATCATACTTGGTAAATCTATGAGAATTCTTTATATGATCGAACCAGCAGAATAGATGAGGGAATGCCAATGGGTGTGGTGCATTTGAGCGATCTATAAAATCCCAGTGATGATTTTAGATACAACATCAAGGCACATGGGAGTGGGACAAGGTGTTGACATGGAGAGAGGACTGGTTGCCATTCAGGAAACAGAGTCGGAATGCACGGGACTTTCTGGAGTGTTGAGCAGTGATGAGTGGTTACTCCAGGGATCGCTGCTGGGACACCACCTATTCGCAGTATATTCACTATTTGCGTGAGGCAACTAGATGTATAACCTCCAGGTATGTGGATGACACAAAGCTGGGTGAGAGGGCGAGCCATGAAGAGGATGTGTAGAGGCACTAGAGTGATTTGGACAGATGAAAAATGCAAGGCAAATGTGGATAAACATGAGGTTATTTATGCTGGAGGCAAAAACTGAAAGGCAGATTATTATCTGAACGGTGATAGATTGGAGAGGGGGAGGTGCAGCAGGATCTGGGTGCCCTTGTACCACTGAAGGTGCAACAAGTAACGAGGGAGGCAAACTGTAAGTTGGCCTTCAAAGTGAGAGCATTCGAGTACAAGGGCAGCAATGTCTCACTGCAGCAGTACAAGGTTCTTTATGACCATACCTCCATTACTTTTTTTTTTAAATTTCAAAACATACTTTATTCAAGTGATAAATATATACAATACATGAACCTTGCGGAAAATCCATCCGACATTTTCGGAGGCTGTACAAATTGATGAATACAGTTTAGACATTTCTTTTCCCCAAATTTCCACAAATGTGTCCGTGCCACTCGTGGCCGTGGGATACCTTCCCTTCCGACCGCCCATGTCCAGCAGCAGAAGGACCTTAGACTGTGGCCCTCCCCACGAGCCTTGGCGTTGGCTGCACCGAGCTTCAGTGCGTCCCTCAGCACGTACTCCTGCAGTCTGCAGCGGGCCAGTCGGCAACATTCCCTGACGGACATCTCGCTCTGCTGGGTGGTGAACAATGCTCGGGCAGACCAAAGGGCGTCTTTTACCGAGTTGATGACCCTCCAGCAGCACTCGTTGTCAGCCTCTGAATGTGTCCCTGGGAACAGTCCGTAACTCACCGAGTCCTCTGTGACGGAGCTGTTCGGGATAAAGCGTACCAGGGACCCTTGCATTTTTCTCCAGACTCTTTTAGCAAAACCACACTCTGTAAAGAGGTGGGCAACCGTCTCCTCTCCATAGCAGCCGTCCCGAGGGCAGCGTGCGCTGGCAGTGAGGTTCCGATGGTGCAGGAAGGATCTGACTGGGAGGGCTCCCCTCACCATCAGCCAAGCCAGGTCTTGGTGCTTGTTGGTGAGTTCTGGCGATGAGGCATTTTGCCAGACAAGCTGGGCAGTCTGCTCAGGGAACCACGCCACCGGGTCCATAGAGTCCTTTCCCTGCAGTGCCTGCAGGACATTCTGTGCTGGCCACTGCCCGATGGACATGTGGTCAAAGGTGTTGGTCCGGAAGAACCCTTCCACAGACGACAGATGGGGCGGCAATGTCCAGCTGACTGGCACATTGCGTGGCACCTGCGCCAGGCCCATCTTTCGCAACACCAGGGACAGGTAGAACCTCAGCAGGTAGTGACACTTGGTGCCCAAGTGCCTTGGCTCTACACTCCGCCTGATGCAGCCACACACGAAGGTGGCCATCAGAATGAGGGCGATGTTGGGCACGCTTTTACCCCGTTGACTGCTGACTTGTACATTGTGGCCCATCACACCCGGTCCATCCTCGACCCCCAGATGAACTGGAAGATGGCCCGGGTGATCCCTGTGGCGTAGGAGGGGGGGACAGGCCACACTTGTGCCAAGTACAGCAGCCCCGAGAGCACCTCACACCTGATGACCAAATTCTTTCCCGTTATGGAGAGGGAGCGTTGCCTCCACAGCTCCAGCTTCCTCCCCACCCTGTCTATCCGCTCCAGCCAATTTTTGTTACATGCCTCAGCCCCCCCGAACCAGATCCCCAGCACCTTCAAGAAGTCAGGCTTGATGGTGAAGGGGAGGGAAGATCTGTCGGGCCAGCTGCCAAAGAGCATGGCCTCGCTCTTCCTGCGGTTCACCCTGGCTCCCGTGGCCGACTCAAACTGGTCGCAGATACTAATCAGTCTGCGAACCGACCCTGGATCCGGGCAGAAGACAGCGACCATGTACAGGGAGGTCTTTACTTGAATGCCCCCACTGCCTGGCAATGTCACTCCTCTTATGCTCGCATCCTTCCTGATGGATTCGGCAAAAGGTTCAATACAGCAGACAAACAAGACAGGAGAGAGAGGGCAAACCTGCCTGACTCCAGACCTTACAGAGAAACTGTCTGATTCCCACCCATTGATTTGGAGTGCCCTACGGATGTTGGTGTAGAGCAGTTTGATCCAATTCCTGATTCCCTCCCCAAAAACCCATTTTGGAGAGCACATCCCTCATGTACGTGTGCGAAATCCTGTCGAAGGCCTTCTCCTGGTCCAAGTTGACTAGGCAGGCATCCACCCATCTGTCCTGCACGTAAGTGATGGTATCTCTCAGCAGCGCTAGGCTGTCTGAGATTTTCCTGCCAGGTACAGCACAGGTTTGGTCCGGGTGGATCACCTGTCCCAGAGCAGACTTGACCCGATTGGCGATGGCCTTAGACAGGATCTTGTAGTCTACATTCAAGAGTGTTATGGGTCTCCAATTCTCTATGTCCTTCATCTCCCCCTTCTGCTTGCAGATTAGGGTGATGTTGCCCTTCCTCATGGAGTCTGACATGCTACCAGCCAGAAGCATGTCGTTGTACACTTCTAGCAGGTCCGGGCCCATCCAGTCCCACAGAGCCGAATACAACTCGGCCGGTAAGCCATCGCTTCCGGGAGTTTTATTCGAGTCAAAGGAACGGATGGAGCCAGTCAGTTCCTCTAGGGCCCACACCTCCATTACTGTGTTTTTTGTTTTTTTTAAATTTCAAAATATACTTTATTCGAATGATAAATATATACAATACATTAACCTCCATTACTGTGTGTACTTTGGTCTCCTCATCTAAAGAGGCATGTCCTTGCTTTGCTGGGAGTTCAGTGAAAGTTCACTAGACGGACTCCTGGGACTGCAGGACTGAGGAATGGAAAGAGACCTGGTCCATTAGACCTGCAGTCACTGCAATTTCAGAGATGGATACAGTCTCGTACAAACCTGCAACTTTCCAATGGAAATCCCATTGCAGTGGCATTTAAGAAGCATATGAATAAGCAGAGAATGTAGGGAAATGGACTATGCACGGGTTGATAAGAGTTGATCTTGTATCATGTTCGGCACAGACTGTGGGCCGAAGGGCCTGATCTTGTGCTGTACTTTTATATAGAACTGGATAGACTGCTGGCTGGAAGAGTATTCCTGATGGCTGGGAAATCCAGGGCACAGGTCACAGTCTGAGGAACAGGGGTAATCCATTTAGGATTAAGATGACATGACATTTCTTCACACCGAGTGTGGGGAATTCTTCACCTATAATTCTGTCGCACATGAAGCAGTTGAAACCAGGTTATTGAATAAATTCATGAAGTAGTCAGATATTATTCTTAGGACTATAAGGATCAAGAGATACGGTGGGGGGAGGGGGGGGGGTGGAGGTGGGAGAGGAGGAAACCACAACAAGGAGTGAATTTGCCGATCCACCATGATCATCCAACAGGATAAGATGGTCCAGAAGAACAAGGCACATGGGATCCAGGATGAGTTGGCTAATTGAATCCAACATTGCCCTGCTGCTTAGAGGCAGAGGGTAGGGGTGGAAGGATGTTTCTCTAAAGTTTGTGATCAGTGGTGTACCACGGGGGTCTTGTTTTTGTTAAACATGTTATCAATTTGGATGTGAATGTTGGGGATATGGTTTGTGAATTTGCAGATGTCAGGAAAGTTTGTGATATTGTGGATGGTGAGGAAGGTTGTCTGAGGCTATAGAAAGATGTAGATGGAATATTGAGTATTGGCAGACGGAATTTAATCCCAACAAATTTCCTGATCTGAACTTTCCACCTGAATTTGAGTAAATAATCAGCCATTGTCAGTCTTTCCTTTCAAGGAGAGAGGAAGTAGTGATGGGTTAGCTGAAGGGGGAGCAATGGCACAGGGCTTGTGCCTCTGGGTCCCAGTTGTTCTACTCGGATCCCCAAAGCAGCACCAATATTAGGCATCAGATTCCTCGGTTGAGGGAAAGGTTATTCATGAACATAAATAATCGTCTGTTCCTCAAGAGAGGGAGGAATGCCCCTTGCATTGATTAAAATCTACCAAATCAGCTGACAGGAACATTTCTGTTCCAATCACCCCCTCCTTACTTTTTCTGTGTTTCTCCAGACTTCACCCGGATCCTGCGGAACTGAATATCGGAATCGGAACTGACCGAGGTGCTCCAGTCAGGCAGCTGGTACCAGGAAATTGAATTCTTCATTCTTTTCCACAGGGAATTCCAGGTTAGGGACGATTCCCACCTAAACTTTATCAGCAGCAGGTCCCCAATGTCCACTTCGGTTATCACCAGGAATGAATGGGTCTTGTTGGGCGAAAACTTGTCCACTCTAACAAAAGAAACAGCCGAGTGAGATTTGGTGCATTCACAAAAGGACTTCTTGAAGGCAGCCATGACCTGCCGGTTAGAAGGAGATGAATGTAAATGGCAGAGTGAGCATCAGGCAGATCGAGCACAGAGGGTGACAGAGTTTCCTGAACCACACAGGACATTCTGAAGAAGGGTCTCGACCAAAAACGTCACCCATTCCTTCTCTCCAGAGATGCTGCCTGTCCCGCTGAGTTACTCCAGCATTTTGTGTCTATCTTTATTCTCAGACTAGGTTGGCCAAGGTTGTTCACCCGCCACATGCTACGCCAGCAGATTCCACAAATGAGAAGGAAGCCAACCCCAGTGTGGGGAAAGTCTTTCTCATGGGGACTATTCACATAGACCAGATTCCGACAGGCACTTGGGCTCTCAGGCGCTTGAATAACCAAGACATAGGATAAAGTCCTAAGGTGGGAAAATAGGACCAGTGAATGTGAGCAAAAAGGTTGGCATCAAAGATGAACACAAAATGCTGGAGTAACTCAGTGGAGAAAAGGAATGGGTGACGTTTCGGTTCGGAACCCTTCACAACAGGAATGACTAGTTTAGACCCAAAACATCACCTATTCATTTTCTCCTGAGATGCTGTCTGATCGGCTGAGTTACTCATGCATTTTGTATCTATCCGGTATTTAACAGCATCTGCAGTTCCTTTCTACACAAAAGGTTGGTGTGGTTAGTTTGCTTGCTGAAGGGTCTGTTCATGCACTGCATTACTTTGAGTGTCTGAGGCCCAAGCCAATCTGAAATTATCAGGCCGAACTCCCTAATATGCGAGCCTGTGTGGAGCAGGCTGTAATTCTCCCAACTGTGGCCCCAAATAAAACATCAATGTATCGATGCTGTGCCATCAGAGGCCTCGTCCACCTTATAATTGTACAGAATATATCTCATGATGCCAGGAAGAAGAGCAGGGGGCTTCTGCCTGAGGTCCCTGCACAGAACCAGCATCACTTGGGGCTAAAAATGGAAAGTGCTGGAGCTAAGCAGGTCAAGCAGCATCTCCGGAGAACATGGATATGTGACGCTTCAATTCCAGACCTTTCTTCGGACAGGTTGGGGGAGAGGTGGGGGGGAAAGGAGGGAAGAATCCAGGAATAGAACTTGGGGCAGATGGGAATCCTGAGGTTCTCCAGATTATGACCTGAAGTTTTGACCTAGTTCTTTGATAATTCATTGAAATCGCGATAGGTTGAGAACTTGAAGCAAACTCTGGAGTACCACACGAGGAATGTCCTAGTGTCCAGAAACACAAGTCTCACCCAACACCCACCAACCTGCTCTGAGCTGGTGCTGCCAGAGTTCAGAGGGACAGCTTGTCGCTGTGGTTCCTGCTGTAACAGAGGGCAATATTATCAACTGGCCTGCTCTACTTCAAACTTGAAAACGGTAGTCTCACACTGGCACAACACTGCCTCCTGTGGGTGAGAATGTGTCTGGTCACATTACAGACACTGCACCTTGCTGATGGGCTCAGATGGTGGAATTTCATCCGATGCCAAGTAGACCAGTGGGATTTGGGTCTCTCGGGACTTGGAGCACATTCTCTGCCAAGTTGTGGAACACTCACAGCTGGATAGGGAAGTCAGCACACAGAGCAACAGAAAACACATCTGCCAAGTCTGGACACAAGACATCAATCCGAAGAAGGGTCTCGACACGATACGTCACCTATTCCTTTTCTCCAGAGAGGCTGCCTGACCTGCCGAGTTGCTCCAGCTTTTTGTGTCTATCTTCAGTTTAAACCAGCTTCTGCAGTTCCTTCCTACACAATCTGAAGAAGGGTCGACTCAAAATGTCTTCTGTCCATTCAGACAACTGCAGCCAAGGGCAGGGACAATGAGCGCCACTGAGTGAGTGGGGCTGGGAACACCAGGGAATGAAGAGCAGGGGACACTTTTGAATGAAGAGCAGCAAGGATATCTGCTTTCAGAACCTGTGCCAGGAGGACGGACGGACGGACACACACACACACACACACACATCAAAGAGATTCAGACTCATTCAGCGATGAGAAAAGCTACATGCGCTAAGGTTCTATTTGAACTATATTAGTGATGTACCGTCCCAAGTTGTGCAATGGAGCGTTTCCCTTTTCCATTTCCTTGATGGCCCAGCAGAATCTCTTTCTTGCCCCCAGACGGGCTGGTTTTAGACTGCTGCCCAGAGTCAATGAAGCAGCTCTGGAGGTTTGGCTGTGGGGCATTCACAGCATACTGTTGGAAACTACACTCGGCTGACTACACTCCCATTAGGAACGGCACACTCCCATTGTACTGTAAAACTGTAATATCTGGCTGTAATACACCCCCATACCCGATTGGAGCCAGATTTTTTATTTTTGTTTGGAGAGGACCCAATGTGACATTAGTGAGAAAATTGCTATTAGCTATTGCAGTGCAATCAGACTTCCAGGCACCATCATCCAGCCCTGGCAAACAGTGGCTGCAATCTGTACCATCTACAGAACACACTGCAGTTACTCACCCAGGCTACTCCGCCAGCAATTTCCAAATCTGCAACAAGGACAACAGATGCAGTGGAACACCATCACTTACATGATCTGCCCCAAGTCACATACCATCCCGATTTGAAAAGACATCACAGTTCCTCCACAGATCCTGGATCTAAACCCTGGAACTCCCTCTCCAAATGCACTGTGGGATCACATTCGCCAGAAGGACTAGAACGGTTCATGCCACCTTCACTCACTCCATCTTCACAAGGGCACGTAGGGATGGGCAATGTCCTTGCCCTGTCAGTGGGACCCACATCCAAGAAATGAACTTAAAAGGAAATCACTGTGAATCAGGGATCAGCTCCAAGTGAGTTATTTTTGTAAGCTGTGTACCAGCCTCCTGCCAAATCACAAAGGACCCTGAGCTCAGTAACATGAGAAGCAGGAGGCAATCTTCCAACTTGTGAGAACAGGAGCCACAGTTTGTCTTCCAGAGATTGCCCTGCCATTCAATGAACAGCCAACTTCCACAGATCTGCCGTAGAAAGCATTTTATCGAGCTTGTTTTGGGAACAACTCCATCCAAGACCACGAGAAATCGCAGTGAATTGTGGACACGGCCCAGACCATCACATAAACCAACCTCCACATATCTTTCACTCATTGTTCCTTATCTCTCCACATCACCGTCTATATCTCTCGTTTCCCTGATCCCTGACCAGTCTGAAGATGGGTCTCGACCCGAAACGTCGCCTATCTCCTTCGCTCCTTAGATGCTGCTGCACCCGCTGAGTTTCTCCAGCTTTTTGTGTAACCCTCCCTTCCATCGACTGTATTTATACCTCACACTGCCTCGGCAAGGCCAGCAGCATAATCAAGGTTGAGTCATACCCTCTCCTCTCCTCCCCCGTTGGGCAAAAGATATCGAAGTGTGAAAATGCACACCTCCAGATTCAAGGACAGTTTCTTCCCAGCGGATAACAGACAACTGAATCATCCTATCGCAACCAGAGAGCAGTCCTGAGCTACTATCTACCTCATTGGTGACCCTCGGACTATCTTTGATCACACTTTACCTTGCACTAAATGTTATTCTCTTGTCATGTATCTGCACACCCTGACTGGCCCGATTGTAATAATGTATTTTCTTTCTGCTGGCTGGTTAGCAAGCAACAAAAAGTTTTCACCGTACCTCGGAGCACGTGACAATAAACTAAACTGAACTGATCTTGGCTGTAACATCATTTCCTCCTCACACACTGACTTATGCAGTGTAAATGTTTATTAATCTCCACCCTTTCATTAAGTGACTCCACCTCTACAAATTTGTATTCTACAAATTCATAACTCCCCTCAGAAGAAATTTATCTTCATCTCGGCCTGAAACGGCAGCCCCCTGTTCTGAAATGATGACCTGTTGTTCTAATTCTCCCCACAAGGGCAGAACATCATCAATCCCCCTCAGAGTCTCTCATTGTTCTCTGCTCCAGTGAGTCTTGGCCTTGCCTGCTCAACCTCTCTTTACATGTCAACCCCTTCATCCCAGCAACCAACCAACCAAGTAAACCATGTCTGCACAGCCAACAATGCAAGCCTACTCTTCCCTGATCATGGATAGCAAAACACAAAGCAGTACTCCAGGGGGAAAAACTGCTGGTCAGCAGGTCAGGCTGCATCTGTAGAAGGAAATAGTCAGGCGGTGTTTCAGGTCCGGACCTTTCTTCAAGACTGGTGTAGAGGGGAGATAGGTGGCAGAAAGGGAAAAAAAAGCACAAGGTGTAAAATATTGGCATGTTTAGGGGAGGGGAAATTAAACAGTCAGAGTAAATGGCTCATCTTCAGATAACTGCTGGCACAGTAACTGCTGGTTACTAATGGCCACTCTCACGCTCCCGACTGTTCTCTGTAGGTTTACATTGCTAGTTTCAGCCAAAGATCAGGAAGAATTTCTGCTGACTGAAAATCATGAACATCTGCAATTAATTCTGTTAATAAATCTGTGTAATTCACTACAAACTAGCGAGGCTGTTTCAGACAGACACAGTAACCTCCTCTATCGATCAGCTACCCCCCATCTAGTCTTGTAGACGGGTCGCAACACAAAATGTCACCTGTCCTTTTCACTCCACAGATGCTATTTGGCTTACTGATCCTTCCAGCAATTTGTTATCTGCACAAATTCCAGCAGCTGCAGTCTCTCGTGTCTCCACCATGCTCCAGATGTGGTCTCACCGGAGCCCCTGCTCTCACCGGAACGTTGCACCAATGCCTCCCTACTTTTATACTCCACACCCCTTGCAATAAAGATCAACATTCTACTTGTCCTCTTCATCACTTACTGCACTTGCCACTAAAACCCATGTTCCAATGTTGTTTCCTCATTCTCCTTTCCAAGATGGAGAAACTCACATTATCCCACTTCATACTCCATCTGCCAACTTGAGTCTGAAGAAGGGCCTCGACCCAAAACATCACCTGGTCCTTTTCTCCAGAGATGCTGCTTGACCTGCTGAGTTACTCCAGCATTTTGTGTCTATCTTTGGTGTAAACCAGCATCTGCAGTTCCTTCCTGCACATTTAATTCCTATAGATGGGTGTGGGAGCAGTAGCTAAATGGGAGCTGAGGGGATGGTGGTAGTGGGGATGAAGGGGGGGAGGTTGGTTGTGGAGGTGTGGGGAATGGGTGCAGCCACTTACAGAGTGGGAGGGGGTCTCTTGGTCAGAGGGTGGATGGAATTCCTGGTGACGGAGTACTGTTCATGGGGAACGGGCTCCCTCACTGACCGGCGACAGTGCCTGGACCCAGATGTACCAAGGCAGCCTTAACTGCTGGAACAATGGTGGCAGTTGAGAAGTCACCACTGTTGAGGAAGGGCGATGTTTGGAACAGGCTAGGGCGTCAGCTGGGGCCCAGGGTTAGCTGCCACCGAGAACAAGATCACCCAGTGTCTGATCCCAAGACCAGGTCCGTGGAGGTTTTCCCATTACCCCTCCTGAATCTCTGCGGGCGGGCTGAGCCCTGGTGCTGGCAGAAGGCGGCATTGTTATTGGAGGATGGAGAACAACTCACGTTTCAAGGTGCAGGTCCTCAATGACATTCTCAGTCCCGTGAAGGGATACGGACAAGGTGGGATCGATGTCAAAGTGGGTGGTTTTGCCGAAGAAGTGAATCTTCAGCTGGTAGTGGTGAACTGAGAAGAAAAGCAAAGCATGGTTAATCATAAGCCTGTGCTCCATGGACACGACAGTGGCACTGTGCTCCCCACTCCAAGGTTTCCTCCTCTCCAGGAGGTCCACAGCCAGAGCAGAGGTCAAACCTTCCCTTGGGGACAGTCACCAGGGAGCGGTTATTTGCTGGCTCCCACACCCATGTAATGGCGGACACCATGGACCCAGAGGATGCTCCCCACCATGGAGCCGAGGCTCTAAGATACAGGGCAGGCTCTATGCCAAGGTAAAACTGTGGCTGAGCAGTGGTAATGTGGATTGCTTCAGGACACATTGTCTGTGTGTTGCTAATTGCTGTTGTTGGGTGAAGCCCCTACCATGGCAGAGTAGGATCCCTCCATGACCTACCTCAGAGTGGGACACCATGCAGCCTACCTCAGGGACAAGCCCCCACCATGGCCTCCTCAGAGTAGGACCTCCCCAGGGATTGCAATCCCCATCCTGGCCTCCCTTAGAGTGGGACACCACATGGCCTTTTTCAGACTGGGACCCACCACGGCCTACCGTGGATTGTGATCCCACTATGGCCTACCTTGGACTGGGACCTAACTACAGCCAAACTTGGGGACAAGCCCCCACCAAGGTCTAACTCAGAGAAAAGCCCCTCCCCAGGCCTACCTCGGAAAGGCATCTCGGCCCTGGTCTTCAGGAACATCTGGCTGGCCCTCCTGGTCTGGACCGGAGTTGCGTCGTAGCCCAGGGTGTTGCACCGATTCTTGCGGCAGCTCAGACAGATCCCCTTCAGGAAGGCGAGCTGGTTGCTGCAGCGAAATGCAACGCACGGCTGATCCTTGTGCAGCACGGAGTCAATGAAGAGGTGAATCGACCGCTCGTGCTCACACTTCACGGCCTTTGAGAACGCTGCGGGATGACAGTGACCTGTTGAGGGAGGCCTGCGTACCTTAAACCACCCCTCAGATCACCATCGGTCAGCCACCACACTTGGCACCACTGGTGCCCGCTGGCCCGATGGTCGCCGGTCCACCCACCTCACCACACCCCTCCCATCACCACTCACCCCCTACTTGCCACTGGACCAATCACCTCCTGTCCCCTCACCTCCCTCTACCCCTCCCAACTGGGGGACAAGGAACCAATTCCCAGCCATCACCCTCAAGCAGGCTTGGAGTGAACTAATCCCCTCCCCCTCTCAGCTGAGACCATTGGACCAATCCCCTCTCGTCCCCACCACCCAAGTCAAGTGTGCAACCTGGAGGGGAACCTTGCTGGTGGTGGTATTCCCCTGCCTTTGTGCTTCTTGCTCCATTGGGTTTGGGAGGTGCTGTTGTGGCAGCCTGCACGTGTAACTGCAGTGTATATTATAAACGGTGCACAGATGGAGGGAATTCACGTTTCGGGTTTCAATCACGCAGGCT
The DNA here is from genome assembly GCA_035221665.1 of Okamejei kenojei. Taxonomy (NCBI): domain Eukaryota; kingdom Metazoa; phylum Chordata; class Chondrichthyes; order Rajiformes; family Rajidae; genus Okamejei; species Okamejei kenojei. The sequence goes on from CM069158.1 coordinate 21,303,509, forward strand.
GCTCCGTTCAAGATGCTGTTGAGCTTTTTGAGACTAGTTGGAGCTTTTCTCATCCAGGTGGATGGCAAATTTCTCATTGCACTTCTGATTTGTGTCTTGTGGATAAGGGGGGGGCGGGAGATAAGGCTTAGGTGTGTCAGGAGACGAGTCATTGGCTGCAGGACTCCCAGACTGTTTTCAAGAGAGTGTTTTCAAGAGAGAGTTAGATATACTGTAGCTCTTGGGGCTAATGGAATAAAGGGATATGGGGAGAAAGCAGGAACGGGGTACTGATTTTGGATGATCAGCCATGATCATATTGATTGGCAGTGCTGTCTCAATGGGCCAAAATGGCCTACTCCTGCACCTATTTTATATGTTTCTATGACTCTGACCTGCCTGTGTGACCATGTTATTATGTGACTGGTCCAAAGGAAGTTCTAGTGGGTTATCAGGGGTTATGGAGAGAAGGCAGGAGAATGGAGTTAGGAGGGAGAAATAGATCAGCCATGATTGAATTGCAGATCAGACTTGATGGGCCGAATGGCCTAATTCTGCTCCTATCATTTACGAACAGGAACTTGTGACCCCGGATTGCTGGTGGTGGGGTTTTGGTGACATTAATAATTCCAACACTCTTGTTGGAAACGGTCATTTCCTGGCACCTGTGCCATGTGAATATTACCTGTCACTAATCAGGAACAGAGGTGGGCTACTTCATAGTGCATGAGCAGGTAACACATTTTTCATACATTTAAAAACAATTTAAATTACGAGTTTTTAAAAGTACCTTTACTTTGGGGTTGTAGAAACAAGGAACAGCAGATGCTGGTTTACAGAAAGGGACTCAAGGTGTTGGAGTAACAGCATCTTTGGAGAACATGGTTAGGTGACGTTTCCGGCAGGTTGTGAGTCATTGTCCCAGACAAGTTCCCCTCCCGGTCACTGTGCCCTCTACACCTCCTTCTTACCATAGATGCCGTACATGGCAATGTTGTTCACGGCCCTCTGTAGGTTGCAGCCTGGCTGGAAACTGCCACCGTTGGGGTAGATGTCCACGTGGCCCACGGGCTGCCTGATCCCAATGCTTATTCCCAGAGATTCTCGAGTGAAGGTGTGGAGAACATCGACAAATGTAGCGTCGTCAGGAGAGAGCCGGTCCTGAGCGTGGGCGCCTTCGAACACAGGCCCCGCAGGATCCAGACCTGGGGCCGACCAACATAAAAACATTTTGCGTAGGAAGGAACTGCAGATGCTGGTTTACGCCAAAGATAGACACAAAATGCTGGAACAACTCAGCCGGTCAGGCAACATCTCCAGACTGAGATTAAGGGGAGAGGGAAACTAGAGATATGAAAAGATCAGAGTCGGCACCAATGATCAAGGAAAGATGGAGCCCACAATGGTCCATTCTTGGCTGTGGAGGAGGTGATAACAGAGGGATACGAACAGTGAAACTAGCAGGATGACTAGGGTGGGGGAGGGACAGAGAAAGAGGGAATGCAAGGGTTACTTGAAATTCGAGAAATCAAAATCAATAGTCATACCGCTAGTTTTGTGAGTTGCCCAAGTGAAATATGAGGTGCAAAGACAATATCCCTGTTCATTTTGGTTATTTACTGTTCTGCTCTTCCGTGACGTCAGGATGCTGGGCGCTTTGAGATGAGCCAGTGGTGGGCTGCTCGAGAACCTCAGACACGGGGCCATTGGAGGGCTGCTCGAGTGTGGGTGCTTGGGGTGGGCACAGCACGTGGGTGAAAGTAGTATGGGGGAGGCCAGCGCACAGTTGGAGAAGGAGGGTTTATGCCTGTGACGCCTGTATCACCCACCTAATCCAAGCATTAAAAATCCAAAGAATGGAAAGAATTACAAAGTGGGATTTGTTGTTCTCAGGGGGCACGGTGGACAGATGGTCATTGCAGAAGAGAGGAATAAACAGCAAGTTGCCCACAACAAGAGGCGTGAAGGAGATTAAACCAAGCAGCATGATGAGATCCCAACCACAGCAACAAAGGTTGGAAAGCACACAGAGAGTTGTTGAGGCCTGGACAGGGAGGTGAGCACAGCATCTCTGATGCAGGAAGAGGCTTCATTTAAGGAGAGGTCAGGAGGTTGAAACCGATGAAGAGTTGGGTCAGCTATACAGAACAGAACCTTCAGCAGGGCTAAACCGCAGGACATCAGGACCAGTGAGGACCACGTCCGACCAACTGAACCATCTCACTCACTACACTGCAGCACTTATTTAGAATGTTATTGGAGTAGGAATAGTCCCATTTTATACTGAAACACAATAAGTTATGAGGCAGTTTAGACTGCACAAATGTCAATACATGCGATCTTATTGGAACACTTGAATGGTGAATGTTGCAAAGGATGTTGAAAGGAGAACAACTTTCAACAACTATTAGCGAGATGAAGTAGAGATGGGTGTCACCACCCAGTTTAAACAATGCCCTTTATCTATCTTGCTCCTCCTCATTCTTCCGACTAAACTGCATCGCCTCACATTTCTCCGAACTAAACTTTATCTGTCAAGATTCTGGGCATCCCACTGACCTGTCTGTATCCTGCTACAATCTATCTGGTTGTTGTTTTCAGTATTGCCAAGTTTGCCTTGCCCTTCGAGTCCAGTTCATCAGCAAAGGCCCTGACATAAACATCACTTTCCATTTGAAAAATAACCATTCACCACACTATGTCACTTAGCCAATGTCCCTGTCGTACCATGCGCTGCTACTTTGCTGATAACCCAGTCATGTGGCACCTGATCACAAGTTTTATGGAAGTCTAAATTCACCACATCTACCATATAATCCTCATCAACTCCGTTATCTCAATGGTTAAAAGGGACTTGCCGTGGAGTAAATTCCTACTTCTTTTCAGTCTGTGTTAACGAAACAATGCAAATGTTAACTCCAAATGTTTCTGGAGAATTACCTGTAATCCGGCCAATTGTGTTGGCTGCGTGACTCCCTGCAAAGCCAGCCACATGTGCTCCCAGGCTATATCCAATCAGGTGCATCTTGCTAGCTGGAATTCTCGCTCGTTTCTATAAAATGCACAAAAGAATGCCTTTGGATTAAGAAGAATTCCCGAGGAAGGTTCCCATGGCAACAGCTGGCATTATATCTCCTCACCTCCAGCCAGTTGATGAGCTTGGCAATGTCTTGACCAGCCAGCTGAGTATTCTGGGCTGCGATTGGATAATGCTGGTGAGCCGGTTAAGCCAATCCACAACGAGGACATTGGAATCAGGCTCCCTCTGGTACAGGGCGACGACCAACTTTCCAATCCAGCTCTCAAACATTCCACTCAGCTGAAAATGTACAAGTTAGGGATCAAACTCTGTCTGATAGAGGTGGGAGACAGTCTCCCCCCGCCCCCCTGGTGTCACCCTCCTTGTCATCTCCCGGAGATCGGCTTTGATCACCGCTCATCTCAGGCCTCTCACCACCCATCGTCTCTCTTCCCTCATTGTTCCCTCAGTAACCGTCCTCTCATTCAGTGATCCTTCCCTCCACTCACTTAATGATCCTCATCACCTCACCCAGTGATCCTTCCCTCACTCCGTGAACCTCATTCATTCCCCACACTTGGTGACTGCCCTTGCCCTTCCCCACTTGGTGACCCGCCTCCCCCCCCCTTTCCCTCATCTAGTGCCACTCCCTCTTCCCAGGCTTCTTCCGGTGTGATTCCTCATTCTACTCCTCAGATGCACCAGCCTAGCTTTTGTCAAAGTCAATGCATTCTAAGTGACATCATGACCAGTACCCCAGATGTTTTTGAGTAAAGCTTTCAAGAATGTTTCAGAGAGGAGTGTTAAAGGTTTTATGTGGACATGTTGAACTGGGGACTTTGTACTTTGGAATCATCTTGAAAAAAAATCCAGTCCCCTCTTTAACTCAGAGAATCACCTGATGGACAGGGAAGATTTAGAGGAATATTGCCAAATACAAGAAAATGAAACTAGCTTAGATGGGGCATGTTGGTTGGCAAGGATGAGTTGGGCCGAAGGTACTGTTTCTATGTTTGAAGATCGAGTCCAAAGATTGGCCTTCTGTCCCAGTCCAGAAACTTTAGCACAAAGGTGCAGAGCCAAATGGGACTGTCCTATTGAAGGCTCCTCCAGAGCCAAAAATATTAAATAATGGCTCATCTTCTCTCTGGAGAAGGGGAATGGCTGGCCCCGAGTGTCCTGTCAACATGAGCCATCAAACACCACGTCAAGCAATATGCACTGATGATTGAAGAAATGGTGTCTACTGAAGGACTGCCCGACTTCCCATAATACCACACTGACTGCACTTCAGAAGTGTATCAAAGCTTGGCATCAAGATCATGAGATGAGTGATTGAATGTAAGCTGGTCTCTTCCCTTCCAGAATAAATAATCAGTCTGAAAGAGGATTGATGAATGTGCTGAAATCTGTGCAACAATTCATATCATAGAAACATAGAAAATAGGTTCAGGAGTAGGCCATTCGGCCCTTCGAGCCTGCACCGCCATTCAATATGATCATGGCTGATCATCCAACTCAGTATCCCGTACCTGCCTTCTCTCCATATCCCCTGATCCCTTTAGCCACAAGGGCCACATCTAACTCCCTCTTAAATATAGCCAATGAACTGGCCTCAACTACCTTCTGTGGCAGAGAATTCCAGAGACTCACCACTCTCTGTGTGAAAAATGTTTTCCTCATCTCGGTCCTAAAGGAATTCCCCCTTATCCTTAGACTGTGACCCCTTGTTCTGGACCTCCCCAACATCGGGAACAATCTTCCTGCATCTAGCCTGTCCAACCCCTTAAGAATGTTGTAAGTTTCTATAAGATCCCCTCTCAATCTCCTATATTCTAGAGAGTATAAACCGAGTCTATCCAGTCTTTCTTCATAAGACAGTCCTGACATTCAATGATTGGTGTACCATGACACCCAGGTCTCGTTGCATCTCCCCTTTTCCTAATTTGCCACCATTCAGATAATAGTCTACCCTCCTGTTTATCTATCCCCGGGATAGTCCATCCCCGGGATATGTGCCTGTTCCTCCCATAAACCTGTTCATTTATATCACGGCATCTTCCCTCCGTTCACCTACTTGGCTCCAATCCAAGAACACTCCACCCTCACTAAGCTCCTTCAGGCTCACCCTGAGGCTTGCATTTGAATCAGACACGTCACGACTTTGGGGATAGCGTTGAGACCCACTGACCTGCACAGGGTGGAGTGACTCCTGGCATCACAAGGCATTTGAGGATTAGAAGAACTGTTTTGAACCCAGGGGACAGCGAGGATTATCTTGGTGCAAGTGGCGGAAGGCCGTCACCGGAGGTGGCCGGGCTGCCTTGCAGCTGCGGCTCGCCTGCAGTCCGTTTGTCTTTTCTTTTTTTGTTTTATTTTGTCCCGCTGTTACAGTTTATTTCGGTTTATTTTAGTTGTGTATGTTTGGGGGGGGGGGGGGTGAAACTTGTTTTTTGACTCTTCCTTCGGGGCGAGGCGACCTTTCTTGCCGTATCCCCCGTCTCCGTCTGCGCTGAGGCCGAGGACTTGGGACTGAGCTTGAGGCTCCAGAGGCAGAGCCAGGACTTACCAACGCGAGGCTGGCGGACTTCGGGGCTGTGGTGGCGTTGCGACCCGACTTCCGACCGGACTTCGGAGACTCGGAGTCTCGGCCGCGGACCCAGTGGTCTCGGCCGTGGGCCAGTGGACGGCATCGTCGGGAGCTCGCACGTCACAGGTTGGTGACCTGTTTTTCCGGAGCTCCCGCAACAACAGCTGCGTCCGCTGGACTGGGGGGCGGCAGCTTCGGCAGCTTCGACCGCACCGGGCCGCGGTGTTTGCACCGGCCCGTTCGCAGAGCTCGGATGCGGCCGCTGGACGTACCATCACCCGGCTGGGTCACAACATCGGAGGCCTGGATCGCCTCAGCGCAGAAGGAGAGCAAGGAGGGAAGAGACAAGGACTTTGGGACTTTTGCCTTCCACCACAGTGAGGAGGTGCCTGGTGGACTCACTGTGGTGGATGTAAAACTGTGTTGAGTGTGTGTTTTGTTATTTATTCTATGTATGACTGCAGGCTAAACCATTTTGTTGTATTGAAAAGTGCAATGACAATAAATTGAATCTGAATCTGAATCTGAAGCCCTGGCTTCCTCCCATGGGATGTTCCAGAGATGCGCAGGTTTGTAGCTTAATTGGCTTCTGTACATTGTCCGCAGTGTGTTGGATAAAACTTTATGGGTGATCACTGGTTGGTGTGGACTCGCTGGACTGAAGGGTCTGGTTCCATGCTGAAGCTCTAAACTAATCTTCATTACTGCAGCTATGCCTTGCACAGTGGCCCCTGGTCTGCATCACTTCCATCTTCCCCCCCCCCAACCCTCCTCGATATCTAGTCCGTTCATCGGCCACTCGCTGTGAAGGTTCCTGAATACCTGCAGCCCATGGGTGTTCGACAATGCTCGGACACATTGCTGGCCGACATTGTGAGGAGACGCCGGTTATTGTTCTGCACTCCACCGCTGTAGGAAATAATTTCTATCCATCTTACCCCCTCAATGTGACCACCCCTTAACCCAACCCGTTACAGGCATCAGACAGCTGGCGGGACAGGGCCTTGGGCGTGTCATGGAGTCATAAAGTACAGAAACAGGCCCTTTGGCCCAACTTCCCATGCTGACCAAGATGCCCCATCTACACCAGCCCTGCATTTGGCCCTTATCCTTCTAATCATTTCCTATCCATGTACCTGTCTAAATGTCTTTTAAATGTTGATAATAGTACCTGCCTCGACTACTTCCTCTGGCAGCAAATTCCATTTACCCACCACACTGCCCCTCAAGTTCTAATCAAATCTTTCCCCTCTCACCTTAAATCTATGCCCTTTGGCTCTTGATTCCTCTACCCTGACTAAAAGACTGTGCATTCATTGTTCCGTGCTGTACGAGCTTCTACTGTCAGGTTCTAACATGGGCCTTATACCCCCAGTTTGAAGCACTCACACTCCACCCATGGATAATGAGGAAGGTCTTGCTGCTTGTGTTGAAGTTGCATTTGGCCAGAGAGTCCATGCGTCCCGCTATGACGTAGCACTCATCCTCCGAAGGGGCAGAGGGACGTCGTAGCGAGAACTGGGTTTTAATACGGTTCAGGTCTTCAATCTCATTGGTCTGGAGCTCAAGCATCCCTTCTGTGGGTTGGGGTGGAAGAAGAAGATTAGCTAAATGTTCTCGAAGAAGCTTGTGGCAAACACATAGCCAATTCTGACCAATTGCATGGCACTAAATCCACTCCGAAAGAGACAACGTGAAGGACATTTTGGGGCACAAGCGAAGTATTAAATCAGAGACATTGCACCCAGCAGAATTTCTTAAAAATGTCTGAATACCTTCAGTGATGATGGTGCCAAGATCAAATCTCCTCCATCCAATTTTGCCTTATATCCATATTCAATGCAGTCCAAAGGCAGGGATTCATAGCCATACAGAACAGAAATGGGCCCTTTGGCCCAGCTTGCCCATGCCAAACACTTGTCCATACACACTACTCTCAATTGCCTGTTGGACCCATATCCCTCTAAATAAAGAACAGTACAGCACAGGAAAGGCCCTTTGGACCACACTGTTTTTTTTAATATGATGCCAGGTTCATCTAATCTTCTTTACCTGAATGTGATCCATATCCCTCCATTCATTGCATTTGCATGTGCCTATCTACAAGTCCTCTTCTTTTCCACTATTATACATCACTGCCATTAATCTTCTGACCAAATATCATCTAATGTGCATAAACACACCCAGATAGGAGGGAGAGAAAAAGCAGAGAATTATAGACCAGTTAGCTTGACATAAGTGGTGGGGAAGATGCTGGAGTCGATTATTAAAGATGTATAACACAGCAAAGAGTAGCCGGAAGCCAGAGGATTGGGAAACTTTCACAGGACAACAGAAGGAAACAAAACGGGCAATACGGGCTGAAAAGATGAAGTACGAGGGGAAGCTGGTCAGGAATTTAAAGAAGGACAGTAAAAGATTCTTTAGATATGTTACGGGAAAAAGAGTAGCAAAGTCAAATGTGGGTCCCTTGAAGGCAGACACGGGTGAAATAATTATGGGCAACAAGGAAATGGCAGAAGAGTTGAATAGGTACTTCGCATCTGTCTTCGTAAAGGACAATCTCAAACAATCTCCCAGATGTACTGGAGGACAGAAGATCCAAGGGGTAGAGGAACTGAAATAAATTTTCATTAGGTGAGAAATAGTATTGGGTAGGCTAATGTGGCTGAAGGATGATAAATCCCCTGGGCCTGATGGTCAGCATCCCAGGGTCCTCAGGGAGGTGGCTCTAGAAATAGTGGACGCGTTGGTGATCATTTTCGAATGTTCAATAGATTCAGGATCAGTTCCTGTGGATTGGAGGATAGCTAATGTTATCCCACTTTTCAAGAAAGTAGCAAGAGAGAAAACTGGGAATTACAGACCAATTAGTCTGACTTCGGTGGTGTGAAAGATGCTGGAGTAAATTATTAAAGAGGTAATAATGGAGCATTTGGATAGCAGTAAAAGGATTAGTCCAAGTCACATGGATTTATGAAAAGGAAATCATGCTTGACTAATCTTCTGGAATTTTTTGAGGTTAGGTTAGGTAAGGGGGAGGTACAGCGAGACCTGGATGTCCTTGTACACCAGTCACTGAAAGTTGGCGTGCAGGTACAGCAGGCAGTGAAAAAAGCTCATGGAATGTTGGCCTTCATAAGAGGATTTCAGTGCAGGAGTAAAGAGGTTCTTCTGCAGTTGTATAGGGCTCTGGTGAGACCACATCTGGAGTACTGTGTACAGTTTTGGTCTCCTAATTTGAGGAAGGACATCCTTGTGATTGAGGCAGTGCAACGTAGATTCACGAGATTGATCCCTGGGATGGCGGGACTGCCATATGAGGAAAGATTGAAAAGACTAGGCTTGTATTCACTGGAGTTTAGAAGGATGAGGGGGATCTTATAGATACATATAAAATTATAAAAGGACAAGCTAGATGCAGGAAAAATGTTCCCAATGTTGGGCAAATCCAGAACCAGGGGCCACAGTCTTAGAATAAAGGGGAAGTCATTTTTTAAGACTGAGCTGAGAAAAACCTTTTTTACCCAGAGAGTTGTGAATTTATGGAATTCCCTGCCACAGAGGGCAGTGGAGGCCAAATCACTGGATGGATTTAAGAGGGAGTTGGATAGAGCTCTAGGGGCTAGTGGAGTCAAGGGATATGAGGAGAAGGCAGGCACGGGTTATTGATAGCGTACGTTCAGCCATGATCACAATGAATGGCGGTGCTGGCTCGAAGGGCCGAATGGCCTCCTCATGCACCTATTTCCTATGTTCCTATGTTCCATATGTAATAGTGACACATTTGGATAGCAGTAACAGGATCGGTCCAAGTCAGCATGGATTTACGAAGGGGAAATCATGCTTGACAAATCTGGAATTTTTTGAGGATGTAACAAGTAAAACGGACAAGGGAGAATCAGTGGATGTAGTCTACCTGGACTCTCAGAAAACCTTTGATAAGGTAGGTTCCATACAGGAGATTAGTGGGCAAAATTAGAGCACATGGTATTGGGGGTGGGGTATTGACATGGATAGAAAATTGGTTGGCAGACACGAAGCAAAGAGTAGGGATTTAACGGGTCCTTTTCAGAATAGCAGGCAGTGCACTAGTGAGGTGCCGCAAGGCTCGGTGCTGGGACCGCAGCTATTTACAATATACATTAATGATTTAGATGAAGGAATTAAAAGTAACATTAGCAAATTTGCAGATGACACAAAGCTGGGTGGCAGTGTGAACTGTGAAGAGGATGCTATGAGGATGCAGGGTGACTTGGACAGGTTGGGTGTGTGGGCTGCATGGCATGGCATCTGCATGACAGATGCAATACAATGTGGATAAATGTGAGGTTATCCACTTTGGTGGCAAGAACGGGAAGGCAGTTTATTATCCAAATGGTGTCAGGTTAGGAAAAGGGCAAATACAATGTGATCTGGGTGTCCTTGTACATCAGTCACTGACAGTAAGCATGCAGGTACAGCAAGCAGTGAAGAAAGCTATGGCATGTTGGCCTTCATAACGAGGAGAGCTGAGCATAGGAGCAATGAGGTCCTTCTGCGGTTGTACAGGGCCCTGGCAAGACTACAGCTGGAGTATTGTGTGGAGTTTTGGTCTCCTAATTTGCGGAAGGACATTCTTGCTATTGAGGGAGTGCAGCGTAGGTTCACAAGGTTAATTCCCGGATGGCGGGACTGTCATATGATGTAAGAATGAAGCAACTGGGATTGTATTCATTGGAATTTAGAAGGATGAGAGGGGATCTTATAGAAACATATAAAATTATTAAGCGATTAGACACGCTAGATGCAAGAAACATGTTCCCGATGTTGGGGCAGTCCAGAACAAGGGGCCAAAGTTTACGAATAAGGGGTCGGCCATTTAGAACTGGGATGAGGAAAAACCTTTTCACACAGAGTTGTGAATTTGTGGAATTATCTGCATCAGAAGCCAGTGAAGACCAATTCACTGGATGCATTCAAAAGAGTATTAGATAGAACTCTTAGGACTAACGGAATCAAGGTGTATGGGGAGAAGGCAGGAACGGGGTACTGATTGTGGATGATCAGCCATGATCACATTGAATGGTGGTGCTGGCTCGAAGGGCCGAATGGCCTACTCCTGCACCTATTGTGTAAGAACAAGGAATGTGGAATGGGGCTGGTGCACTAGAAGCACGAGTAGCCAAGTGGGAGTATGATAAGATGAAATTATGGAAATATGTAGGAAGGAAATGCAGATGCTGGTTTACACTGAAAATAGACATAAAATACTGGAATAACTCAGCAGGTCAGGCAGAATCTCTGGAGTAAAGGAATAGGTGATGCTTTGGGTTGAGACCCTTCTTCAGACTGAGAGTCACTGCCTGACCCGCTGAGTTACTCCAGCATTTTGTGTCTATCCTTGAAATAATGGAAATGTATTTCAAATATGGTGAGAATGGACATCTACTAGTAGCATTTCCATCCACTGTAACCCTTCACCCCTTAGCACATCCATCCATCCCTGCCTTGTAAATACACCACTTCTTCTTCTGTACACCTTTGAGGAGTTTCAAAAGGACTTGTTACCCTCAGAAACATATTGCCTCAACTCTCTTAAATGATTGAGCTCCTAATTTTTACATGTGATCTCTAATTCTAGATTTTCCCATGAGGTAAGATCCTCTCCACATCCACCATGTGTAGATTCAAAATCTCATATTTCAATAAAGCTCCTTCTCACTCTTCTAAACTCCAGTTAATACAAACCCAGCCTACCCAACCTCTCTGAAGAAGGGTTTCGGCCCGAAATGTTGCCCATTTCCTTCGCTCCATAGATGCTGCCTCACCCACTGAGTTTCTCCAGCATTTTTGTCTTCCCTCTCTTAATACAACCCTCTCATAGCAGGTATCAATCTCTGAACTGCTTCCAAGGCATTGATATCCTTCCATAGACCAAGATTCTGATACCGTACAAAATACTTCAAATGAGGACTCACCAGTGGCCCATGTAACTGAAGCACTACCTCCTTACTCTTGTAGAAACAAGGAATTCAGATGTTAGTTTACACAAAAGGACACAAAGTGTGGAAGTAACTCATTGGTCAAGAAGCATCTCTGGAAAACATGGATAGGTGATGTTTTGGGTCAGGACTGAAAAGTTCTGACCCAAAACATCACCCATCCATCTTCTCCAGAGATGCTGCCTGACTCACTGAGTGCACGTTGTCTCCTTAATTTTATTTTCAATTCCCCTCACAAGTAAATTAAATATCCTTTATTGTCATTCAAACTATTTAGTTTGAACAAAATTGGGTACCTTGCAGTCATGACAGAAAAAAAAGTAACAGAACACAATAAACACAGTTTAACACAAACATCCATCACAGTGAATCTCCAGGCACCCCCCTCACTGTGATGGAAGGCAAAAAGTCTTAACAAAATGTTAACTTTGCTAACTACTTGTGCTTGCATTAAGCTTTGGCAATGCAAGCATGAAGACACAAAGATCTCTCTGCAACCTCTCACCTGTTGGATATTTTGCCTCTTGTTAAAATGGGCAACTGCACAATTTCCAATTGCCACCCAATGTTTCAGATAATGACCCACCCACTGAACCTCCTCATATCCTCCTCCTTTTGTGTCTTCTTCACAAATTATTTTCCTACCTATGCCATCAAATTTAGCAGCAACACTTTCATCCAGGTCATTCATATAAATTGTAAAAACCCAAGGCTCCAGCACCAACCACGCAAAGCATTTGGCCATTTGAAAACCACCCATGGTTTCCTGGCAGTCAGCCAATTAACACCAAATATTACATTCTACAGTCGCCAACAGAGCCACACACTGAACCCTCTGAACACAAAGCTGATCCGCCTGTGCACTGGAGCCCCACAAAATCTGAGGAAGGACATTATTGCCATAGAGGGAGTGCAGAGAAGGTTCACCAGACTGATTCCTGGGATGTCAGGACTGTCTTATGAAGAAAGACTGGATAGACTCGGTTTATACTCTCTAGAATATAGGAGATTGAGAGGGGATCTTATAGAAACTTACAACATTCTTAAGGGGTTGGACAGGCTAGATGCAGGAAGATTGTTCCCGATGTTGGGGAAGTCCAGGACAAGGGGTCACAGCTTAAGGATAAGGGGGAAATCCTTTAAGACCGAGATGAGAAAGACTTTTTTCACACAGAGAGTGGTGAGTCTCTGGAACTCTCTGCCACAGAGGGTAGTTGAGGCCAGTTCATTGGCTATATTTAAGAGGAAGTTAGATGTGGCCCTTGTGGCTAAGGGGATCAGTGGGTATGGAGAGAAGACAGGTACGGGATACTGAGTTGGATGATCAGCCATGATCATATTGAATGGCGGTGCAGGCTCGAAGGGCCGAATGGCCTACTCCTGCACCTAATTTCTATGTCTAAGTTTAAAACACTGGTCAATATCTCCTTTGTAACAAACGCATCAACACTTGCCATCACGGCATGTACATTACGCACCAGCTGATTAACACGTCTTCTCTTAGATGGTCCCGTTGGGGTTTAGGATGAATGTTATCACCACTCCAGGTCGGTGGGTTTGGAGATGGCAGTTGAAGCCAGCGCAGGACCCATACTCTTCCACAGAGGGGATAGAAGATACCAGATGCGGCGGCTGGATGGGGTCATGGTGAGTTGGAGCACTCCTTCTCATGCCCTTGCAAAGCTCCAGTGCCTCCCCCACTTCGTGCAGTCGTGGGGCCGCAGGTTCAAAGGAGACGGTATCATAGTCATACAGCACGGAAAACAGGCGTTCGGCCCAACTCGTCCACGCCGACCAAGATGTCCCATCTAAGCCAATAGGCATTCGCGTCTATGCAATGGACTGTAAAGAGGCTTTCAGAAGGACATCCCGGGGGGGGGGGGGGGGGGGGGGGGGTTGAGTCTGATCCTACCCACACTCAGTGAGCAGTGTTGGCGGGCGGGACATTCTGTGAATGACTCTGGACAAAGCGACCACGTATCTGGAAACGACTTCCCCTCCAGATCAACATGGTCCTGGCGACAGGGTCAATGAAAGTCACCAACAGCCCGGGACTGGGACCGGACGGGACAGTTGTGGAGGGATGGGGACTTTATATCCCAGGGAGCCGCAGGTGGGTTTAGGGAAGGGTGGTCGAGGGACATACACGGTGGCCACTGGGTTCAGCGACTGCGGGTCCGGAGTCCTCCCGCCGCCCTGTTCAATGGGCGCTGCAGCAGAGACCCACACCAGGCGCTCCGCAACAACCCACCTCGATGCCAGCAACCCCACAACTGACCAACCCCCCACCCCCGCACTCACCCAACGCCAACAGCCCACCCACCCACACCCTCCCCAGCGCGACCCTTACTCGCCACTTCCATTATACCTTAGTCTTCCATCATTCCATAGTCCTCACAGCTTCTAGGAATTCTCGCATTCCAGAGATAACACTCCCGGGAACCTGAGCAACAAAACAAAACTGCTGGTGGAACCCAGCGGGTCAGGCAGCATCCGTGGGGGGTAGTGAATGCACAACTGTGCAGACTGAACCGAAACGTCGTCTAACCAATTCCCCCCACAGATGCTGCCTGACCCGCTGGTTCTTGCACCAGTTGGTTGTTGCTCCAGACTGTAGCATCTGCAGTCTGTGGTCTTGTGTGCTGGAATGTTGCTGGGTGTCGCGCCGGACTGTGAAGGGGCAGGTCGCAGCCCCGGCCGCCGACTCTCCCTTCCCAAACCCCTCCGCCCCCCGCCTCGGGGTTCCCGGCCCCTCGCCGTCAGACAAAGGATGAAAACCACAGCCCCGGCGGCAGCGGCAGCGACTGGCCGTCAGCACCCGGGCTCTCTGGCCAGCGGCACCGCGGGACCGCAGGCAGCTCAACGCTGACAGTGAGCCGAGTCTTTACACAAAGCCTCTTAAACCCCCAGCAAGGCAGCACAACTTTAACCTACTTTCAGACTCGCTCACTCACAGCAACTCCTCATCCTCCCCGAGCCCACTCACTCCCACCGCGACTCAATCTCCGTCCCACCACCATCGCCTTTCCACTTATTTCTATGATCGCTCGCACCTGCCCCCGTCGCTCGTTCTCCGGACCCCCCCTCGGCCACGCACCTGTTGCATTGCTTCCCCTCGCATTGCCGGCAAAGCCTGGCAGCAGCGCGGATCCCAGGAGCAGAGCGAGGGGCAGAGACAGAGGGCGGAGGGGCAGGGGGTGCGGGCAGCGCATGGCGAGCCCCCTGCGAGCTCCGGCTGGCGACCCGGGTCTCGGTGAGTGTGCGGCGGAGCCTCAGCCGGCCACTGACACTAAATACACAATCTCAGCCTTTAAGTAACCGTCGAGACATCTGATTGGCGAGGACGGGGTTGGTCTCTCAGCAACCACACGCTTGCAAACGGTTCGCAGCCGGGACAGGGCTTGTAAGGTCCCGGGGCAAGTGTAAGTCCCCAGACATTGTACCCGTTCCGGCATCTATAACTCGCTCCTCACTGGTAGCTCCCGTGCCCCCCGCCCCGGATCACCCCAACCCACCTACCCGCTCTGAATTGGACGTATCTAATCCAAACTCCCCCGTCAATCTTACCCACTCCAATCAACTGGAATTTAGAAGGATGAGAGGATATCTTATAGATACATATAACATTCTTAAGGGATTAGACAGGCTAGATGCAGGAAAAATGTTTCCCATGTTGGGGGAGTCCAGAATCAGGGGTCATAAGGGGACGCAGAATAAGGGGCCATTTAGGACTAAGATGAGGAAACAACTTTTCACCCAGAGAGTTGTGAATCTGTGGAGTTCTCTGCCAAAGAAGGCAGCGGAGGCCAATTCACTGGATGTTTTCAAGAGTTATATATAGCTCTCAGGGCTAACTGAATCAAGGGATATGGGAAGAAAGCAGGAACGGAGATGATCAGCCATTATCATATTGAATGGCGATGCTCGATCGAAGGGCCGAATGTCCTACCCTGCGCCTATTTTCTGTATCTAACTCTTCCCTACTGAAAACTGCGTCGGTCATTCCCTCACTGCAACACTCCAAACAGATCTTTTTCGTTCCACACCAACCTACCCCTCTAACACATGCCATCCCTGACCCACCCCAGACCTCTGTGTCTACTCTCTCCACCCACAACAAACTGCATGTGCACACTGCAAAGTAACTTTCCCCACTTCAATTCACCCACACCCCAACCCCATTGCAAACTACTTTCATCCGCTGTGCCTTTCTGTCCTGGGTCTCCTCCATTGCTGAATGAGGCCACACGTCAAATTGGAGGAGGATCCCCTGGTATTCCGCTTGGGGAGCTTCCAACCCAACAGTGTGAACATTAAGTTCTCCAATTTTGGGCAACTTCTACAAACACCTCCTCCCCTCTCCTCCCTCCATCCCTCTAAAAATCCGTCAACCAGCTCCACAATTGGCAAAGATGAAAGGGCTCACACCATATCCTGCCAACAATCAGCCTACCAGGGAAACTCCTTGCATGAGGTCACCTGTTGCCGCCCCGATTTGTCGTGGGCTTAACGGTGTATAAAACCAAAGGTCACTGTCTCAAAATGCTGGGTTGACCATTGCTAAACACGAGGCAACAACATTTCCTGACCCATAGTGTGGTGAATTTTTGGAATTCTCCACTTCAGAGGGCTCGAGTGGTTTGATCGCAGAGCACATTCAGAGGGAACAGCAACCAGAGGCATGTTGAAAGGTTATTGCTTTCATGACAGGATTTCATTTTCACTGTAGGTTCTTGTCGCTTGGAAACTGCGCCAAAGATCAGGTGTCATAGATACCTCCATGGCAACAATTCATATTGATACTCATAAATGTTATTAAATCAAAATAAAGAATTGCAGGGAACAGCATGCTACTGCCCGTGTTTCTGAGTAAGTTTTTATCATATTTTGGAAGAGTAGAATTGTTCTAGTGCCGATCAAAGCCAAAGTCCCCACCAGCTCCAGGAGAACGGCATCAGTCCCACTTCACTCCTTTCCTGTTCCCTGAAAGTTATCTCCAAGCTGGCAGCTGTGTGTCTTGGAAGCTCTGTTTGAAAGGAGTTTTGGGTAGTCTCTTGAAGGATGGTCCCATTGCCAGTGTAAAGCCTCCTGTACTCTTTCAGACGATTGATCACATTACTTTGTCCTCACGTTGGAAGGTTTGTAATTCAGCCATAGTCTCACCTGAAAAAAATAATGGAGAAATGGCATTGGTGAAGGGTTGACGCTGTCAACGGCTTTGCCCAGGGTTAGGACAGAAAGTTTGCTGCTTACTTCAACCATCTCCTGATTTGCCTGCTTGATAGAACATCCTAAATACTCAGACTGCCATCTTGCTCCTGCTCCATCTGCCCACAGACCTGGCATTCACCTTCCATGTAATCATTCCAAGACAGGCCGCTGATTGAGGCTGGGCAGATTACATGGCTGAACTGGCCATGAAGCAGGGCTCCAGCTTCTTCTGTCAGAGAACCAGCCTTGGCTGACCGCTGGAGAACTGGCAGTGATTAAACTTTGGAAGGCTTCTATTTATTCTGACGAGTGTGAGGTGTTGCACTTTGCTATATCAAACCGAGGAAGGAATTACGCAGTAAACGGTAGAGCTTGGGGAGTGTTGTTGAACAGAGAGATCTGAGTAAAGGTGCATTATTCGCTGAAAGTGGTGAATTGGGGGGACAGTGTGATGAAGAAGGCATTTGGCATGCTTGCCTTCAATGGGAAGGGTATTTAGTACAAAACGATGGACATCATGAAATAGCTGCACAGGTCTTTGTTGAGACCACTCTTGGAGTACAATGTGCAAATCTGGTCACCCAGTAGTAGAAATTATATAATTAAGTCGGAAAACGTGCAAAAGAGATTCACCAGGATGTTACCTGGGGTCGCTGTGTTATAGGGAGAAGTTGGATAGGCAAGGACTGTTTTCATTGGAGTGTAGGTGGGATGACCTTAATGAGATATATAAGATGATGTGGAGCATGAATAAAGTGAGCACTCACAGTCTTTTTCCCAGGGTAGAAGATTCAAAAACTAGGTTTAAGTTGAGGGGGGAAAGATTTAAGAGGGTCTTCACTCAAAGGGTGGTCTATACCTGAAATGACCTGCCTGAGGAAGCTATTGAAGTATATACAATTATGACCTTGAAATGACATTTGAACAGATACATGGGAAGGAAGGGTTTAGAGGCCTAATGGCCAAATTCAGCAACTGGGACTAGGCCAGTAAACCAACTTGTTTGTCAAGGACAACGAGGGCTGAAGGGCTTGTTTCTGTTCTGTACAGCTATTTGACACTTTGATTTGATGACTTGACTGAGCAAAAACCACTAGTCCTACGTCTCCTCCACGAGCCCCAGTTCTCATCGCTGGCCTCTGGTTCCCACATTAATCACATTAATCCTATTTTCTATTCCCATTTTCTATTCTCTCTAGATTACACCGTCAACTTCCCTAGAGTTTACCTGACACCTGCACAGTAGAGGCAACTTACAGTGACCAATAGACCACACAACACGATCGCCTTTGGGATGTGAAAGGAAATTGGAGCACCCAGGGGAAACCCACATGGTCAAGAGGGATAACGTGCAAACTCCACAGACAGCTCCCGAGGTCAGGTTTAAACCCAGGTTTCTGGAGCTGTGAGGTAGCATCTCCACCAGTGGTGCCACTGCACTGCTCCCTGTCACGAGGCATCGTTGCCAGGTATGTCCTGAGCACTACCCCGAAGAAGTACGAGGATGTACAATTCACTAGCTCTGATTACAGTCTCGGGCACAAGCTGAGGCTGCTGTGGGAGAGTAACAATCAGAGGCAGTTAATCCTTCATAAGATGTGTTAAAATTACCTTCCTCGCTGTCCAAAGTCTTTCCAAAGATAAACACCGTACTTGCCATCAGAGCACAGAGGGCCAGAATACCGAGGAGAACAGCCCACCAGTGTTCCTACAAATGGAGCAGAGGAAGGATCCATGTGATGCACTGTCACATCCCAGAGAGTACCCCACCCCCCACCTCCCCACCCCATCCCCGATGTTCTCCAGCATGTCCAGTCAAGAAATTCCCACACTTGGAGCTATGCATATGAACGTTGGTTTCCCGGAGTGCAATGCAAATACAAAGGCTGCCAGATCATCAAAGTAAGTACTCATCCACCTGAAATATTTATTGTTTCTCTCCCACATCTGCTGCATGACCCACTGAGTGTTTCCAGCCTCTTATTTTGAAATGCTGCATCTGGAGTATTTTGATTTTGGGCAGAAGATAGATGACGAGCAGAGCCACTCCCAGACGGAGGCAGAACCAGTGAGGTCCAAATGTGCGGCATCTTTGATGATCATTCCTAAAATGAAATGGCCAAACCAAAGCACGTGCTTCACTTGTCCTCGTCACTGCCTGCTGTAGTGACAAACATTGACCGTCTGTGGGATGTGTATCCGGCTCTGTGAGATTGGGAACTGCCCCAGACTCTGCTCAGCCAGTGATAAAAGGGTTGCTCATACCTTATGCCCAGCACCTTCTGTCCTACAGACTCCAGAGGGTGGAACCCCTTGATGAGCACACTGCAGCTGAACAACACAATCCTTTCAGTGTTTTAGTCAGAGTAGGGGAATCAAAAGCCAGAGGACTTAGTTTTAAGGTGAGAGGGGCAAGAATTAATAGGAACCCGAGGGGCTACGTTTTTACATAGTGGGTGATTGGTAGATGGAACAAGCTGCCAGAGGAGCTAGTTTAGTTTAGTTTAGAGATACAGTGTGGATATAGGCCCTTTAGCCCACCGAGTCCACACCGACCAGCGATTCCCGAACACTAACACCATCCTACACACACTCGGGACAATTTACAATTTTACTAAGCCAATTAACCTACAAACCTGTATGTCTTTGGAGTGTGAGAGGAAACCGGAACACCCAGAGAAAACCCACGCAGGTCACAGGGAGAACGTTGAAACTCCATGCAGACAGCAGTCAGGATCGAACCCGGGTCTCTGGCGCGGTAATGCAGCAACTCTGCCCCTGCGCCCCCAAGCCGCCCATAATTGAGGCAGGTACTATAACAGCATTTAAAAGACATTTACACAAGTGCATGGATATGAAAGGTTTAGAGGGATGTGGCCAAAAGTGGGTGAATGGAGCATCTTGGTCAGCATGGACAAGTTGGACCGAAGGGTCTATTTCAGCCCTATATGGCTCTAACGTACATGATAACATCTGGATTTAATCGTGACATTCACCTTCATCCACTCCGCTATGTCTTCAAACTCCTTGGGGTGGAAGATGGCATTTTTCAGTCTGGCGATGGGACCATCATCATCAACCAGGCGGCACTTGTTAAACTTGTCGCAGTAGCCCTGCTTCTTCCTGCAGGGAGAACCTGGTGGCAGGCTCAGCAGGGTCCCGTTAAAGTGCCGCTGCAGTAGGGGAGAGGAAGAGCTGGTGCAGGTCCGAGCGTCACCTGGAATCACACAGGCCACATCAGTTCCTGGTCCCATGGGGGCAGCAAAAGCCTACCCAGCCTCGGTCTGCATCACTCTCCAATGGACTCTACCTTGACCCATGTTTCCACAGCTAATCTACACCATAGTCCTCTCACTGAATGAAGATGCCAGGATCTTACTCCAGAACATACCAATTTACCTTCTGCGGAGTTCCCCGTTTCTATGCTAGGCATTCATAACACAAAGTTTGTCCAATTAATCAAGGGATCCAGTTTGGTGTATACTCCAGTCTGAACCCTACTCACTACACTTACCTCTACAATGACCCAAACGTACCCCACCAACCCACACCTCAAAGCTTGAATCTTGAATCTTAAGAAGGGTCCAGATCCAAAACATCATCTGTCCAATCCATCCAGAGATGCTCCTTGACCCGTTGAGTTTCTCCAGTTATTGTAGTTTTTTCCTCAAATCTACAGGCTCTCCATCAAAGTTGTGTTGGGCCCTTGTGACATTACCTGCACTGTAAAACAGGAGTTCATTTTGTGGCCCTTCAGCCTTCAGTACAAATGGACATCAGAGAGCGGATGTCCTGGGAAACTTTGGCTGCCTACTCTATGTTGACATCTCATTCTACTGAAGCCCTTACTTATCCTCTGGGATGAGTTTTGGGTTCAGCTTTGAACCCTGGTCTTTTGTCTCCCGACAGGCTTCGTCCGTGGGTGAGCCCTGGGTGGATGGAGTTCTGGGAAGCGCTCGCTCAATCCCTCCATCTCTGTAAATTCCATGCTCCATCCTTCAACCTCTAAACATCACACCCAACCACCACCACCCCCCACCCCCCCTACTTTCCACTGCTCTTATTCCACCTCCCCTCCGCCCCTAACCTCCCGCTCTTCCCATACCTGTCTTCTGGCAGCAGAGGTCACACTCCTCCTCAGTGGATTGCGTGCCGCAGCTGCACTGCTGCAGTCCATGCTGTATGCAGAGAGAACCCGAGCATTGCTGTGGAGTTGCAGGTGAGGATTTAATGCAGTGCTTCACCAACTCATTGCAGGTCGATTATTGCATGACACTGAGGTGATACTTCAAGCAATGGAAGCCTATTGTGTTTTATCAAAGGTTTCCAACCCTTTTCTGTTGTCCCCAGCTGATGTGTGGAACCCTGTGTGATGGCCTCAAGAGCAAAGCATCAAATAATATTCATGATTTGTGGGAATACAGGAGAGAGCTCAGCACCATGGGGACGCCCAGTTTTGGGCTGCTGCATCTGATCCTATGTCGAATCAGATCTGGGGCCGAACTAGTATCTGGAGCCGCTTATAATCTGGAATTGGATCAGTCCTGAATCAGGACTGGAACAGTTGTAATATTGATTTGGATCTGGGGCTAATTGGATCTAAATCTAAATGCAGATTTGGTTGTGAAGCCTGATTCAGATATGGGGCTATATTCAGATCTGACGTTGGATCTGATCTAGAAACATATCGTATCTGGATTTGGGTAGATTGTGGGGACTGGACCGGGTTCTGATCATGGTCTGGTTTGGATCTAGAGCTGGATCGGACCTGGGCTGGATTTGTTCTGGAGCTGGATTTGTTCTGGACTGGTTTTGGGCCTGGGGCTGGATTGCTTCTGATGCTGCACAGGTTGTACCACACACCCCACTCTTGTAGGTATGATGATAGAATCTGGGCTGTAATTCTGTGCTGAGATTAAAGGACTGTTCTGTATGCGCCTTTACCATTGCCACGTGTTGGGGGGGGGGGGTGTAGATAGGTCCATCATGCAGTTCCTTCACTCCCTGCTATGGGCCTGGTCTGGCAGCTATCAGAGTTGAGCCAGTTCTGTCCGTGGTGGTGCTACAGGCTGCTCCTGGTGATGGACAGTGAAGTCCCCACCCACCCAGAGAACATTCTGTGTTCTTGTTACATTCATCCCCTCTTCCCAGTGTTATCCAATATGGAGGAGCACTGATTCGTCAGCTGAGAGAGGGCAGGAGGTGGTCTTCAGGGGGAGGGTTTCTGCCCATAATGAGGTCTGAAGTCAATGCAATGGCTCGGAGGACTACTCTCTCTTGCCTGTACACTGTAGCTCCACCACCTCTGTGGTTCTATCCTGATGTTTGTATAATTAGCCTGTGCAGCAGCTCTATCAGTTTAGGGAAAGGTCCTCCGATGTTTGTGAGGAGAACGCTGCTGGACTTTCCGAGCAGGTGTATCATTGTTACGGATACATCCAGTGCCTCCTTCAATGCCAGAGAGCCTGACTCCCGTAATGCTTTACCATAATTGAGTGGTTTGTTGGTTCACCTCAATTCAAAAGTTCATAAGTTCTAAGAGCAGAATTAGGCCATTTGGCCCTTCGGTTCTACTCCGCCATTCAATCATGGCTGATCTATCGTTCCCTGTCAACCCCATTCTCTTGCCTACGCTCCATAACCCCTGACACGGGTATTAATCAGGAACTCAAGAACTATGCTGTCTGGACTCACACACAGTCAATGGAACCCCAACTCTGATGAGATGAGTAAACCAGATGGCTTTCTTCATAAAAACTGGTGGCTTTAAGGAGGAGAGGGAACAGGAAGGTTAGACCTGAAGGAGCTGCTCCTTGTGGAGCAGAAAGGTTGTGAATAATCCACAAAAGATGTTCAAAATTCTGATGTAGCAATAAAGTACATGGTGAGAACTGGTTTCCATTGGCAGAATGTTTGTGACGATGTGATCCAACTTAAGATCAGCAGCAAAATATCTGAGGAATGAGGCAGCGAGATACTGAGACCGGAGACTGACTGCTTGAAAAGAGGTGGAAGAAGAGGAAGCATATCCAGAAACAACTTTCAAAGGAGATAATTGACATGTGTGTAAAGGAGTTAATCATGGGGCTAGTGAAGAGAGCAGGACCACAGGACTAATTAGATTCTTTCATTGCAGAGCTGGGACTGGGCAAGTTCATGGACATTCAGTTCAGGATTTTACGAGACCTTGAGCAAACCATAAAGTGCTGGACTGATTCGCTCCCGTCCTGAAATGTTACCTGTTCAGTCCCTCCACGGACGTTGCCTGACTTGCTGAGTTCCTCCAGCACTTTGTGTTTTGCTCAAGATTCCAGCATCTACAGTTTCTAGTGTCTCCACTTTACAGAATCATTTCAGCAAGCATCAAAGATCTTTTTCCCTGCTTTATTGCCCTCTTCCTCACATTAATGCAGTCTGAATGAGTGATGCGAGTTAATATCTCCAAGCCGACAGAACCTGCAGTGTGGCAGGTCTTGGCAGCGGACGGCATGAGCCAAGATCACATACTCACCCCATTCACACACAACAGCAATCCCTGGTGGCAGAGGGTGTGGTTCTCTTTGGGAGAAGAGTCCGGGCAGGCAGGGCTCACTCCGTTGCAGTAGCTTTCGAAAGCACACTCGGTCTCACTTCTGCACTGCTGCTGGTGAGCTGCCAGCACGCACTGGGGGCTACAGCAGGGTCCCTGAGTTGGACTGTAGGAGTAACGTAGTAAGTACAATACAGTGAGAATGCATCAAACTAGTCACAGGTATCCAATTATCAAATGCACTGCAACTGTTCGCATCTGCATTAAGTCGCTGGCTGTGGGCTACAACGTGGGGTAATCCAACCCTTCTGCTGGATTTAGAGTCGTACAGCATGGAAACAGGCCCTTCGGCCCAACTAGTCCATGCTGACCAAGATGTCCCATCTACACTAGTTACACCTGCCTACATTTGGCCCATATATCTCTAAACCTTTCCTATCCAGGTACCTATCCAAATGTCTTTTAAATGTTACTATAGTACTTGCCTCAATTGCCTCCTCTGGCAGCTCGTTCCATATAAGCACCACCCTCTGTGTAAAGGTGTTGTCCATCAGGTTCCAACTAAAACTTTCCCCTCTCATTCACTGTACACGGACACCCACTGTACATGGACACTATATGTAAATGGACAACTACTGTGTACGGACACACACTGTACACAAAGAGCCACCATACACGGACACACACTGTACAGGGACACACACTGTACACAGACACACTGTACACGGACACATACGACCAAATGGAAGAGTTTGGCTGAGAGATGCCCCGACCTCTGGTCAAGTGACCACGGAGCACCAACTGTTTGTGCGGAAGTTTGGACAGCTCACCTGCAAAGGGCACCCAGCTTCAGCCTACAGGACACCTCAATGGGATCTCTGGCACCATAGCAACAAGGGTCATTGCTGCTTTGACCAACATCACACTCCTCCCCCTCCTCCACCAGCTGGTTGCCACAAATCGGCCTCCCACTCTCTGGAAGACAGAGCAGAGATAACATGGTGTCGCGTCGACTGACCGAACGCAGTGAAACTAGTGTGTGGGGCAGAGGGCTGGTGGGGCACTGGGCTGGTCCCAGAGCCAGAAGATGGGGGACCTAACATACCTTAGCACTCAGCGCTCCTCACTCACTCCCTCAACACCTTACCTGCTCCGCAACATCCTCTCACTCTCGACAGCCCTCATTTACTTCCTTCGCCACTCCTCATACTCACCTCGCCACTCCTCACTTACTCCTTCACCACTTCACACACTCCCTTCTCTTATTACTCCTCACACTCCATCGCCTCGCCACTCGCATCCCTCTCTATTCCTCACACTAACTCCCCAACACTCCCTCTACTTGGCACTCCCCATCCAATCACTTCACTGCTCCTCACCCTCACTCCCCTTGCTAAACCTCATCCACTCTTCATACTCCCTCCTTTCACTACTCCTCACTCTCTCCTCCCACTCCCTCACTCTCCTTGTCACTCCGCGCACCCCCTCCCTCACTACTCCTCCCATTCACTATGTCTGCAGACAGACCTGATGTGGGTAAACAGGGTTACGAGGAGCATAGATAATGTAGACAGTAACAATCTTTACCCCATGGCAGATGCATCTAAGACCAGAAAGTACAGGTTTAAGGAGAGGGGCAGAAGGTTGAGAGGGGGTTTGAGAGATAAGTTTTACACGCGGAAGGATGGTTTGGGGTCAGAACCCACGGCCAGAAGGATGGGGAACCTCAGTACATTTCAGGAGTGCAATGAAGATACCAAAGCACGAATGCAACTGGCTAAATGCTGGAAATGGGATGAGCGCAGAGTGGAATTATGAGCTTATGAAGTGCAGATGGTACTCAGTGTGGACTGGTTGGGCCGAAGGGCCTGTGCTATACACTGCACTTCAAACTTCCTCGCCAGCTCCAGGTCACATTGAAACAACCCACTAAACAGTGGCGGGAACGATTAACTCTCTAAATAAATGGAATACAAAAAACACCAATTTGGTCCAGGTATTGGAGTCTTGGGAGGAAGTTTCTGTGGGAGACCGCTCTTCATCCCCTGGGGAATCCCACGGAGCCTCTGGCACTTTGCCCAGATGTTCGCGAGAGAACTGTTGAACTGTAGCCCCCTTCTCTCTAAATGGAAGTTTGGATGGCCAGCTGTCTGTCCATGAGGGGGTCTGAACCCCACATCCTGGGCCTCCAGTGAGCCTCGTCAGAGGCTTCCCCGCTCACCCACAAAGCACTGGTCTTTCTTCACCATCAGCACCTTGCCGATGTACTGGATCGTGCACGAGGAGAGTTTGTCATTGTTATACTCAAGTCCATCGGAAGCGTAGGGATACATCAGGTAGTTTCCACTGTTCGTCTGGGAGTCTGGAGATTCCTCTGGGATGCACTCTTTCCCCTCGTCATGCTGGGAAACAAAGACAGAACATTTCTGAAGTTGAAGTGAAGTTTAATTGATGTCACATTACAGTGAAAAGCTTTTGTTGCATGCTAACCAGTCAACGGAATGACAATACATGATTACAATCAAGGCGTACAAACCAGATGTCACTTTAAACGCTGAACCAACCCTCCACCGTCTCAATTTGGGAGAGTTTCTTTACCCCTAGAGATTTGACAGAGGGTTAAAACTATGGCCTGTTCAAACAGAGTTATCAATGAGACACTGTCTCCAGGAGCTGAGAGATCAATAACCCAAGACTCAGATCTATAGGATGAAAGGCAGCCTGAAGGGAAGGACTTTCACACAGTTCAGTGTTGGAAATGCCCTCGTGGCTTCAGATCTACTGACACGCATTCAAGAGCAAACTTCAAAGGGGAAAAACAACAGTATTTGCTCGTTGTGATTGATGCCGCTGGTTTTAAGGTGATTTGGGGTGATGTCACTTGGCCTTCTTATCCAGAGTTATTTGATTCCGTTGTTTGCGGCTCTCACTGCTAAAGTTTTGGGATGAAACCTCTCTTTTTTGGCAATTTGATCAGGAAAACGTGCTGCGCCACCACTCCAGTACCTGGAGCCCCCCACTCCTGGACGCCACTTCACCTCAGCAGCGAAAGACATTTGACCGAGTGTCATAACAGTGACACATATCATCTGCTGATGGCTGTTCTACCCCCACCCTGTCTGGGATGATGGGCGCTGAGCTCCATTCACTGCCCTCTGCTCCACCCCTCCCGGAAGTCCAATCATCTCACAGGAGATGTGTAATGCGGCACAGTGGGGGCAGCTGGTAGAGCTGCTGTCTCGCAACTCGAGTGCTGACTGTGTGGAGTTTGCACGTTCCCCCTGTGACTGAGTGGGTTTCTTCTGAGTGCTCCAGTTTCCTCCCACATCCCAAAGATGTGTGGGTTTGTAGGTTAATTGGCTACTGTAAATTGCCCCTACTGTTTCGGGACTGGTTAACATAGAACTAGGGTAAAAGAGTGATGAATGGGTGATCGATGCTCGATGTGGACTTGGTGAGCTGAAGAGCCTGTTTCCATGCTGAATCGCTAAACTAAACTAAATGTCACCAGCATCCACTAATTCGGGTAATCCCGACACCCTCTGACCTTCACAACTCAGTTGTCTGAATGTAACCCTTTTCTCCCGATCTCAGTTTGGTGAATCTGATATTCCCCTATTACAATTATAACCCCAAAGTAAAGTTGTGATACACATATACTCACAGGGGATCCCAGACTGTGACCGAGTTCATGAGCCAGGGTGATGTGGACCATTCTCACAGGAATCTGCATGCCATACTTCTGCAGTGTGATCAAGCCAGTGTTGTGTGTGCGAGAGCAGATCCCACCAGAATCTCCTGAGAGTCGGGGAGAAGGACAGAACATGAGGCTGTGTACAGTACAGCACAGGAACACGCCCTACGGCCCACTGGGTCTCTGCTGAACACGTTTCCTGCTTAAACTAAAGCGTAACGGATGCATCCCCTCTGGGTAGTAACTTTCAGCAAGCTAGTTCAGCGGTGAAAGAAGGAAGCATATTCCTTGTGGGTAGTTGAAGAAGTCCAGAGATTCCCCATTCAGAGAGCAGTTCATTCTGGGTATTAACTGGAGTTTGACGACCACACTCGCACATAAACAAACACACACACACACTCGCACATAAACACACACACACTCGCACATAAACACACACACACACGCACATAAACACACACACACACACAACACACACACACACACACACGCGCACATAAACACACACACACACACACACTCGCACATAAACACACACACACACACATATAATGATACACGTAAACACATATAAACACACACACATAAACACACACACACACACTCGCACATAAACACACACACAAACACACCCATAAACAGAAGCATAAACACACGCATAAACACACAAATACAACTTGCAAACAAAAACCTAAAGTATAGGAAAAGCTCAGCAGGTCGGGCAGCACCTGAGGTTATCAAAGGATTTTGTGTTTTACACATTCCTAAGTTTATCAGAACTGAGAAAGAGATAAGTAAGTTAATGTGGAGGCAGTGAAATGTGGTTGAACCTGAGGGGATGTTTCTGACCATTTACCCCCCGGCTGAAGGCAGCTCAGTGCCAGAGTGAGATGCAGCCTTGGGCTGGGGAAGGTGCTTGAGCCCCTCAGGTGGGCTCTGAAGGCAGGTTCTCTAAGTCAGGGAGCTGGGGCTTGGTGCTAACGTCAGAGCCTCTCCCACAGCTCAGTCGGCTGCTCCTGCTGTGTTCCTGGGGATTGTGTTGCTGCATGCTCCCCTTCACAGTGACTCTGCTACCAGCTTCGGACAAACCTACCTGGCTTTGCCAGCCAAGCCACTCCCAGGATGCCGTCGTAATCGCGGTCTGTCAGGAGGTAGGACAGACAGTATTCGCTCCAGTCTCTCTTGGAGAACAGTTCCAGGAGTTTGTCCACACTGATGAAGCGTCCATGGAGGGGGTTGGTTTCATTGTATTCGGAGTCAATCTATAGTTCAACAGTCCAAAGTTCAAGCATGCTATAACAAGAGTATGTTATGACTGCAAGGTTAAACCTTTTCGTTGTATTGTAAATGTGAAATGACAATAAAGTTGAATCTAATCTAATCTAATCTAATCTAAAAATGAAAAGAAAGATCAGTCTCTAGAGAGGTAATAAACCCAGCAATTTTATAAGGGAAATGTAACAACATAACTTAACAATTACAAAGCATAACTACAAAACATCACAAGTGGCATAATGACTATATTCTTGCGATCTCACTGAAGCAGCAATAGGTTGCTCCTTCAGGAACTCTACAGCAAACATATCTTGTGAAAGGTAGAAATAAATTACCTGTACATGATACCAGAGGTATGACCCTTCCCATTCTGGATGTCTCAATAGTTGCTTAAATAATGGTACTCACCACCAATTTCTTCACCTTGAAATTTATTTGATGTATCCCTGCAAAGTTCACATTTTCATATATTTCATTCACTGCCTTCATATAACTTGAAATCTGAGGGAAGCAAAAACATTATGGGTGGGTGAAATTGAGACAAGAGGAACTGCAAATGCTTGAATCTTGAGCAAAACACAAAGTGTTGGAGGAATTCAACGGGTCAGGCAGCATCTATGGAGGAACTGGCCAGGCGATGAGTTGGGTCAGGACCGTTCAGGTCTGGTTAAACACAAGTGCCTCGCTTGCAAAGTGTTTCACATTGAGATTTTTGGGTGTTACTGAGGTTGCAATGCGTGACTGGTGCTGATTTTGATGAACGTTACTTGTGACAGGCATGGATGCTTGTTGCTTGAAATCAGGCAATGTTACATGATGGAAATTTGCTTCTGATTGATAGTCAGAGATTAAGATTGAATAGTGATTAAAAAGCATCTCTGCCCACATCAGTCCAGATATGTCTCATTAACGAGAAAACATCAAGCTGCAAGTTCTCACACTAACTAAGCAAGAGGTTAATTCATGCCTGTGTCAGCTGCAGACAGCTGTCCTGAAACCCTCCTCTAAACATCTGCTGCTGTCATCCTACCCTACATCACATTTGCTGCCACAAACAGCTAAAAGTATTTATATGAAGCAGTGCTTTTGTTTAGACTTTCATGAAATTCCCCTGGAGTTTGTTTTCCTGTGAAATGTATCCTATGTCTGCAGGGCACAGTCTAAGGCCAAAGCCATCTACAAAGGCGCACCAGTAACTTGGGGCTCATCTTGCTGGGAGATCATTGTGGCTGTGTTATCAATGTGGATGAGATACTGAAGTAGCTGATATATCAGTGTGACTGAAATATTGATGTTACTGAGATATCAATGTGAACGAGATATCATTGTGGACGCGAAATGAGTGCAGCTGAGAAACTGCTAAGCTGAGATATTGATGTATCTGAGAGACTGAAGAAGTCTGAAGAAGGGTCCCAGCCCAAAATGTCACCCTATCCATGTTCTCCAGAGATGCTGCCAGACCTGCTGAGTTACTTCAGCACTTTGTATCTAAGTTATAGATATTGGTGTTCTTTCAATGATTGTTGACTGACTGGTCTTTGCTTTCTCTGCAACTCTTTCCTTGCGTGGCATTGTCACAGTCCTTTACCCCTCTCATAAGATCACGAGGGGAACTGATAGGGTGAATGTACAGTCTTTTACCCGGGGAGGGGGAATCAAGAACCAGAGGACGTTGTCTAGAGAGAGGAAACAATTGATAGGAACCTGAGGGGCAATTTTCTCACTCAGAATGTGGCGGGTGAAAAAAATGGAACGAGCTGTCAGAGGAAGTGGTTGAAGCAGGTAGAAGAACAACATTAAAAGACACTTGGATAGGCACATGGATAGAAAAGGTTTATAGGGATGTGGACCAAATACAGGCAAATGGGACTAGCTTAGATGGGGGCATCTTGGTCGGCATGGACACGTTGAGCCGAAGGGTCCGTTTCCATGCTATATGACACAATGACTATCGTGGTTACACACTAAGGTGTGTGTAATCTCACCATGTGTGCTGGCTGTGGTCAGATTTACCCTTCTACGTACAGTGACAGACTAGGTCTAGGGGTGTGCTGGTGGTGGTGCTGCCTGATGCTGGGCGAGTGCTGACAGGAACCCTGTTGCTACCTGTGCCGTGATGCTCTTGCTGTCGCCCAGCCGTTTGGTGTAAAGGTGGTCAGCGTACAGGTGCAACAGGCAGGTATTCCGGCTGTATTCAACACTCCGCTTTGGTCTGGAATGCAGGGCCTCCTGTGAAACCAAAAGGATGAATTAGAAGGTCCAAGTGTGCACAGCACTTTGTTCAGAGAAATCAGTCTGCACAATCTATAAAGTAGGCTGGAGAATGAACTGTAGGCATTGGGCACTGCGAGAGGACGGAGGCTGATGGTTTCTCTGAGGATGTGGACAGAGCGAAGACTGTCAGATGCTGGTTGAAACCGTAGATAGACACAAAAATCTGTAGACTGCTCCCTGGGTTACTGTCGATACAACAACAGAAATATAAGCACTGCTTCTTACTGTGCATGAGGCATTCATACCCAAGCCAGGGCTCCTGGTTACTTTCACCTTCCAGCTCTTGATTTGTGGCCCTCGGGACCTCATCTCGACACAGTTTTCATACAGTGACATTTCCTGCCAGCAGGACCCTCTCAGGCAGTGAGTGCCCAAACCTACCCCTTGATGAGTGGAGATTTTTGGGCAATTCCTTTTTAAACCTCCCATACTATTTAATTTAAGCCTGTGCCCCACAGTGTACACCAAAGTTAAATGTTTGCACACCAGGAGTGAATCCCTCCTCAATCGCCTTATCCAAGATAAACAATCCAGATTTGTCAGCCCATCGTGGGATCTAAAAGACTACAGCCCTGGCAACATCTGGCACATCTGTACAAATCCTCACCATGTCTAGTGCCAATGCACCTTGTCACGCGATATATAGTGCTCCGCCTGTTGAATAACTATAGTTCCACCAGCATGTTTTTAGCTATTTTGTTAAAGAAGTGGGCACCACTGGCAAGATCATTGCCCATCCCTGGAGAAGTTGGCGAGACACCTTCTAGAACCACTGCGGTTCTTCCAATAAAGGGGGAAACCACAATTCAGTTGGGGAGGGAGTTCCAGGATTTGAACCCGGCGTTGATGAAGGCAGTGTCACATATCAAGATGGTGTGTGATCCGGAGATTATCCAGTAGGTCGGGATCATGGGGGTACAGTGGCACCACACAGAGACAGGTCCACGCAGCCCGCCGTGTACCTGTCTACACATCCCATTTTTCAGTGCTTGGCTTGTAACCTACAATACCTTGACATTTCTCCTTGAGTCATAGAGTCATGCAGGTCCCATGGCCCAATCCAGGCACCTGACCAAGATACCCCATGTAAGCTAGTCCCATCTGATCATAAATAAGACACATAAAGATGGAGTAACTCAGCAGGACAGGCAGCATCTCTGGAGAGAAGGAATCCCTCCCCCCAGAGATGCGGCCTGTCCCGCTGAGTTACTCCAGCTCTTCATGTCTATCTTCGGTTTAAACCAGCATCTGCAGTTCCTTGCTTCACACTCCATCTGACAATGTCTGGCCCACGTTCCTCTGCATCTTTCCTATCTATACCTGTCCAAATGACTGTAAATGCTGTTATAATACCTGTCATATCAGATGACAGCATTACTGGTCTATAGCTCCCAGGTATTTATTTGCAACCTTTAAATAAAAAAATAACAATTTAGGCACTGGACCCAGTCTCATGTAAGGGCTTTGCTACATCCAAATTGTGAGTTGGTGTTGGGTGCTCCATTTGGTTTTATCTTTGTCTTTCATTACTTGATGGTTTTGATCCACGGGGCCATGGCAGTGGGCAGAGAACAGTCACATTTATCTGAGGTCAAACTGGAGGACAACAGATGAGTGGAGGAGATGGGTTTTACTGACAACCCAGTGGTTCATGTTCAACGCTACTGACTAGTTTGTCTTCAAATTCCAGATCATTTAATTAATTAGTGTGGTAACCAGCAGCACGCCATCATCCCATCCTTGGCTGAATCTTCCCACTCACAGACCTAACCTGCCCCCCCCCCCCCCCCCCCCCCCCCCCCCCCCCCCCCACATCCCACAGCCCAATTCCGCAGAAACCTGAGCCTTGAATTCCAGAGAAAGCTGCTGGCATTGGTGCCTCATGGAATCACTTGCCTGTGGTGATGGTTCTTGGAGATCCTGATAACGCCCAAGCACAGACCGACTCAGACAGCTCGGGCCTTGGCTCTGAAGGTGGGAGGAGTCTGAAATGGCAATAGATCAGAGGATCTTACATTAAATAGCTTAGCTCAGAGCCTGGCTAAAAAGACCAAACACAGCTTGAACCTCCAGAGAAGAAGCTGAATGCAAAACATCACTGGCACATGTTTCAGGGTTTGTCCTGAAACACATTTCAATACTAGACTGGACGTGGACAAAAACACAGGCTCTTTATAAGCTGCTCTTCTGCGAGAAATATTCTTGCCTCTGCTCCACACAAAACATTGGGTCCCATTCTGATGCCTCATATGTTGGGGCAATGTCAGTTTCACGTACACTGAGGTACAGTGAGAAACCTTTGTTTACATGCTATCGTAAAAAAAAGAATATTCATGAGTACAATCAAGCCACCCACAGTGCAAAGATAACGGATAAAGATTTCAATATTTAGTGCAAAATATTACACTGTAGTCCGATAAAGTCTGATTAAAGAAAGTTCAAAGGTCTACCATAAGATAGATGGGAGGTCTGTTCAGTTGCCAGATAACAGCTGGAACAAAACTGTTCCTGAATCTGGTGGGTTGCATTTCAAACTTCTGTATCTCTTGCCAGGGTGAGACTGGTCCTTGATTATGCTGACAGCCTTGCCGAGACAGTGTGAAGTATAGATGCGGTCGATAGGGAGATTGGTTTGTGTGTTATGTTTCACCTAGTCAGCAAAACGGGAATCTGTGCTTCACAATCAGAGGTATACAATCAGGAGGCCATCCTCCCTCAAGTCTGTTTGTGTTTTAGCTAGAGCATGGCTGATCTCCTCGGTGCTATTTTCCTACTCTATTCCCATTTCTCTTGGTTGACTAAACATCCAGTGATCTATCAATATGTGCAATGAACCCGGTGACTGAACTCTGTGGTAGAGAATTCCCTGCATCTACCACCTAGTGTGGTGACATTTTTTGTCATCCCAGTTGTAAATAGCCTGCCTCTCATCCTGAGACTGTGACCAGTGGTTCTAGTGGAAGCATTGGCCCAGCTGTTATCAGAAAATGGAACCACCCTACCAACAACTGGAGAGCAGTCCTGAACTACTATCTACCTCATTGGAGACCCACGGACTATTTTTGATCGGACTTTATCGTGTATCTGTACACTGGATGGCTCGATTGTAATCATGTATTGCCTTTCCGTTGACTGGTTAGCATGCAGCAAACCTTTTTCACTGTACCTCAGTACACGTGACAATAAATTAAACTCAAACTCAAACCCATGTCTACCTATCTGAGAATTCTGTATGTTTCAGTTGTGGTCGCCTCTCATTATTCCAAACTCTCGTCCAGCCTGCTCAATCCCTGCGCATAAAACAGATCTGTCATCACAGAACAGGTCAGCTGAACCTTCACTGCACACCCTCAACACACAGTCAGTATATCCTCCCTCAGGTAAGAGATTAAAACTGCACGCGTAACTCCAGGTATGATCTCATCAAGGCTGTCTCTAATTGCTGGAAATGTCAAGCAACTCTCGTCTTTTGCGTTCAAATAATCCCTCCATTAAAGCTAACGTACTGCTTGCCTTCCTAAATCACGTGTTGCACCTCCATGTTAGATTCCACAGCACACAGAAAACCCAGGACCCTTCAAATATTGACACTACCCAATCTCTCGTCATTTAAACAGTAACTCAGCATTTCTGGTTCTCCAGTCCATGTAGATGGCTTCTCATTCTACACCATCTGCCCATGTTATGGCCTACTCCACTTCATTTATTTATTCCCTGGAAGCCTCCTCATCTCTTCATGTCTGGATTCACGATTGATCAGTGTGCAGACGGTATTGTTTGAAACAGGCCGTGGTGCAGAGTGAGTCCCAACCCTGAGGTTTTCGAATCTCCACCTTCTCCCTGTAGATATCTGGTGTAAATCCTCATTTAGTTTAGTTTTGTTTAGAGGTACAGCAGGGAGTCATGCCCTTTGGCTCACAGAGTCTGCGCCAACCAACACTCACCTGTACACTAGTTCTATCCTACATACTTGGGACAATTTACAGAGGACAATTAACCTACAAACCTGCACGTTATTGGAATATGGGAGGAAACCCACAAGGACACAGGGAGAATGTGCAAACTCCG
Organism: Okamejei kenojei; assembly: GCA_035221665.1. Lineage (NCBI taxonomy): Eukaryota > Metazoa > Chordata > Chondrichthyes > Rajiformes > Rajidae > Okamejei > Okamejei kenojei. The sequence continues at coordinate 21,338,132 of CM069158.1, forward strand.
TATAGACAGCACCCCTAGTCAGAATCGAACCCAGGTCCCTGGCGCTTTAAGACAGCAACTCCACCGCTGCGCCGCATACCTCAACGCCAAGGACGCTGGCTTATCGTGATGCCAATGGCTACAGAAAGCTTCTTTACTTCCCTGGTGTAGATCTCCTGGGGCCAATATTGCACTTATTTATCTATTCACCCTTTTAGGATATGGGTGTTGTTGGAATGGCTTGTTGTCCTTGTTGGTCACCTGCAGTCCTTCTGGTAAAAGTGCCCACATTGTGCTGTCGGGAAGGGAGTTCCAGGTCTTTGACCCAATGATAATGAGGAAACTGCGATATATTCATGAGTCAGGGTGATGATGCATGACTGGAGGGGTTGTGTTCCCATGCTCCTGCAGACCCGGCTGTTCATGATGGCTGGACTGTGGCTTTGGCAGGTGATGTTGGAGTGCAGCATTTTCACACAGTCGTCACTGCACCACACTGCCGGTGGAGTGTGCGTGAGTGTGGGTTCAGGCTCGTTGATGGTTGCCAAGTGTGGTTTGTCCTAGGTGGTGTTGGAGCTGTGGCTGCACTCGTCCAAGCAGGTGAGAGGTTTTCCATCCACTCTTGACTTTGGAAGACAGTGAGAGAGTTTGGAAGGTCAGTGGGTGAGTCACCAACCGATGCCCAGACTTTGACCGACTCACATAACTGCTGTATTCATGTTCAGTTTCTGGTCAGTGGTGAGCCAAGGATGTTGATCATGGGGAACCTAGTGATGGTAATGTCATTGAATTAAAGAATTCAGTGGTTAGTTTTGTGGTTATTTGCTGGTTATCTACCGATGTCTGAATGTGGTCTGGGTCTTTTTGGAAGGAAAACTTGGGCTCCCTCATTTGCTGAGGAGATGAATGGAATCAAACGCTGTGTAGCCAACAGTGAACGTCTTCCTTTCTGACCTTCTAAGCATACATAAGAAATAGAAACACCAGCAGGCCACTCGGCCCATCATGTTGCTCCTCGGGTCCTTTTTAAATCTCTCCACTGTCACTTTAAAACTATGCCCTTCATTATAAGACTCAGCTAACCTGGGAAAAACAGATTGTGGCCATTCACCTTATCTATGCTCGTCATTATCTTATATACCTCTGTAAGGTCACCCCCAAATCCCCTACATGTCAAGGCAAAAAGATCCAAACTATCCAGCCTCTTCTTATAACTAATTGTAACCAACCCAGTAACATTCTAGTGAATCGTCTTGTACTGTTTCCAGTTTAATGTTCTGGTCGGGGAGGTGGTCTTGGCATGTTGGGCACTGGCAGGAATCCCTAGCCTGTGGCAGCTGTGTGGGGAATGGAGGTAGGTACACAGGACCCCGGCATTTCCCCGCAAGCCCCAGCCCACTGTGCTTCTCCCACACTGGATTATCCTGTCTGGTCAATGGGCCTGGGACAGAAAGAGCAACACCTACATAGTGCCCTCTGTAACTGCAGGGCAAACCAAAGTACTTTAAACCGGCCAAAATATATCTGCAGTGAGCCCCCTTAACGTATGAAGGAATCTGCAGCCAGCTGGTGCATAGAAAGATCCAAATAACATCAACATTGTAATTGCCAAATGATATTGATGGTGTCCACAGTTCCTGGATACCAGGTTCAATCCTGACCTCTGGTGCTGTCAGGGTGGAGTTTGTAAGCTCTCCCTGTGACCATATGGGTTTCCTCAGGGAGCCCTAGTGTCCTTCCACATCCCAGAGACTTGTGAGGAAGATAAAATAGCATCAGTATGGAGTTAGTGTAAATGTGTGCAGACTCGGTGGGCAGACCTGGTGTTTCCATGCTGTGTGACGCTATTAATTGTGCGGGTGAAGCATGCTCATTAGTGGCAAAACTCATCAGCAGTACCACAAATAATGCCTTGGCTCGTTTTTGTCTGCCAGCATGCTGGTTTATTGTTTCATCTGGTAAGTGATCCTCCCGAGCACCCAGTATCTGCAGTGGGATTGAATCTTGGGGGCTCCTCAAATGCCCATGGTTCTGGGGAGGACCCCACTCATCGATGGTGGAGTGGGAAGACACAGCTGGAAGCTCGGCCCGTCAGTTCGCACTGAAGGGATCAAAAGGACAGAGCAACTGGGAAGGAGCTGTAGATGTTGTATGCGAGGAGCGTGGGACAATGGGAGGGTAAACCGCGGCAATGCCTCCAGTGCCTTAAAGATAGGCTGCAGGAGGTGTCCCCGGGGCACAAAGATGGCCAGGAAGAGAGGAACGTTGGCTGACGGGAACCACTCCAGTACATCGAGCGCACAGGCCAACTGGACTTTGGACTTTGAATAATGGTACCAAAACATTTGTAATACATATGCAAAAAGTATTTCATTGTGCAGTTGCATATTTGACAAATAAAGCTCCATTGAACTATTGGCAATGCAGTCCCACAGGATAAAGAGGCTTCTGCTTCTCTGGAGAGCTGCAAACACATGGAGGGGTGATGGTCAGTGTTGACTGCGGCAGCGGCGAGTGTTGGAGCCTCCTCTCACTCCCTCGCACCCCGCTCCATGTGCATATCCAAGATGTCCGCTCGCCGATCCCGAGTATAGGGGAGGAGAGTGGCTGGTAGCCACGGCAACCAAAGGGTTAACGGTCCTGCGCGGTTGCTAGGTGATGGAATTCTGGGCAATTCCAGGGAGTATTAACTTGATGGCAGTTTGCCACTTGCAAATACTCACTAACTTGTTCGCTCGGAATTAAAAATGCAACTTGCTGGCCCTGCCAACCAGCTCACGCAGCTCATCCAATGGCAGAGAGTCACCCGATGACCAGACGGGCAGGGCAGACCAATCGTCAGGAGCCGCAGCTCTCTGTGAAGAAAGCTCGGAGGTTTTTATAGTTTGTTGACCCTCAGGTCACACACACCCACGACTTGCCCATCAGCTTCCTCTCCCAGAGTCTCCACGAAAGGACTTGCACTGTGTTGCTCTGTTTGCTCTGAGTTCTCTTTGAGTTCTCGCTGAGATTCATTTACACAGGCTCCAATTAGGCCTACTCCCTGCTCATGTCCCATCACACTGTGCACTTTTCTCTTTGACAGATTTAATAAAGTTTCTATTTAATCTATTTCTCTTCACCTTTGGGGGTTTAATGCAGATCACAGCAACATTTTACTTTCAACCTCGCAACGTTATGAATACCAGCCGCCCTCCCAGGCATGTCCATCTATTAAATGTAACCTGTTTTAATAGTACTATATTAAAAATATCATGGGTGTACTTTCCTGAATAAGCAAAGTTACATGTTGAAATCTCAATGCAGAAGCGGGCAATTTAAAGGTGAGAAAAAGGAAGTAGGTGGGAAAGGTGAACTGTGAGGGGTGGTGCTGAAAAGCAGCTGAGCTGCAGGTTGGGACTGACGCAGGGAGGTTGTGAATAGTAGGGTTACTGGCGGTCAAATCCATCCCGCATACACAGGACTGCATTACACCCTGCATTCACACGGGTCACGCAGTGCAAAGGAACTCCTGGTTGTGTGGCAACCGCTGACAAATGCTCCCTTTGTTAGGTTGGAGCCTTTCCCTGCATGAGCGTGGAGCTCGTTGGAAGGTGTCAACACCCGGCAAGGCTCTCTCCTCTCGGCTGGATCAGGGCTTCAAGTCCAAGCACAGAAACAGGCACACAAAATCTAGTATAGACACACAAAGCTGGAGTAACTCAGTGGGTCACGCAGCATCTCTAGAGAAAAGGAATAGGTGACGTTTCAGATCGAGACGCTTCTTCAGACACGTTTTGGGTCGCGACCCTAACACACAAAATCTAGTGTTGTTCTATCAGTCACCACCCGCCAACAAGATATTAAAAAGAGGAAATGTTACTTTTCTTGGTAGATGTAAAAGATGCCAAAAGAAGAAAGAAAGTATGACTCCCAGCGTCCTGACCAACTTTATTCCTCGGCTAAGGCAGAATATCTGTTCATAGCCCTCTTGCTGTGCACATTCTGTATAGAATACGGAAGGCCTCGAAGCTAATGGCCTTCATTCAACCCCTCACAATCTCTGTCAGGTTCTCATCACGGTTTTCAACTGGAAACATCATGCATATTTACCTCAACCACTTCCTATGGGAACAAGGCCCACATTTGAACCTCTTCTTGAATAAATACATTTCTATCTAGTTTGATTTGTGGAAACAAGGAACGGCAAATGTTGGTTTAGAAAAGGCACAAAGTACAGGAGTAATTCAGCGGGTCAGGCAGCATCTTTGGAGAACATGGATAGGTGACATTTTGGGTTGTGACCTTATGTCAGACTCTAAACCCATTTCAGTCTAAAGAAGGGTCCCGAGCTGAAACATTGCCTATCCGCATTCTCCAGAGATGCTGCCGGACCTGCTGAGTTACTCCAGCCCTTTGAACAAAGAAAAAGCCACAGTTTGTGGTTTATTAGTGACGGTCATTTATCAGCAAGCTCAGCTTTGTATTTTTGGAAAATTCTTCCGACTCATTTTTGCATTACAAAATTGATCATCATCCACCCAAACCTTTTTGTGACGTGACCAGACTAGGCCCCCTTAACAGTGCCCTCAACTCCCTGTTGCTTCAGAGGATTTGATGAAGTTGTATTGATGTCGATGTCTGCTGTGTCGTCCCACATGTTTATCATGAGAATAATAAGATTAAATGAGAACTTACCAGTTTGAAGTTTGATCTTTATTTTATGAGGAGTTGCGATGTGGGATTTCGTGAAGACCCTGCCAGCACGCATGCGCGACATTCTTCAAAGCAGCGGTGTGGAATCACAGAATTAAACAACAATGACTAATATATTGAAGCGACTACTAGATTGAAGAGACTCTATTTACCAGTTGACCTTATAGTAGAGGGTTGGGAGCGGAGGGCACGAAATCCCTCATCGCAACTCCTCATAAAATAAAGATCAAACTTCAAACTGGTAAATTCTCATTTAATCTTACTATTTCATTTCGGAGTCACGTGAGTGACTTTGTGAAGATTTCAAAGCTCTGTAATTACATGCCCTGGATCACGTCCATGCTCACACACTGCCGCAATTCTGATGGAAGGAGTATGTTAACGTATTTCAGACTTGACAAGCTGAAAAAATATATAGTATTTATTAACACAAATCAAAAAACCCCTCACTCGGGGATAAACGTTTCTTGGTGACCAGTACTTAACACTGTCTCCGCAAACGTAGCAGGAGCGACCACAGGTTTATTATAAAACCGCTGGAACGTAGCTTTGCTGGCCCAGCCCGCTGTAGCGAGGATATGGTCCATGGAAACCTCTATGGTCCTCGCCGCTGATGTGGATGCAGCCCTGGTAGAATGGGATTTAAAGATATTAGTATCAATACCTGCTGCATCCAAAACCACCCTGAGCCACCTGGAGATCATCTGCACCGTCACCTGTGATGGAGTTTCTTATGGCTGATCAGCAGGCCCTCATCATGATGCAGTCTCGCGAGGAATTCCAGCACATGGGGAATCATGGCAGAGTCATACGTGATGTTAATCCGGCTGCAGTAGGCCTCCCATTTCCTGATTTGAGTGAGGTACTGTCGTCTAGTGGATTTTCTGCACGATGCTGCAATGGTGTCCATGGTCCTTGGTGTTAGTCCGTATTGCAGGAGTGGCCTCTTCAGAACCTGCAGGCCAACAGGTTCAGATGACCATGGCACGGATGGTATTCCCCTGTAGTGGGGTTAGTCACCAAATCTGGACACTTGTTAATATGTGCCCATGGTTCTTTAATCATCTCAAGGACCACCGGATACCATGGTTGTGTAGGCCAGTCGGGTATTATTAAGATGCCTGTTGCAGAATCTGATTTTATTTTCTGTAACACCCGACTAATGAGGCAAAATGGAGGAAATGCATAGAAAAACCATTTCCCCCAGTGCAGCGAGAAAGCGTCCATCGCTACTGCCCCAGGATCTGGTTCCCAAGATACCTTTGTTGGTATCTGATGGTTCAATCTGGACGCAAAAGCGTCGATATCTGGTGTTCCAAATTTGGCGATAATTTTAGCAAATATTTGGTGATTCAACATCCACTCAATGTTATCATTGAATACACGTGACCTGGTGTCCGCCACTGTATTGAGCTTACCTGGAAGGTAGGTAGCTGATATCCAAATATTTATTTCTATGCACCAGAGCCAGATTGAGTTTGCCAATTCATCACAAGATATTGACTTGATACCACCTATATGATTTAAGTATGCCAGCACAGTGGTGTTATCTATTTGAAGACGGACATGCGTATGATGTAAATTCATGCAATAAGCTCGTAGTCCGTGAAATGCTGCTAGCATCTCCAAATCGTTTATCCCTTGTGATAATAGAAGGGTAGATTTGTGTAAAACCCATCTACCGCCACAACTGGAAGTAGTGTCGGTAGCTCCCCAGCCTTGGGCGCTTGCGTCGGTTTGTACCACGACTGATGGGTTCGGTACAATAATGGGATTGAATGAGTCACGAATATTATCAATCTACCATTGTAGCTCAACTTTTGCCTTGATTGGCAGCTGCATAGGTTTATCAAAATGTCCAGCATTAGTTTTTAATGCTGACATTTTTGTTCTTTGCAAATTTTGATAGTGTAGAGGGCCAAATCGTGCAGCTGGAAATGTAGCTACTATTTCCCAATTACCTTAGCAGCATGTCTGATTGTTGGTTTCCTGGCGCAAGTAAGGTTGTTACATGCTTCAATAACATCCATTGCCTTGTTATCTGGGATGGTAACAATCATTTGATTGGTGTTAATTGTGAATCCCAGATAGTTCATGACCTGTGAAGGGTAGAATTTAGATTTATCTGGATGGATGACAAACCCTAATTTTTGAAAAAATGTCCTAGTAGCTGCTACTGCTAAATTTGTCGATTCCATGGTCTTCCCCACAATCAAGATGTCTAAATATGCCATGACAATATGGTTTTGTTTCCTCAGGGATACCAATACTTGTTTCAAATTTTTTGTAAATAACCTAGGGGCTGTTGTAAGCCCATTAGGTAGGGCTCTATATTGCCATAGCTGATCCATCCAAACAAACTTCAAGAACATTCGGTGATGTTTCCGTATGGATACTGAATAGTATGCATCTTTTAAATCGATGCATGCCATGAAGCACCCTTTGGAAATCAGTGATTTAGCTGTTTCAAATGTGTCCATTTTAAAATGGGTGTATTTAACAAAAATATTCAAATGGGTTAAATCAATAATAATCCGACATCCACCATCTTTTTTGGTTTTGGTAAAGATGTTGGATACGAACTCAAGAGGTTCGTGCATCGTTCTCTATCACCCCTTTTGCATGTAGCCTCAAAATTTCCTCATGTCCTTCCGCTATTTCCTTATGGGAAAGTGCAAATTTCGGTCTGGTACATGTTGAGGCAGGGGAAGTTGTTCATTTATGAATTCAATTTCATACCCCTGAATACTTTGTAAAATAAACTAGTGTAAAGTAACAGAGCTCCATGCATCCCAGAATAAACGTAATCTCCCACCAACTTGTTAGGTTAAACATGCAGCACTTGCATGAGAACCAGACCCCCTTACCTCTATGGTTACCGGCGGGGCCTGACGTTCTGGGTTTTGGCGCTCCGTTGTGTTGCTGGATTGTGGGGTTGGCGCATCTTCCACGCCGGTCGCTGTAGGCCCTGCCCTAAAAACGGCTTTTGTTGTTGGGGTGCGTGTAGGTTCTTGCTGATCTTTCAGGTGGCCCCCGAGGTCTTACATATGGTGTTTGTCTGCGCGCTGCCGGCCTGCTGGAAGGAGGTGGTTTCATCAAACCGACTGCCTTCGCCTCCTCGTCCAGGTCCTTGACCTGTTTGGGCAGGTCCTCACCGAACAGCTGTCTCGGTGGTGGTGTCGCAGATGCCTTGCACAACCCCGCGAACTTGGGGTTGAGAGTCGGCTTGATGGAGATTTTTCGGAAAGCGTTGATTTCGTATTGTGTATTACTCAATAACGCAAGAGCATCTTCCTGCTCCTCCGTCATCTCCGTGCCGTCAATCGATCTGGCAAAGGCAGTGATTCCCGACGTCAACAGTTTCAGGATCTTTTGTAGTTTAAGTTCCTGTGCCCTTATTCCTGGACTGATGTTGCACCAGATGGGCGTGTTGACTGCCAGTACATTCAATGATACACAGTTGTTTGGGGCCTTGTATTTGTTCATTGCCTCGGTTAGGACCTGATCCTGCAGCTGGTGTGTAATGAGGTAGTCAATGCTAGCCGCTAGTTTAGGCTGCAATGGCTGTCCTGAGTGCTTTGGCTGGACAAATTTGGAAACCACATCCAGAAGTTCCTCTTGGGGTTTCTCAGGTGCTGCAGGTTCCTGCTCCAATCCTTCTTCCACGTCAGCCAGCTGCTGACCCCTGGCACTCCCCACCAATGACGGGCTCATGCTGGGCGGCCCAGATGCATGTCTCCTGGAACTGCAGGACATCCAGTCCTGCTGCTGGAGATTTTGCTCTAGGAGTCGCTTCATCATGCGCTCCATGCGGGCCATGTGACTGCCGCCGCTACCTGCGGACAACAAGTCGACTTCCTCAGGTTCTCCTGAACTACTGAGGCACCTTGTCGAGGTAATGTCTAGGGTGCCTAGGGAGGATGTCGCTGCCTGCCGCTCCAGCGGGGCTTTGCGACTCCCGCGCGGACATGCCGCTAGTCCGCAGTCTTCCGGACTGTGGCGGCCCGCCTGTCTGGAAAGACATGAGCGGTGAGGAGTCGGTTCCAGCTGCCGAAGCGGGGTTCACCGATGTCCGCGTGGGCTTGCCGCCTGTCTTCCCCCGGGACAAAGGCGACGTTCAGTCACGTCCAGCCGCTAACGCGGGGTGCAGTGACCGAGATGATATACCACCGGCCCGCGATCTGGCAGGCTCCCCCGGTGGTGAGTCTGCGCCAGCCGCACCTGCGGGGCTCCCAGACTCAGACCTCGATTCCTCACCGGTCCGCGATCTGGCGGACTGCTCCGGTGGCAATTTGACGCCGGCCGCTGTAGCGGGGCTCTTCGACCTTCGTGCGGTTCTTCCCTTGGTCTGCCCTCTGGTGACCTGTATAGAAGGGGAGACAGAACGTGCCGCAGAGTGGGTAACACGTTTACGCACCTTTTTCCCACTGTCCCTATGTTTAGGTGACCGTGGTAGGGAGTCAGGGTCTTCCCTACCCTGCTCCCGTGCGGTGCTCCTACCACTATGTGGCTCCATGGACAGCCATGGTGGAGAGTCGGGTCCTGGTAGAGTAGGGCTCCCCGACTTCCACGTCCTTTTCCTGCCCGACGAGCGGGTGCTGCCGTTGTAGCGGGCAGCTCCGGAGAATGCAGCCGCTGACTTTAGTCGGAAGTCCTGTGGCTGGAGGTGTTTTTCAAACTCTTTTCCATCGTCCCTGTTAACAAAAAAAATTCTATCCACAGAAACTAACCAACTCAAGGTTAGTTCCTCTTACCTTACCTGAGCGGTCCTTTTTGAAGGGCTGGTGGAGGAGCGCACTCCCCCCCCAGCCGTCGACTGCAACTGCGAGCGACGATATGTCTCGCATGCGTGCTGGCGGGGTCTTCACGAAGTCACTCACATGACTCCGAAATGAAATTCAGCACCGGACAGCCCAAGAGGAAAACATGCTGAGGTTTTCTCCATATATTCATGATGGATTCATAGGTTTATATACAGTGTAGAAAGAGGCCCTTCTGCCCAACTCATCCTTGCCAACTAAGATACCCATTCAGGCTAGTCTCATTCCCTTGATATCTTCCAGGGCACCCATCTCCTTTTTATCACCTCACCTCTCCTTCCCTCCCCTGTCCTGTCCTTTTCCACCCATATTTCGCTCTCCAGCTTCACATTTCACTCCTGCTCTCCATAGATGACATCTCCATTTCAATTCTAGCCCTTGTCACTTATTCCACCCGTCTGTCACAGATTCCCGCTCACCTGTATCCAGGTCACTTGCCAGGTGTCCTACCGCCACCTCTTATTTCCAGCTTTCTCTCCCCCATGCTTAGTCTGGAGAATGGTCCAGACCACAAACGCCGTCTGTCCATTCCCTCCATAGACACTGCCTGGCTTGCTGAGTTCCTCCAGCACTTTGTGTTTTGATCAAAGGGACCTGACCAGCTCAGGGAGTTCAGTTTTACCTGGGATAGGGAATCATAGGGAGCAACTGGCCAAGAGAAACGTTCGGACACTGATAATTTGCAGAAACAATGGAATAATGGAGAGCTTGTCTCTTGCCCCCAGAGAACTACAACCCCACCATTCACACAAAGCCACCAAACATTAACTTTATTTTTTGCTTGACATGAAGATCAAGGGTATGTTCAAATCAAAACGAGAACAAAGAATTCGTAGGAACTTCTTTTGAAAACTGGAGTCCTTGGTGCAATGCCAAACCAAAATGCAGCGACTTGTATGAACACTTGGTCACTTTGCAATGATGTAGTAATTCAGACTGGGTCCAGCCAGGACTCTCTGGGTTTACAGTGGGATCGCTTGCTTCAGATTGGGCTCTGTTTTCTGTCATAATTTCTGCTCCTCAGGGGCATTCCCACAGTCATAGTTAATGTTTTGGGTCTGCGTTTATATCAGGGCTGGTGGGGGCGAGGGGGGAGGGCAGTCTGAAATGGATGGCAAGGAGAAATCAAAAGCAGGTTTGTTTACAAGAACTATTGAGAAACTTCACAGCTCAACCTTTACTGATCCCTAACACACACACACACGGCAGTCCTCCGGGCTGTTTGAGGTGTCTGGGAATCCCAACTCTTTAGCACAAGAGTTTGAAAGAGAATAAACTGAAATCTTTGTCTCTCTCTCCAGTCTACAATCTACCTCAGGAATGCTGGCATCTCAGGTCATTCGGAAAAGTTTCACAGCCGCCTGTGCAGCATGACAGGGGCCGTACAAAGACAGGCAGCAGCTCCTGCCCGTCAGTATTAATCTCTCTTGGTAACACGGCCGATTGGGAGGAACCCCCAGCATCTTGTTTCAGCTTAACGCGTAGGTGCTTGACACTGGCCGAGCAAGCTTGCCGGTGCCTCGTTTCCATAGCAGCGGTAGCGCTGGCTATGCTTCCACTGACTCTACACAAAGGCTGCTTGCTCCCCCTGCCGTCACATCCAGCCCAGCAACCCAAGCGGAGCCATGCAGCACAGAAACTGGCTCTTGCCCATGCCAAAGGTAGACAAAATATTCTGGAGTAACTCAGCGGGACAGGCAACATCTCGGGAGAGAAAGAATGGGTGACGTTTCGGGTCGAAACCCTTCTTCAGACTGATGTCAGGGGAGTGGGCGGTACAGAGATAAAATGTAGTTGGAAACAGTAAGACTGGTCGGAGAACTGAAAAGGGGGAGGGGATGGAGAGAGAGGGCAAGGCAAGGGCAACTTGATGTTAGAGAAGTCAATGTTCATATCGCTGGGGTGTACGCTACCCAAACAAAATATGAGGTGCTTATCCTCCAATTTACGCTGGGCCTCACTCTGACAAAGAAGGAGGCCCAGGACAGGCAAGTGTTGAGCAACTGGGACATCAGGTAGGTTTAGGCGGACTGAGCGCATATGTTCAGTGTAGATCAATCACTATTGCTGATTTGATCCGTGTCTGGTTTTGCTATTTTGGACCCGATCCCTAATCCGTCAGGTTTCCACCATGCCATCCTGTGGAATGTAAGCAACCATACTCTCAGTTTGAGCTACGACTTTGAGCATATAGTACTTGTTGTTATGGTCTCTGTATGTATTCTTATTAAAGTACTTATTATGAAGTTCTATGACTCAGCGTTAACAGTACTTTACATTCAGCAAAATGATCGCCGGGCCTGCTCTTGGTCTCGCCGATATATAGGACTTCACACCTGGAACAACGTATACAGTAGATGAGGTTGGAGGAAGTGCAAGTGAACCTCTGCCTCACCTGAAAAGACTGCCGGGGTCCTTGGACAGAGTCGAGGGGGGAGGTACAGGGACAGGTGTTGCATCTCCTGCGGTTGCAGTGGAAAGTACCTCGTGAGGGGGTGGTTTGGGTGGGAAGGGAAGAGTTGACCAGGGAGTTGCGGAGGGAACGGTCGCTGCGGAAAGTAGAAAGGAGTGGAGATGGGAAGATGTGGCCAGTGGTGGGATCCCTTTGGAGGTGGCGAATCTCCGTTGGAGGCATTTATCAAAGTTGTCTTTTTGAAGTCGTTATTGTAGTCGCTTCTGGTCGACCAGCTGGGATCTTGGGGATTGGGAGATGTGTCCAGAGGGAGGAGGAAAATCAGGCGGCTGGTTCCTGACAGCATCACAGCTCGAGAGTGACAGGTGTTCCATCATGTTCCCACCCATCTAACAAACACCTCTCCTCACTTGCACCCGCATATCATTTGCCAGGCTTTACCCCACCCCAACCTATCTTTTCCAGCTTCCCAACCCCCACTCCATTAAACCAAAGAAGGAACGCCATCTGATCATTCCCTTCAAAGATGCTGCCTGACCTTCTGGGTTCCTCCACTATTTTCATTTTTGCTCTGGTGAACTTATCCTGCTTTTCTGGGGCGATGTTGCTGTTATTTCCGTGCTAAGTTCTATGTACTCCACTCTTTAAAGGACCATGTCCTAAGTCAGTGAAGGTTGCGAGCTGCACAATCCGTTATTTGCAATCAGCTCCAACAGGTTGCTGCCCCACCCTGTGCTCACAGACCAACAGTGGTTCGTTCAATAGAGACTCAAATATGAAAAACTCTCACCAACGTCATCCTGGTGATAGATAATGGAATGGATGGCAGGATGTTCTCCCTGGACATAACGCTCCGCAGGCTCAACATAATATCTGCCCTTCTGAGTTTGGATAAAACCTTCAAATCGGCCATCAATGATGGAGCCGTGGCAATGGGAACTGTTCTCACCTGTTTGTGGAAAAGAAGACACCTTAGTCAAACACCTTGGGCTGCATTTAATGACGATTCATCACAGGGTTTGGACAGCAATGGATTTCTTATTAATGGCTGAGAAGCTATTGTCCCACCTGTCCGTGCCCCTGTTCCACCACTCATTCCATTCACATCTCTTGGCATACATGAAGAGCAGTGGCATTTACAAGAAGAACAACTAGTGCACAGCTCAGGGACATTGAGCCAGTGCTTCATACTCTCAAAGACACAGGGTATTGGAGTAGCTCAGCGGGTCAGGCATCATCTCAGGAGAAGATGGATAGGCAATGTTTTGGGTCGGAACCCATGACTACAGACCAGCAGAAATATCTTCGCTGCATCAACTCTGAGAAGTCCCATTACTATTTTGAAATTTTCAATAAGATTGCCTCTCGATCCTTTCAGCTCATGAAGTACAACTTCAGTCTTGACCTCACAGGACATACCCTTTGTCCCAGGAATCCACCTGGAACACATGGTTAGGTGATGTTTCGTGTCGGGAGCCAATTTCGCACCATTTACCTTCTTTGTGGTTTGTTACTTCCAAGGGGTAACATTCAATGATTCAGTATAAGGACGCTTACACCTCATAATCAAATACCAACTCCAGCTCCCCATTTGTCTCCAGCAAAGTGAACAACCTCACATTTACCCACATTACACTCCATCTGCTATGTCTTGCTTCGTTCACATCTGGCAGACAGGAAGCAAAGAGTAGGAGTGAACGGGTCCTTTTCAGGATGGCAGACAGTGACTAGTGGGGTGCCGCAAGGCTCAGTGCTGGGACCCCAGCTATTTACAATTTACATTCATGATTTGGACGAGGGAATTAAATGCAACATCTCGAAGTTTGCGGATGACACGAAGCTGGGAGGCAGTGTTAGCTGTGAGGAGGATGCTAGGAGGCTACAGGATGACTTGGATAGACTGGGTGAGTGGGCAAATGCATGGCAGATGCAGTATAATGTGGATAAATGTGAGGTTATCCACTTTGGTGGCAAAAACAGGAAGGTAAACTATTATTTGAATGGTGACTGATTAGGAAAAGGGGAAGATGCAGCGAGACCTGGGTGTCATGGTACACCAGTCATTGAAAGTAGGCATGCAGGTGCAGCAGGCTGTGAAGAAAGCGAATGGTATGTTGGCATTCATAGCAAAAGGATTTGAGTACAAGAGCAGGGAGGTTCTACTGCAGTTGTACAGGGTCTTGGTGAGGCCCACACCTGAGTTATTGCGTACAGTTTTGGTCTCCTAATCTGAGGAAAGACATTCTTGCCATTGAGGGAGTACAGAGAAGGTTCACCAGACTGATTCCTGGGATGGCACGACTTCCATATGAAGAAAGACTGGATAGACTCGGCTTGTACTCGCTGGAATTAGGAAGATTGAGGGGTGATCTCATAGAGACTTACAAAATTCTTAAGGGGTTGGACAGGCTAGATGCAGGAAGATTTGTTCCGATGTTGGGGAAGTCCAGACAAGGGGTCACAGTTTAAGTATAAGGGGGAAGTCTTTTTAGGACCGAAATGAGAAAATCGTTTTTCACACAGAGAGTGGTGAATCTGTGGAATTCTCTGCCACAGAAGGTAGTTGAGGCCAGTTCATTGGCCATATTTAAGAGGGAGTTAGATGTGGCCCTTGTGGCTGAAGGGATCAGGGGGTATGGAGAGAAGGCAGGTACAGGATACTGAGTTGGATGATCAGCCATGATCATATTGAATGGCGGTGCAGGCTCGAAGGGCCGAATGGCCTGCTCCTGCACCTAATTTCTATGTTTCTATGTTTCTATCTACATCAAAGCCTCTCCACATTTTGTCATCACTCAGTATTGTATATATTGACAGCTACTTGGACGAAATACTCTTGCTCTTCTCATCCCAGACATTGATATAGATTGTGAACAGCTGGTTCCTGGGGAACCACCACAAGCCATCCTCCTGCCAACTCTCTGCTCTGTTGTAGCAATAAATCTCCACCCATATCTGTCCAGAACAGAAATCACCTCAGTGATGGGGCAGGGAAGACCTTTGGATATTCATTGTTGGAGAGGAGTTCCCAAGTATTTCCCCCAGGTTTTTATTTCTACTATTGTCATCCACCAAAGGGATCTCACAGCTTTGGGTAAGGAGCAGAGGCAACATGCCTGATATCACAATTAGACCTTACCATCTCATTGCTCCTGTGTTACGACATGTGCACTCGGAAATAAATCCTGCCCTGTTTAAATCACTTAAAGTGAACAGCCTATCTTTGTGGTAAAAGGAGGCGAAAGGAAATGTCACATGGACGTTTTAAAAGTTCTCCTACCCTTAGACAGTCCAGGCAAATAACTATCACTGCATGTCATCTCCCCTTGATTACCTGGGTTGACATGTTAAACATAAACCCTGACTTTATTGCAGTTACGGAGGCTCTCGAGTTGTGATGAACACAGGCTTCAGACAGGGTAGATGAACTAGCCACATGACAGGACTTACCCTGCAGCTGCCCGGAATAGATATGTAAGAGATCTGCGTATTCCAGGCCGCTTTTGGTTTCAATTCTAAAATCTTCTGTAAACATACTCAAATCTCTTTTCAATTGGAGATGGAATTGCCTGCAACAGAATTGTAGATTGTTCGTTCAGTGTCGACAGTCACTATTAGTCATGGGCCTGTATAACTGATGGAGTGGATATCAACCAACAGGTAGGGCTGATGTGTTTAACCAGAGTTCAGGGAGCCCTCTGAACTCACTGAGCAGCGCAAACACACTCACCTCCTCTCAGCCCCAGGGTCTCGGTGCCTTCAGCAGAGATCTGCTGACTCGGCCACTCCATACAATGGGTTCCTGTGCAATGATGTAATGTGCAGTCAGGCAGGTGCAAGGGGGCATGTGCTCTGGGGAAGACGCAGGGCTTAGGTTTCAGGGGGTATGATATAGGTGTGTTGGAGAGACGCAGTGGGGAGGGTATAATGGGGAGGATGCAATGGGGCAGTGCGGTGGGGGAGGTGGGACTGGGTGGGTGCGGGGTGGGGGCATGGAACCAAGGCACTGAGCTGACTGGGACAGTGAGGCCCGTGGGGGGAACAGGCTAACAGTTGGATTAAAGATCAGGGTGGGAACTTTAAGTAAACCGCTGAGGATGTGGGAGCCTCCTGGCCAGGTCGTCATTTCGGGCTGCCTGCCACCCAGTCTGGGGAAACCCGGGCCCACCCTGGACCCAACCTGCAGGTAACCCGTGCCCACCCGAGGGTAACCCAGTCTAAGCGCCGCTATCTCAGTAGCCGGGGGGAGGCGGGAGAGAACACAAATACTGGAGGTGGATTTCAGCAAAAGAAAGGTCCCAACCATCTGTGTATTCCCTCCACAGACGCTGCCTGACTTACTTTGCTTCAGCAGCTGCCCGAGGCAGGTGAAAGCTAAACACGGTGATTCAGGCTGATCACCCGCGTCCCTTCCCTCCATCACCCCCCCCCCCCCCCCCCTGCCCTCCGAGGGTCCGGTCCGCCCCACCCCACCCCACCCCCGTGACCGTGTACCTGCGATGGGCCGTGAACTGCAGCTGCACCCTCGGCTCCTCGGCCAAGCTCCAGCGCCTGGTTCGGGTCTGCTGCCGGCTGACGGAATCCCGGTCGTACCACAGACCCTCGAACCTCCTGAGCAGAGGAACGGGCCCGGCTGCGGCTGCGGCTCCAGTCGGGCCTGCGGGAAACAGAGGGACCCCTGTCAGACAGTGAGGCGCTCGCACTGTGACTGGGAGGCGCACAGGTTCTGGTTGGTGTGGGGGTACACAAAAAGCTGGAGAAACTCAGCGGGTGCAGCAGCATCTAAGGAGCGAAGGAGATAGGCGACGTTTCGGGCCGAGACCCTTCTTCAGACTGGTCAGGGAAACGAGAGATATAGACGGTGATGTGGAGAGATAAGGAACCTGGTTCTGGTTGGTGTGTGTGTGTGATAACCATCCACAATGTTACAAGACTTGGTATTTGAGGTCACCCTTCACAAAGACAAGTGGGCGGCGCAGTGCCGCAGAGTAGAGTTGCTGCCTGCAGCGCCAGAGACCCAGGTTCAATCCTGACTACGGGTGCTATCTGTATGGAGTCTTTTTGTTTAAGAAGGAACTGCAGATGCTGGAAAAATCGAAGGTAGACAAAAAAGCTGGATAAACTCAGCGGGTGAGGAGCGGAGGAATAGGCGACGTCTTGGGTCGAGACCCTTCTTCAGACTATGGAGTTCATCCGTTTTTCTTGTGACTGCGTGATTTTACCCCCACACTCCAAAGACCTACAGGGTTGCAGGTTAATTGGCTTCTGTAAAATTGTAAATTGTCGGCACGGACTCGGTGGGCAGAAGGACCTGTTGCCACGCTGTATCTCCAAAGTCTAAAGTCTGAAGCCCTGTCACTGTGAGGGATAGTCACTGCTCGGGTCCAGCTAACTAATCTCAGCTTTTTAGCACAGCAGAAGAAACTGCCCAAGATCACAAAGTGGTTAAGTGATGGAGATCATCCACGCTGACCAGTGGAAGCCTCAAACTCCCTGCTCCTTTTCACCATCTACAAGGTAAACGCTGTGATTATATCAAAACAAGCTTTTACAAAACAATTTATAAACTCAAAATTAGAAATCTGTAACTCTTGAACAATATCTTTAAAACCTGCACAAATACATTGTTATTAAGAAAATCAACATTTAAGATTATTCCCCAATTGTTCCAATCCGTCTCCCAAAATAACAATTACAAATTCCTAGTCCAAATGTATACTAATCCAATTTCCCCACATGCCAATTTCTTTCTGAAGTGTTGGCATCTCATGTCCGTCATATTTCTAACACTTTATCCTGGATTCCACATGCCCAGTGTGGAATTCAGATCTGTCTTTGAAGTCAATTTAAAATGTAGAATTAGGAAGAAAACAAACATAGAGGACAAAACAAAATTCCATCTTTGCACCTCTCCTTCCTGAAAACCTTTGCACAGAAAAAAGAATAAACAGTTAATTTCCACATTGAAAGCTTCTAACAAATATGCAAACAATGAAAGATGAATGGGTTGGAGAGAACTTCTTAAAGGGGCACTACCTTTTAACACATAAGAGATACAACAAATATATATCACACAGAGGAGCAGAATCAATCAGTCACATCCTATGCCGCCTGGACTCTTAAAGACAGCAGAGTCAAGGGATATGAGGAGAAGGCAGGAACGGGGTACTGATTGTGGATAATCAGCCATGATAACAGAGAATAGCGGTGCTGGCTCGAAGGGCCGATGGCAACTCCTGCACCTATTGTCTATTGTCTATTGACTATAGGATTAATTCAACATTCTCAGAGAACAAGGAAGGTTAGATTGCACAGTATCCAAGGAGAGACAGCTGAATGGATAGAAAATTGGTTTCATGGAATGAAGAAAAGGGTGATGGTGGAAGTTTGCTTCTCAGAAGGGGCCGCCTGTGACTAGTGGTGTGCCTCAGTGTCCGTGCTGGGCCCTTTACTGTTTGTCATTTATATCAATGATTTGAATGAGGACATGAACAGCAAGATTAACACATTTGCTGATAGAAACATAGAAACATAGAGAATAGGTGCAGGACCATGGCTGATCGTCCCCAAATAATAATGCCTGCCTTCTCCCCATAACCCTTGATTCCACTAGCCCCTAGAGCTCTATCTAACTCTTTCTTAAATCCATCCAGTGATTTGGCCTCCACTGCCCTCTGTGGCAGGGAACTCCACGAATTCACAACTCTCTGGGTAAACATTTGTTTCTCACCTCAGTCTTAAATGGCCTCCCCTTTATTCTAAGACTGTGGCCCCTGGATCTGGACTCGCCCAACATTGGGAACATTTTTCCTGCATCTAGCTTGTCCAGTCCAGTTATAATTTTATATGTTTCTATAAGATCCCTCCTCATCCTTCTAAACTCCAGTGAATACAAGCCTAGTTTTTTCAATCTTTCCTCATATGACAGTCCCGCCATCCCAGGGATCAATCTCGTGAACCTACGTTGCACTGCCTCAATCACAAGGATATCCTTCCTCAAATTAGGAGACCAAAACTGTACACAATACTCCAGATGTGGTTTTACCAGAGCCCTATACAACTGCAGAAGAACCTCTTTACTCCTCACTTCCGGTGGCGCAATGGAGGGCTAGAGGGTAACGCCAGCCAGCTCCTCGTAAAAAACGGAGAAAAGTCGGGGAGAAACCGACCTACCTGCTGTCTGCTGTCTCTGCACCGATTGCTGTGAGTGACGTCATCAGGCGCGCGACTTACTATGTCTACACAGCGCAGCCCACCCACGGATAAACCGAAAAGTCGGGCTACCAGGCTGAAACCGCGGGAAGGCCTGACTGAAGCCTTGGGCTCAGGTAGGACGTTATCCCAAGAAGATGTGTCGAAAAAAACGACGAAAAAATCGGAAGGTGAAGAACTTAAAACTTTTATTGCATGTGAAATTGCTGGTTTAAGGGAAGAAATAAACAGATGAATGTTGGTGAAGAAATTAAAAAAATCAAGGACGAAATGAAGGACTTAAAGCTTGAAATTAATACCACGACTAAGAATACATCGGATGAATCTGAAGAAAGAAATTGCAGAAATATTGATTGGTCTGACAAAGGAGACGAATGATAAAATCAAAAATGTGAAAACTGATTTTGAAGAAAGGCTGAATCCTGTGGAACAGGCACTGAACCAACAGAGTATTGCCATAAAAGACCTTGAAGAACTAGCTGAAACAAGTGCAACAGACTTACAGCAAAGCTTATTACAGAAAATCACGTCTAACTAAATTACTGGGCAAAAACCGAGAAATGTTGTTTCCTGAATTGGAAGGTCGCCAGAGAAGACAGACTCTAATAATTGCGGGTATTCCAGAAGGGAAGAGAAAATCAAGATCCCCAAGAATTCACTGCAAATTTACTGCAGAAGGTTTTATCTCTGGAACAAAAGCCTTACTAGCCCGAGCACATAGAGTGATGAGACGTCAGACAAGACAAAATGCTCCCCCAAGACAAGTGATAATAAAAGTAGCAGAACGACACGTCTTGGAGGAGATAATGCAAAAAAATTCAAGAATGAAGTCTTGCATTTGAAGGACACAGGAATCAGTATTTATCGAGACTATCCAGCAGAGGTCTCCAGGAACGAAAAGCGTTTAATGGGACACTAAGGTTATCTTGAGGGAAGTGGAGAATTTGAAATATGGTCCTGAAGCTATCCAGCTACCCTAAGAGTCACTTACAACAAGAAGGAAAATTTTTTCACCAATCCTGTGGAAGCATTGGACTTTGCTCAGAAGATTAAGGCTTGAGAGGATGCTTGATAATACTTTTAAACTGTGCCTCACCTTTGAATTAAAACTGACTTTGCAGGACTGGATGGAATTGAAGTGGTGACTAAGGAAGCTTGAGAAAGATGTGGATCGGAAACTCTCCATGGATACTAATATTAGTATAACTACTAATACAAATAACGAATAAATACTAAAAGTTTATTACCGTGGTATCTTTAACTATTCAGAGTTAATAATTATCACTGATGATATTACTCTTTAATGGAATGATTAGAGTCAAATATAGAGTTTGATTTCATTTGCCCTCTTTGGAAACCTTTCTTTTTTACTAGTAATTTTCATTTTTATTTTATTTTTTCCTTTCTTTTTGTTTTTTTTAATTAGATTTTCAAACAAGTTTTAAATATATGTATCCTCACATTTCCGACTATTGGAACCCGAATAATTGAAAATTTAATATCCCCGGTAAAATACTGCTATGGAACAAAAATTCCAAGAAACCAAGGAGCTGGTTAAGTTCGTAACATCAACTATGGAAGTCGGTAGATGGTTAGCCATGCTAGTATGGCTAGCACTAACTACACTAATACTAGATGTAGTTTTTTCCTTCTTTGTGCACAATACTAATTTCTTAACCTATCCTCTTTTCTTCTCTATTATAATCTATCATTTTACTTCAGAGTCACGTGAGTGACTACGTGAAGAAGGCCCGCCTGGCGCTGGAACGGCATTACGTCGACGCTGACGGCAGAAGCAGGAGCTGCACAGACAGCTCCTCGACAGCGGTAGGTCGCAACCGGCAGGTAAGTGCAGTTGAAAAAATTTTTTTAGGAAGTCTGCAAAACTCCGTGCCTGGTGGGTTGAACCAGGATTTTAAAGGTTTTTAAAAAACAAAGTATAAGTTTAAATTGAACAGAAATACTCTGTTAAAAACAACGGAGTTTTGAAAAGAACGTCCCAGGGGGAATACCCAGCGATCGGGACGAGAGATTAATTACGGGGCGGTTCCGATACTGGTACCGTTAAAAATACGGTAGAGAGGTTAAAATGCTCCACAATCTTTTGGTAGGAAATTTTAAAAGTCAGAAAGAATGTAATTTAAAAAAGTTAATAAATTTTGCGATATGGAGAAAGTACTCCAAAATATAAAAAAGAGACAAGGGTCCACAGTACCCAAACAGTTCCCAAAAAAGGACCCTGAGGGGCTTGAATATACAAAATATGGCTATGTGCCAAATTGAGAATTTGAAACTCCGGACCCTGGATTAGGGTGGAGGAAGTCTCTTTGGATATAATTCCAAGTGGATCAAGGGCTGCAAACGACCAGACCTGCAAGTGGTGATGTGAATTATGAATGCACACCACAAATTTAAAAAAAAAAAAAAGAGGGCCAGATGTGCCTAGATAGCAAAAGATTTTGGCTATATCTAAAGGAAGTGGTGAGGCTATGGAAGAAAAACCTAGCTGCTCAACATTAATTATATGGTATCTCACCAACTTCAAGAATACGATAAAACTTTTATGTTTTATTAAAATATCAACGGTAAATCCGTTTATAATATCCATGTCTCAAATTATATGAGATATAAGAAATACAATTTCAAAGTATTTCAAAATGGTGCAATAAGTAATACTTTCAAAATAAATAAATTGCCATCAGTTGTGGAGCTCAATGGGAAGAAATAAGAAAATATATAATTTACAAATCTGCACTATAAGATTTGCAGATCAATACAAATCAGGATATATTAACTCCTGATTATTATGGAAATCTAAACCTGCCTTATGATAATCAAAGATATTAATTACAAAAGAAACAGACTACTGATCTTTAAATTTGGGGAGAAAACTATGATCCAATGAAGATTTGATAATGGATCAAAACAAGGCAAAAGATCTTTTTAACTTGCGGGGGAAAAAAACTATGATCCAATAAAAGATTTGATAATGGATCAAAACAAAGGCAGAAGTGGTAAATCCAAACATAGCCTTATCCAAACCTATATAATTGGGAAAAGAAGGCTGAAGTACGTTGAGGAGGTGCAAACATCTGGTACAAAATAAGTTCATGATAAATCTCCAATTAATGGGGATTACAGGTGTATTATGATTGTTAATTTAATATAACATAGGAAGGATTGGTTCACCTGTATAAGAAAACTTTAAAAGTTTTCAGGTTTGCACTCAAAGTAATTTTAATAAGAAGGGGTACGTACATGTATATTATAAAATTACCTCAGTGTTAAAGATTTTCATGGTATAAACCATACAAACATCATTATATTTACACTTTCACAGTGTAAGAAATGGAAACATCCAGAACATGGAAAAACTGTTGTAATTAACAAAGTGTTAATCAATATTACAGGTGCTTGAAATTAATTAAAGTGTGTCAAGCTGTGCAAGTTAAAACATTGTCCAAACAATCAAATCAGTTCACAGGCTGTTAAACCGAACACTGAAGGAAACAATTATACTGATAAAAGATCAGGCACTTGCACTAATGAGGTCATGGTCATGGGTTATCTGGATTACATTTAAATTGGGAAGAGATAAGAGCAGCTGCAATTAGTGCTGCAATTACAAACCTGGTGGCCGGTAAGGACCTGACCCATTACATAAAGCATATGCTTAGGCATTAATAAAATATTCATAAATTACTATTCTGAATTTAGAAATAATTCAAGCACCATAAGACAGGAAAAAATTGTTCCATGATACAAATATGTCTAATTGTTGTTGACATACATTGTCCCTCCATTAGGTTAGGTTAAAAAATAAAAATAAAAAAATTTTAAAAAAAGTTCCAAAAGAAGGAATACAGAAGCTTATAAGAATATGTATGCCTTGTGAAAAGGCTTATGCAAAATATCAAATGATACGTTATCATTATTAAAGTAATGTAAAAAGGTTCACAAGCTGCTTCAACTATAAGATTAAACAGCTGTTGCCAAACTGAAGGAAGTGTTACAGATGACTGTACAGCTTCTGTGAAATGTTTGGTAAAGAATAAGAATAATTATCTATTCTTATAACAATAATTGATATGTCTCTTGTTCGGACTGCAGACAATAATACCAGGTGAACATAAATGGTTTGTCCTAAGAAATTTTCCAAACATTCGTATTAATTGTGAAGTCTATAAGGAGTTATGGATTAAAGATCGATTTATTTTTATGGAACTGTCCATGTCGTATCAAAATGAACAATACCACGGCTGTGGCATATGTTAACAATGGTATCGGAGACAACAAATTTGGGAGGGAAAACATATTGGTCATTATTTGCATTACTTACGATTAATCTGGTTGTTACAGATTAAATCACTGATCTTTCAAATGTTCTTGTGGGTCACTCAAGATAAGTCAATATAACAATCATGGATTTATCTGAGTAAAACAGATGTGGCTATATTTTAAAAGTTTAGTCCACCTGTTAATCTCTAAGGAAGAGACAATGGTATCGGAAGACCAACAAATTTGGGAGGAAAAACATATTGTCATTAATATGGATTACTTACGATTAATCTGATTGCATACAGATTAAATCACCGATCTTTCGAATATTTCTTGGTGGGGTAAACCAAGAACAGCGAAGGTGGATGCTTTTCTCCCAATTACATGAGGAAAAAGATTTTTATTTGTGTTTCCTCATTTTGTTTGATAGGGCAGTGTCTGATAAAAATGTAGCGGGACACTGCAGAGGCATTTGGATCTGGCCTAATACGGATCCTTTATGGTTTCATAAATATTGTGTGATTTTGAACTGCTGGTGATGATTCATAGTGGCAGCAATTATTGAAGTCTAAAAAGGGGTCTCGACCCAGTCGTTGCCTGTCTCCTTTCACTCTTTGGATGCTGCTGCACCCACTGGGGATCTCCAGGTTTGAGAAACCTGCAGTAATTTATTGTTGTACAAAAGCATCCATGACATGAAAATATGAATTTGACTATCTGCAGGCTGACCAGACCATTTACAACAGCTGATGGTCAAAGAAGTCTATGAATGTTAACTAAATATAACAACATATCAATAAAATAATTATGTATAAAGAAGTGTTATACCTGCAATTTGCGGAAATAAGTCTAAAAAACAATATTTTGTTATAAGAAATTGGAGGTCTGTATATACAGTAAAGTTATTTTATCATATTAGATATATGTGAATTCCTTGTGGATTGCATTTTCTAAGTATCTAATTGATAGAGCCAATAATAGGGCTCAGAGTGTTTACCGTCTTATAAACGGACAATATATTAACCAAGAAGTTATCAGATGCATTCATAATATCCCGATATGGAAAGGGATATATATGTAAATGTTAATAAATATATATATATATGATATATATGTGTGTGTGTGTATATATATATATATATATATATATATATATATATATAAATATGATATATATATGTGTATATGTATATATAATCTGTCCAAAATTGTAAAAAATATAAAGGCAGGAGATAAATAATCTTGAATTGCCTTAAGAAATGGACTCTAACTCTATCTATGATTCAAAAAAACTTAAACATTGAAAAATAATAATGCTGATAACTTTAGTATCAATATAAGAGTGCAAACATTGCAAATGTTACGTTATAATTGCATGTGGATACAGATTTGCATTATGATATATGTTTATGAATCTACCAAACAAAGCACACCAAGAATACCTGAAACCAAGGTAAACCTACAAGCATATCCTGCCGGCTTTAAGTTGTGTGTGTGTGTGTGTGTGAACATTGATGAAAATGTTGCAGTAGGTAAGAGTCTCTGTGGCAATGAGACTGCTTATTACACACAAAAACCCACATTGGGTTCAGTAAAAACTGATGGTTATAGAGGAATGTATTTCTAGATGGTTAGAAATTGGATACATTCAGTAGGAACTAGACACTGAAAGGTGGAAAATCACTCTGTTATGAGGTAAATACATTCACAGGAATGGCACGGGATGAGCCACTCGAGCAAAGATGCAAGGCCGCAGGAGGCTGTAGATTACTGTTAAAGTAAAAAGGAACCAGTCATGGTGTCAGATTTAGACACGCAATGTTTCGGTTCTCTATAATTGTTGCTTTGTCATGCCATCAAAATATATATATCAATTGGTATTTTGTGATAAATTGCCTTTCAATGGAAAGGGCATTACTTTCATTTTTTATAATGTGAAATAATTTATCACATAAACTTGAGACAATGTTTGGGGAAAATGTGTTATTCGCTCGTTATTGTGTTAAATGAGCCGTACTGTCGTATGGAATAAATTCTACGACACGAAAAACACAGAAAGCTGCAAACTCTTCACGTAGTCACTCACGTGACTCCGAAGTAAAATAGTAAGATTAAACGAGAACTTACCAGTTCGAAGTTTGATCGTTATTTTATGAGGAGTAACGATGAGGGATTATGTGCCCTCCACTCCCCACCCTCATAAAATGAATGATCATCTGGTAGTTCTAAATCTATGATGAGCCTTACTATCTTACTCCGGCTATTTTGTGTTCTGTGTTTTTCATGCCGCTGCTTTGAAGTATGCCGTTCCAGCGCCAGGCGGGCCTTCTTCACGTAATCCCTCATCGTTACTCCTCATAAAATAACGATCAAACTTCGAACTGGTAAGTTCTCGTTTAATCTTACTATTATTATTTTCAGTTTGAATGGAGTTACAAATTGGATCAAAGGAGATATACATGTGAGAGACATTTAAAGGTCTTAAAATTCGTCTATTCGGAGTTCGGGTGTAAGGTCGAGTCTGTCGAACTGAAACATTGGCTCTATTATGGACCCCCATAGACAAAAGATGCAAGATTTAAAAATGAATACGGGGAATGAAGGAATAACGTTTTGGAATGTTTCAAAACGTTAAAGGTATTAATTAACCAATTAAGAGAGGTAAAGTATTAGCACATTTAAAAGCAATTAAGGCTGATGTGATTTTCATTCAAGAAACACATTTAAAAAAAGATGCCGAGCATAGGCTGAAAGCTAAATAGATAGATAAAACGTTTCATTCTTCTTTTACACACAAATCAAGAGGCGTAGCAATATTATTTCGTAAAGGCATTTTATTCAAACATACATCAACTATAACTGATAATGATGGTAGATACATTATTGTAATAGGAGAATTAAATGCAGAAAAATGATTTTTGTCAATGTATATGGACCAAACTTTGATCACTGTTTTTTAAGAAAATATTTAACAACATCCCGGAAATAGGACAACATAACTTAATCATTGGAGGAGATTTAAATTGTATATTAGATTCTTATTTAGATAGATCCACAAAACAAAGGAAAACCAAATCTCATTCCAGTGACTTATTAAATGCATATATATGGATACTAGTAACATTAAAGATGTTTGGAGAGTAGAAAATCCAACTGGACGAGAATATTCATTTTATTCACCTGTGCATAAAACCTATTCAAGAATAGATTATTTTTTGGTTGACGCTAAACTTATCTCACTAACTTATAATTCAAAATACCATAATATTACAATCTCAGAGCACGCACCTTTAACATTTATGATTAAAATAAATAGTAAAACGGAAAAACGGGGACAATGGAGATTTAATCCACAAATTTTAAAAAGCAAAGCAACTCAGGAATATATTATAGAACAGATTAAGATTTTCTTTGAAATAAATGATAAACCGGAAATATCTTCTTCCCTATTATGGGAAACTTTTAAAGCATATGCCCATGGAATTATGATTTCTTCTCAAGCATTTTATAATAAAGAGAATCGGAGGGAACAACAGGAATTGGAAAAGGAGATTAAACAATTAGACACAGAGAATGCTGCTAATCTATCCATAACAACACATAATAAAATTGCTGCACTGAAATATAAATTAAATAAAATATATTCAGATCAAGTTGTAAAACTCTATCAATACACTAAACAATTACAATTTGAATTTGGAGATAAACCTGAAAAATTATTTGTTCGTCAATTAAGGAAGATGGAGGGAGAAAAAAGAATTCATCGGATTAAATCATATAATGGCGAACTATTAGTACAACCTAAAGATATTAATGAGAGATTTTTGCAATATTATAAAAAAATATATTCAGCTAAAACGACAGAAAACAGGATAGGAATAGAAGCATTTTTTAAAAAAATGAAATCTGAATGGGTTGGATTCACAAAATAGAGAATCACTAAATGCTGAAATTTCAGTAAAAGTAATCGAAGAATCTATCAGATCATTAAAAAACGGTAAAACACCGGGACCAGATGGTATTGGCTCGGAATTTTATAAAACATTTTATAATCTGATTGCACCACGTTTGAAGATACTCTATGAATACATTTATACCCACCAGAAACTAACAGAAACGTTAAATGAATCTATTATAACACTTATACCTAAAATAGACAAAGACCTGGATGATCCAGGATCATATAGAGCTATAGCACTTTTAAATACTGATCAAAAGATACTAACCAAAATATTAGCACAAAGACTAAGTACAGTTATTAATAAATTAATTCACCCAGATCAAACAGGATTTATACCAAAACGATATTCCTCATATAACCTGAGACGATTATTCAATATTATATATTCGAAAAGAGGTATTAATAAAGACCTAGTAATTATATCGTTAGATGTGGAGAAAGCCTTTGACCAGGTGGAATGGTCTTACTTGTTTTCGGTTATGGAAACTTTTAAGTTGGGAGAGAAGTTTATTACGTGGGTTAAATTATTATACACTAATCCAACAGCCAGAATAATAACAAATCAAATGCTATCAACTAAATTTAATCTATTTCGAGGCTGCAGACAAGGTTATCCTTTATCCCGCTACTGGTTGCACTTGCAATAGAACCATTAGCTCAACATGTGAGATTACATCCTGAAATATATGGGTATGACACCAGAGATACTGAAAATAAAATCTCCTTATATGCGGATGATGTATTACTTTATATTACAAAGCCGGAAATTAGTATCCTAAATTTACTAAAATTAATAACTGAATTTGGATTATTTTCAGGATATAGTATTAATTGGAACTTATGCCAATAATGGTAAATAACTTACATATATTACAACAATTTCCTTTTAAGATGGCAAACAAAAAAATTAAATATCTTGGAATTCATGTAACAAAAAGATTCGATTCTTTATTTAAATCCAATTTTCCACTTTTATTGAATAAATTAAATAAGAACATTTTATATTGGAAAACATTACCTATCTCAATGCTAGGTAGAATTAATGGAATAAAAATGATTTTTCTCCTGCAATTACTATATCTTTTCCAATTGATTCCGATATATCTTCCTAAAAATTAGTTTAAGAAGGTGGATTCTATAGTCACCAACTTTATCTGGGATTATAAGAGCCATAGAATAAATAAAAAACATTTATGTAAACCAAAAATAAATGGAGCATTGCCAAACTTTATGTTTTATTACTGGGTAGTTAATATTAAAAATATGAATTTTTGGTTAGTAGAGACAGATAAACAACCAATCTGGTTAAAAATGGAAAAAGAAGATTGTTCGCCTTTTGAAATTAGTTCGATTTTATTCGCCAATATTAAACTAGGTAAGAAACCCTATAATAGAAAGTGAAATACGTATCTGGAAACAAATAAAGAAAACATTAAAATCGGAATCTATACCACTAGCCCTTACCATTGTAAATAATGTTACATTTAAACCCTCAATGATGGACAAAGGTTTTTTACAATGGAAAAACTATGGAATTAATAAGATGGGCGATCTCTACAGGGAAAATTCTTTCCTTTCATTTCAAGAATTACAACAAATTTATGGATTACATTCAAAAGATTACTTTAGATATTTACAAATTAGAGACTAGGTAAAAGCAAACACATAGGAAATTAGAAATAGAAAGACAGAAATTTTAGATGAATGTCTAAATAAACACCCGAACACAGAAAAACTGATATCATATATTTATAACATTTTATTGGAAAACGATGTCCCAATGACAGAAATATATAGGCAATCATGGGAAAACGAATTAGGTCAAATCATTGGACCAGAAGTCTGGGATGAAAGTTTACAACATATACACCACTACTCGTTAAATGCTAGACATTCTCTTATACAATTTAAAATATTACATAGACTACATTATTTAAAATCCAAACTGCATAGTATTTTTTCAAATGTATCTGCCATATGTGATAAATGTCAGCACTTAGAAGCTAACTTAACGCATTCATTTACAAATTGTGTAAAAATTACTAAATTTTGGACAGAAATATTTAAGATAATTTCAAATGTTGTTAATATGAATCTGATCCCTGACTCAAAGTTAATAATTTTGGGAATATTAGAGACAGATCAATTAATAACAACGAATCAAAGATTTTTTATTGATTACAGTTTAATAATTGGGAAAAAATTAATATTGAAATTCTGGAAAGGTCCTACATCCCCCACAATCAAAATGTGGATTGCAGGAATGTCGGAGACACTTCCTACCGGAGGCTTGTCCTACTGTACAAATTGGATCTTTTCAGAGGGATATGGTCTCCATTTATTGAATATCTATAGGGTCAAAATAGCTCGGTACGAGAGCCTGACTGAAGCCTGAATAATGGAATGGATGAAGAATCATGTATAACAAATCATGGATATATCTCCAATGATGGATAACTTTTTTAATACTCCACTCATTTCTTTATTTTTGATTTTCTACTTTTACTTTATTTTTCTCTATCTTTTCCTACCTGCAAAAAAAAATGTATAGAAATACAAATAAGACATAATTAATATTAATAATATTACAAATGTATGTGAGAAGTATATTCTATTAATATGTACTTACGTCTAATAAAAATATTTAACAAAAAAAAATAACCTCTTTACTCCTATACTTAAATCCTCTGGCCAACATTCCATGAGCTTTCTTCACTGCCTGCTGTGCCTGCACGCCAACTTTCAGTGACTGGTGTACAAGGAAACTCAGGTCTCGCTGTACCTCCCCTTACCTGACCTAACCCCATTGAGATAATAATCTGCCCCCTTCTTTTTGCCGCTAAAGTGGATAACCTCACATTTATCTATATTATACTGCATCTGCCACGCATCTGCCCACTCACTCAACCTGTCCAGGTCATTCTGCAACCTCCTAACATCCTCTTCACAGTTCACACTGCCACCCAGCTTTGTGTCATCCGCAAGCTTGCTAGTATTGCTCCTAATTCCCTCTTTCAAATCATATGGTAAACAGTTGCGGCCCCAACACCGAGCCTTGCGGCACTCCACTCGCCACTGCCTGCCATTCTGAAAAGGACCCGTTCACACCTACTCTTTGCTTCCGGTCTGCCAACCAATTTTCTATCCGCGTTAACACGATGATACAAAACTGGGTGGTTTTGCAGATAGTGAAGATAGTTGTGAAAAATTGCAGTAGGATCTTTATCGATTAGCCAGGTGGGCTGAGGAATGGTTGATGGAATTTAACACAGAAAAATGTGAGGTGTTGCATTTTGGGAATTCTAACATGGGCAGGACCTACAGTGAATGGTAGGGCTCTGGATAATGTTGTAGAGCAGCGAGATCTACAGTGCATTCAGAAAAGTATTCAGACCCCTTCACCTTTTCCACATTTTGTTACGTTACAGCCTTATTTAAAAATTGATTCAATTCATTTTTTAACATAAATCTACACACAATACACCTGAATGAAGAAGCGAAAACAGGTGTTTCGAAATTTTTGCAAAGTAATCAAAAATAAATAACTAAAATATCACTTTTACATACGTATTCAGACCCTTTCCTATGACACTCAAAATTTCTAAACACCTGTTTTCGCTTTTTTATTATGGAGTATTGTGTATAGATTGATGATAAAAAAAATAATTTAATCCATTTTAGAATAAGGCTGTGACATAACAAAATGTGGAAAAAGTGAAGGGGTCTGAATACTTTCTGAATGCGCTGTGGGGGTGCAGGTGCTTGTAATAGCAGCGCATTTGGAAAGCAGTGACAGGATCGGTCAAAGTCAGCATGGATTTATGAAGGAGAAATCATGCTTGACTAAGCTTCTAGAATTTTTTGAGGATGTAACAAGTAGAATGGTTAAGGCAGAGCCAGCGGATGTGGCGTATCTGGACTTTCAAAATCCTCAAGGTTGTGCAAAATCAGAGCATGGTATTGGGGGTAGGGTATTGACATGGATAGAGAACTGGTTGGCAGACAGGAAGCAAAGAGTAGGAATTAATGGGTCCTTTGCAGAATGGCAGGCAGTGACTAGTGGGGTGCCGCACGACTCGGTGCTGGGATCCCAGTTATTTACAATATATATTATACGAAAAAATTAAAAGTAACATCTCCAAGTTTGCGGATGACACAAAGCTGGGTGGCAGTGTGAGCTGTGAGGAGGATGCTATGAGGCTGCAGGGTGACTTGGATAGATTGGGTTAGTGGGCAGAAGCATGGCGGTTGCAGTATAATGTGGATAAATATGAGGTTATCCACTTTGGTGGCAAGAACAGGAAGGCAGATTATTATCTGCATGGTGTCAGATTAGGAAAAGGGGAGGTACAACGAGACCTGCGTGTACACCACATGTTAAATATGTGTTTATTGTGTGTTTTGTTTTTTATTATATGTTATGACTGCAAGGTAACGAAATTTCGTTCAGCCCGAAAGGTCTGAATGACAATAAAGGATACTTTACTTTACCAGTCACCGAATGTAAGCATGCAGGTACAGCAGGCAGTGAACAAAGCTATTGGCATGTTGGCCCTCATTGCGAGAGGATTTTAGTTTAGGAGCAAGGAGATCCTACTGCAGTTGCAGTTAATGGCCCTGGTGAGACCGCACCTGGAGTATTGTGTGCAGTTTTGGTCTCCTGATTTGAGGAAGGACATTCTTGCTATCAGGGGCAGATTTAGATGAAGAGAGGCCCTAGGCTATTCCACTTGTGAGGCCCCTCCCAATCCCACGACAAGGAAGATGGAAGAGTCCACCAGATTGACACAGATGTGCAGCCGAGCGTGGCCAATGAGATAAGGGCTGGAAAGCTGCGCTTTTTATTTATTGCCAGTGCTAGTGTCGAGTTATTGGCTTAAAACACTATTATTCTGAAATGGAGGGCACGGAAAATTACTGAAGTGTTGTCTAGAGACTACAGTGCATTGTGACAGCATATGTAAGAAAGGCCTATGACAGTGAAAATAAAGCAGTTCCAATTGTTTGATATTATTCATATGAAGGAGAAAATATAATTGCTCTAAAACCTAACTAAAGTTTGCAATCTCATTAAAGATAATCCCCCTTTCCCTCTCCCCCCTCCTCCTTCCCCCTCCCTCTTCCTTCACCCCTCTCTCCCACCTCCCCCCTTGCCCTCTCTCTCTCCCCCTCCCCTCCCTCTCTCTCCCCCTCCCCGCCCTCTCTCTCCCCCCTCTGTCTCAACTCCCCATTTCCCCCTCTCACATCCCCCCCTCTCTCTCCCTCTCTCCCCCTCTCCCTCCCATGCAGCGAGGCTCTGACCGTGCCAGACACAGCAGCCCCCCCCTCCCCCCAGCCCGGTGAAATGGACACTCCCACAACGCAATATTCCCCTACTTACCTGGAGTAGACACGAGATATCGAGGTGATTGTGTGGAGTGCAAATGTGGAACTGAACCCGCCGGGCCCACTGCGCATAGCATTCCAATTTCTTTTTTCTAGCAATTTTTTTTTACTCTGGGATAAAAACATCTTGGCCGGAGGCCCCCTAGATTTTGAGACCCTAGGCTTCAGCCTATGAAGCTTAAACGTAATTCCGGCCCTGCTTGCTATTGAGGGAATGCAGTGCTGGTTCATCAGGTTAATTCCCGGGATGGCGGGACTGATATATGATGAAAGAATGGGTCAACTGGGCTGGTGTTCACTGAAATTTAGAAGGATGAGAGGGAATCTTACAGAAACATATAAAATTCTTAAGGGATTGGACAGGCTAGATGCAAGAAAAATGTTCCGATGTTGGGCGAGTCCAGAACCAGGGGTCACAGTTTAAGAATAAAGGATAGGCCATTTAGGACTGAGATGAGATGAACTTTCACCAGGAGAGATGTGAATCCGTAGAATTCTCTGCCACACGGGGCATTGGAGGCCAAGCCACTGGATGTTTTGAAGAGAGAGTTAGATTTAGCTCTTAGGGTTCAAAGGGAATCAAGGGATGGGGGGGGGGGGGGGGGGGGGGAGCAGGAACGGGGTACTGATTTCGGATGATCAGCCATGATCATATTGAATGGCGGTGCTGGCTCGAAGGGCCGAATGGCCTGCTCCTGCACCTATTTTCTATGTTTCTAAGTTAAACTCCCACCACTTCAGATGCATTTCCGTCCCTTTCCAACTTCTTGCATTGAATGGCAGGAGGAAGCTTACTCAACAGGGTGAAATAAAGCTTATCAACAAATCAGGAAAGAATTTCTTCGGATTATTCCTATCATGCTGAAACTTGTTCTTATCCCTCCTCAGCAAGCCCATACCTCTCTCTATAAAAAGCTGTACTAGGTGAAGGTTTTCAAATATCCTTTACAGAATTATTTCAGCGCTAAATACCATGAAACAGCTCTCGTCTGAATCTGAAGCATGTCCGGACCCGAAACGTCATCTGTCCATTCCCTCCACAGATGCTGCCTGACCCGCTGAGTTCCTTCAGCACTTTGTGTTTTGCTCGCGAAATTCCTCTTACCTGGTAATCCTTCGGGGAAACGGTCTGTGGCAAAGACAATCAAAGGGAGGAGAGTGATGAAGACCCTCATGTCCTCTGATATTATTCTGCCTTCCAGCCAATTGCTCAATCCTCAGGTAGGACACTGAGATGTTCTCAGACCGGCCAATGATTCTAGGTTGCGCTGACCCAGGTGTGGACAGCGGTGGCTCGCTGCCGCGGACAGCAACCGCCAAGCCTCGAGTCTCCAACAACTTGGGAGACTCCACCCACGGGCTCCGTGTTACTGCAGGCAGGAACGTGCCGGAGTGCCCATATTTGCATCGTCAGCTACCGGCGCTTCACTCGGTCTGCTACACACATTGACCCAGTTCTTGAGCGCAGACTGCTGTCTCACCAGTGGATCACTGTCGCTGCCAAAAGCCCGTGACAGGACCTGGTCCGCGATTGCGGGATCTGGGGTCCCGCGTCCTCCAGTCGGCAGTCAGTCCAGATATCAGGTGCGAGCTGCAGAGTGGCACAGCGTTAGAGAGCTGGGGTAGTGGCACAGCGTTAGAGAGCTGGGGTTGAACATGACTGCCGGTGCTCCGCGTGGTTTTTCTCCGGGTGCTCCAGTTTCCTCACAAAATCCCAAAGACATACAGGGTTGTAGGTTAATTGGCTTCTATTAAATCCTAAATTGTCTTTAGTGTGTAGGACAGTGGGTGGGCCTGTTTCTATGTGAAGGGAGGGAACTGCAGATGCTGATTTAGACCGCAGACTGACACACAAAGCTGGAGCAGCTCAGTGGGACAGGCAGCATCTCTGGAGAAAAGGAATAGGTGACCTTTGAGGTCGAGACCATATAGGGAGGTGACACGGCAGTCGAGGTCTCGCCCCGTGACCCGTACTGTTGCCACGCAACGCCTTCTGGAGTACACGCGGTGAGGCCCGTCTTCTGTCCCAGCGTCCGGACTCCACGCTGACTGATTCCACACTCGTGGACCCCGGGCCGTCTGTCCCCACGGCCGGGGGTGGGGGGAGGGGGCGGAGGAGGGTGGTCGGTGGGGGCCAGTGACTCTGGGTGGGCAGAGGGACCAGACTGTCCCCAACTCTGCTGCAGATGAGGGGGACGTTGCTGGATTTTCGTCTCCATGTGTCCACTGCCTGGAGCCGCGGCCCCCCCCCCCCCCCGGCCTCGTGTGTGGGCGCTGAAGACCCACAGCCCGTGACAGTGCGGCTGTACAGGGGGGGGGGGGGGGGGGGGGGGGAGAGAGCGGCCGTGGCCGGACACAGCGCTGACCGGGGGGGGGGGGGAGCTGTCCTGAGGGACGCGCTCCTTTGGCCGCTGACACATTTGGTTCAGAGTGCTCAGTCACCCTCCACAATTATTTACACCACAAATATTGAACCATTTCAGCGATTTTTAACGGGTAAGAAAGTACGCGTTTCGTATGTTAACAGTGTATGCGGGAGTCTGCCATGTCCTCCAGAAGGATTGAGCTGCTCCGTGCGTCACACCCTTTGACCCGATGACCTTACGTGCAACCCCCCTATTGAGAGTTAGGAGAATGGGGAACAAAAGATACAGACGGTACTTAGGGGAAATGAATGGAAGATATGCAAAAAGCACTGATAATCAATGAAATGTGGGGCACACATTAGAGCATTGTTGGGTGTGGGATAGGTGACAACGAATAAACAGAGGAACTCAACAGGACTAGTACTATTAGAGTGGGTGAGGGATGGAGAGAGGGTATGCAGGGGTTACTTGAAGTTAGAGAAATCAATAGTCATATGGCTGGGTTGTAAATTGCCCAACCAAAATATGAGGTGCCGTTTCTCCAATTTACGTTTGGCTTCACTCTAACAAAGGAGGAGGCCCAGGACAGAAAGGTGAGTATGGGAATGGAAAGTAAAAGTTTGGCAACTGGGAGATCAGGTAGACCAAGGCAGACTTCCATTAATTTATCCTATGTATCGTCTATATCTCTCGTTCTCCTATAGTGTTGTTACCTACAGTTCCAATCTCTGCCACGTACAGTGCCTGGTCACACAGCTAACAAGTCAGTTACTCACTACATGCATTCTGTGCAAAGTCTGAACAGATTTGACCCAACAGCTTGATTGGCATCTCCATGCTGTTGACCATGATTGTTTTAAGGGGAGGCACAGTAGCGAAGATGGCAAAGCCGCTGCCTCATGGCGCCAGAGACCTGGGTTTGATCCTGACCTCGGGTGTTATCTGAACGGAGTTTGCACGTTCTCCTTGGGGGATCCTCCGGAATCCTCAAGTCTAAAAGATATGCTGGTAGGTAGGCTAATTGCCTTTAATGTAGGTTGGTGATTGAATTTGGGAGCGGGTTGATAAGCACGTGAGAGAGAATAGATTACAGGGAAGTAATGATGAGAATGGTCTGATAGCCAATGTAGACTTAATGGCTCTAATGGCAATCCTTTGTCAGTCGCAAATATGAAAAATATGAACATGGGGGATTTCCCCTGCAATAGATTTTGTTGAATTTACATGAATGGTCCAAGGAAGAATTCAAGTACATATTACAAGTAACAAACAGATTACATGACTTCAAGCAAACTTGGTATAAAAAGACAAATCTTGATTTATCAAATCTTATTGTCAATGGACATACATTTAACTAAGTAGATTATTAATTACAGCATGAATACATGTCACTTTAAAACCATTCATATGAATACTACTCAAGACAATAAACAAAAACTACAGAACCTTGCAAACTGCTTAAGCATTTCCTTCATATTAAGATAATGAAACAGTTTTAGTGAAGATGTTGGTGTGCTCCTGAGGCATCTCTTCCCGGCATGTTTAGTTCTGATATTATCTGGTTTGATCTGTTGACAACAGCCATGGACACTGGCTGGCAACCCACTTGGGCGTAGTTCCCCTGACTGTGACAAAACAAGGATTAAAACAGGTTACTTATGCAGATAAAAAGATACAATGTAAAATTTGCTTCTGTCTGAGATCTGGAAATAAAGAACTAATAAGTGGTACATGAGTACATACCCAGAGTGCAAGGAACTCTAAGAGCCCGAAAAATTGAAAGGACAGAACATAGAAATTCAGCAGAGGTAATTCGTCCTGTTATAGATTTCCAAGCAGTAACAGTACGCTGAATCCATCAAGTCTCATAACAATCCCACTTTATTTCCTCTAAATTGCAACAATTCAATGGCAAAAAAGCTACTTCCAGTAACCTCTCCATATTCCATGGAGGTGCTGATGTGGTTAACTGTTTCAAAGGGCCAGGTGAGAAGCAATACAAAGGGGACGTTGTAAACTATGAGATGCAGAAAGTTGTCAGGGATGCCACAATAATGGTCATGCTACTGAGCTAATACTCCAGTCAATATTTGAACTCCTCTTGGGAGCTGGAGAGGAGCCACAGGTACACAGTGGGTGCAAAGTGCATCTCAATCATTCGTCTGAAAAATAGACATAATTTCCCAAACATGACTGGGACATCAGCTGCACGGGAGCATCACCACCTACAGGATCCCCTCCATCACACATCCTGATTTGAATATATACTGTTGGACCATCCTCATCGCTGGGTCCAACTCCTGGATCTTCCCCAGCACTAGGAGAACCTTCACCAGAAGTCAAGTTGAGTTATTTGTCATATGCACAAAATATGGAGAGGTCTAGGTACGATGAAACGCTTGCTTGAAGGACCTCTCTCTCCACCACGCTTTTAAGGGCAATTAGAGATGGGCACTAAGTGTTGGTCCTGCTGGCTTCACCCATATCCCCAAAAACAAATTAAAATGTTGGTTAATCAACTAATCTTGAAATTTAAAAATCCAGATACAATATTGGTTAATGTGAAACCAAAAGACCATTGCAAATCCTGGCCGGTTCACCTTGTCTTCCCAGGAATGAGATCTGCCATTTTTACCAGGTTTGGTTATCATGCGGTTCCAGACATGGACACATAGACAATAGGTGCAGGCGTAGGCCATTCAATGTGATCATGGCTGATCATCCACAACCAGTACCCCATTCCTGCCTTCTCCTCATAACCCTTGATTCTGTTAGCTCTATCTAACTCTCTTTTTAATGCATCCAGTGAATCGACTTCCACTGCCTTCTGAGGCAAAGAATTCCACAAATTCACAACTCTCTGTGTGAAAAGGTTTTTCCTCGTCTCAGTTCTAAATGGTCTACGCCTTATTCTTAACCTGTGGCCCCTGGTTGTGGACTCCCCCAACATCGGGAACATGTTTCCTGCATCTCTCGTGTCCAATCTCTTAATAATTTTATATGTTTCTATAAAATTCCCTCTCATCCTTCTAACTTACAGTGTATGCAAGCCCAGTCACTCCATTCTTTCAGACACAAGCAACACCCTCAGTTCCACTGCAATTATTTGTCAAGCCAATTGGTTGCATGAAACAAGTTGTTTCATATGGACAGCCATGATTAATTAAAGCACTAGCCTCTCCACAGCATTTATGGATGAGCACTTCTTTCAAAAGCTTCTGTAGATGCAGAACCATAATTGTGATTTTACATTTTGGTGGCAGAGCCAGGAAATTGATCAGGGGTTGATGAATGTGATACCTCTATGAGATTGTGCAATTAATTATGAATACAGTGTATATTATAGTCTGTTCCCACAGTCACACACTGCAGAGTTGATGTCGATGGCATTGATATTAATCCACATTTAGTGTGAACCAACTTCTGGACCAGGTAAGATGTTAAGAGTTTGGAGATCACCATTCAGCTGCTTACAATTGATCTGACCCTAGGTCTCAATCCTCTTCCTGAGAACCCCGTCTCAAGAGTTGAACATACCTAATGACAGCATTTCCTGTTCAAATACCTATTTAGGTTTACAAGCATCTGAGTTCTCCTCATATCTTGCATACCCATATCATTAGCAGATTTGAAGACATAGCACGTGATCTCTTAATCCAAGTAATTAAATAGAATATAAATTGATGAGGAACTGGCATTGATGTCTGAGACAAACTTATAGTTCCAGCTTGTTAACTTAAAAACAATCCTTTCATCCCCAGACTTGATTTACCATCTGTTTGTCAGTCTGTCTCAGTTCCACGTGCCTTTACCCTGTGCATAATCCTTTTCAGTGGCATGTTATTGAAACCACTTCTGGCTCTCACTTATGCATTGCAGATAGCTGTATGGCAGAAATAAGGCACACATGCTCTTACACAAACCAAGTGATGGGATTATTGATGACATGGTAGAGGGTTTTAGCAACTATTGAACACTATGGAACTATGGTGAACTGACATTTAACTCGAGGTCATCACTTCAGTAGCAAGCTCTGTGGTGGAAGATGACAGAACAGAATAGTACAGCACAGGAATATGCCTTTTGGCATACATTGTCTGTGCTGAATGCCAAATATGATGTCAAGATAAACTAATTTCATGTTTGCACATGATCCAAATCCCTTAATATCTAATAGCCTCTTAAAAACCACTATGTATCTGCTTCCACCACCACCCCTGGCAGCCACTATGTATATGCTTCCACCACCCTGTGCAAAATACTTGCGCTGCATATCTAATCTAGTCCCATTTGCCTGCATTTTGCCCATATCTTTCCTGGCCATGTTCCTGTCCAAATGACTTTTAAATGTTGCCATGTCGACTTTTAGGCCAGAAGCCCATTTGTTCTTTGGAAATACTGTGTATAGATTGTGCAAGGGAATGACACTTGCCTATGGTTTCTCAAGTTATCACAGGACTTGCATTGTTTGAATACTGCAGGCATTTTGTGTGCATCTGGTTCCATATACATTTACTGCAGGATTTTGTCAACTACTGATGTTCCCTGAGTTTAGTTGCTGGAAATATACCATCTTTGTTAACTATTTTTTTCACTGTAGATTAGACAATTTCATTTCATTTGTGCTCAGGGCAATGGGCCTCAAAGGGACTGAATTTATTTTCTAACAAGGGCACCATATGCTAGCCCTATCAACAACTCATGGACTGAATAAAATAAAGTAACATTCTAGGTAGAGTTTTGCATGCTGAGAAGGGATAAGCTCAGCAGAGGTGAGATCACAGGACACTGGTGTTGGATTCTCCTTTCCGCAGGTAAATGCCACAATGTGCCACTAATTCTATGCTTCGGGACAAATTGCTGCACATGATACTAAGAGTTGATATTTGTTTCAGATAGAAAGTAAACTAGGTGGTGATTGCAGAGTAGAAATTTCTCCAGCTGCACATTATTTGATGGATGCAGAGATGGGCTGCTGACAGCAAACTTTTTTTATGTCAGCCCTTGTTGTATTCTGCCATCCACTGGATTCTTATCGGGCATCGTGGATTTTCAAATATTTGGATCATGATTAAAGTTACTCCACTGGGGTACGAGAACAAGAAAGGTTTTACAGTACTGCGTCTTCTTCTAACGTAATAATTTTCACATTACAGATGTCAGTCATCCCATTAAACATTAGGTTCTTGAACTATCCTGCACCCTAGCCATAACCGCACGTCAGTACTGAGCCACTGCAGACTTTGCACTCCTAAGGCTTGTACCATCTTGGTCAGGTTTAACTAGAATAACTGACAAATGTATTGTATATTTATTTGCTGTGTTGTGGCATTTAATCTGCCAATTAGGCTGTAGCAAGTGAGACTTCATTGTTCCGGTCCCAGTGCATATAACAACTAAACACTCTTGTCTCAAAGATTGTTGTAGAGGCTGTGTAATAAGTACTGCAAGTAAATGTTGACACTTTTATATCTGACGTATGCATCTGAGGACTTATGAACTGAAATAAAAACAGAACATGTGAGATCGTTAATTCTGTTTCTCTCCACAATGCTGTCTGACTGGCTATATTGATTTCCAATTTTCAGTATTTATTTATTTCCTTTTCAGTAACTAAGAGATAATTAACTTTTTTAAAGGGCAATACATTTTAGATAGTTAGCAATGAGAAACGTAGGAAAAATGTCATGTTCCATAATTGAGACAGACAACATAGAAACAATTGAAGACACAAAGAAGGATATGGAGATAGGGTGAATGAAGTGAGGAGGCCTTTGTGACAACAGATATTTGTGGCCTGTTTCTGCTCCGTGAAAATCAATGTCTTGTGTACTTGGGGAATTCCTCTTCAATCTCCAAATTTCACATTTAATTAAATGGCCATAATATTTGTTATAATCTTCTTCCACTGTAATCCTATGTTGTTGAATGTTCAACCATCTTCACTTTGCTCATAATCATTAACTTTCTCGAATAATTCCTCAGTTCTTTACTTGTGATTTGGCTGTTCCCAGTCCTTAATCTTTTCTAAAGCTGTATTAGATGATCCACCATTGAGTCCTTCAGTACGACCCGAGAGGTCGGAATGATGTGCTGTGGTATCTGTAATTCCATCCCACGCTCATTTCCATCTCATGAGGGGGTCTCCAAATTAAGGTCCACTTTGAGACTGCATCATTTTGGAAAATTATCTTTAATATATTTCTATAATTTATATAGCTAAAGTTACTTCAGAAGTTTTAATGCAGCAGATGAAAGGCTGGGGACACCAACTGGAGAGGGAATGACTGGGGTGGCAATGAATACATGTGAGAGCATCGATCTGCAACTTTCGGAAAGCCACTAAACGTGCCAAGATGGAATTCAGGACCAAGCTGAAGTCCCGAGGCAATTACCACAAATACCCGTAGATTGTGACAAGGCTTGCAGGCTACAATGCAAAGCTGGGCAGTATTGCTGGGCAACAATGCTTTCCTTCCCCAAAAAACGCAATGCATTCTATGCCTACAGATGTCTGCAAATACTCTTGCCAGCTAGTCAGCACAGGTTCTGAGATCATGCTGATTTAGCTCTCAGTGGCATTTCTTAATGTTCATGTATCGCTCATTTAATTTTTTGGAATAATTCTTATTGTATCTCTCCACATAGGTGTATTTTGTTTCCCACTGATGGAAGTGCCATAGATTCAAATGTTATTGATTTGCCAACTTGTGTCAGGGCTGTCCCAGCCTTTAGTAATTAGTGACATGTAAAATAGTAACCTTTTCGCAGGCTGGTCTAAATGACTGTCCCCTGGGTGGGGAAATAAAGTTGGCAGGTGAGATTGGGGGGAATGTTCTGTTGGGAGTAAACCTAATGGGCTAACTTGCCTCTTTCTATGATGCAAAGGTAACCTTAAGTTTGTTAGAATTAATTCAAAGCGACAATGCATGGTTATGTTCTTTCTTCTTTCAAATGTGCTGCATGCGGTGTTGGGAGAAATCAAAAATAAACTGAGCTGAGCCCAAAGTGCTCAATACGTTTGTGCAAAAAGGTACAACAGAGTTTTCTTTGGTTTGCCTTAACTCCTTCCAATGTGTAAACCATTCAATCGTCAGGATGATTAATATGTCAACAACCATCCTCTTGGCTTCACCCGATTTCTTCTGAACTACATTTCAGGCTTGGAATTTAGTTTAATTTAGAGATAATGCATGGAAGCAGGCCCTTCATACCAATGAGTCTACACCAACCGCTGATCACCCATTCACACTCATTTTAATCAGGAAATTGTGTCAAACTGTAGAAATTCCTCATAGGTTTTACATTCTGGCATCTGACTACACTGATTTGGTTCTTCCTGACAGATTTGAGTGGAGGATTCTTTTGATGAACTATTTCATGTCTATTTGGATCTGAACATTTCCTCAGGGCCAGTATGTTGCCATAGTTGTACAACAGACAGGCTGTTTGGCTCAGTATCCACAAACCACCATTACCCGAGGAAGGGTTCCAACCCAAAACGTCACATATTCCTTTTCTCCAGAGATGCTGCCTGACCCGCCGAGTTACTCCAGCATTATGTGTATATCACCATTTCCTTAATCTCTTTTCCCCCTCTTGCATCTCCATCATCTGCCTTGATTCACCTCCCATCTATCTACACATGGGGCAATTAATAATAGCAAATTAACCTTCAAAACATCACATCTTTGGCTTGTAGGAAGAAAGCTGAGCAACCAGAAAAACTTTTCGCTCTGATAGATCCTGCGTATTTGAATGGTTGAATGACTGTACCCATATCCACTTTCTATTCCTTTTCCAAGCTTTTCCTTAAATTGGTGACAGAATAATAAACAGGGGGGTAAGAGGGAATAACACTACAGTAGGACAGTAGATCACTGGTTTCACTAGGCAATCAACAATGTGATATTCAAAATTCTCATTACATCTAGCTGTATCATCAGAGCATTCTGGGGACATTTGGATTAGGCTTTATTGCTTCTTACTGGCGACCAATTTTCAGCCTGGCCAAGTGTGGTGGCTATATTGTTGGAGCCACATATATAAAAAGTGGATGAATATTTGAAAGTACACAAAAAGCTGGAGAAACTCAGCGGGTGCAGCAGCATCTAAGGAGCGAAGGAGATAGGCGACGTTTCGGGCCGAGACCCTTCTTCAGACTGGTCAGGGATCAGGGAAACGAGAGATATAGACGGTGATGTGGAGAGATAAGGAACAATGAGTGAAAGATATGCAAAAAAGTATCGGTGATAAAGGGAACAAGCCATTGTAAGCTGTTTGTGGTGTGAAAATGAGAAGCTGGTGCGACTAGGGTGGGGGAGAGATAGAGATAGAGAATATTTGAAAGATTGTCAAATTAGATGTGGGGACCGAGCACTGAAGGGGAGTTGAAGCCTGGGACATATTAGCCACGATCATTTTGAATGGCAGGCAGAGCAGGTGTGACCTATGCCTGTTCCCATTTTCTTTTTGATCAGGATAGTTTTCATTCGTAATTACTTTATACCCAGTCACGTGAAGCGGATGTT
The DNA here is from genome assembly GCA_035221665.1 of Okamejei kenojei. Lineage (NCBI taxonomy): Eukaryota > Metazoa > Chordata > Chondrichthyes > Rajiformes > Rajidae > Okamejei > Okamejei kenojei. Next base: position 21,381,772 of record CM069158.1, read on the forward strand.
AGTGGCATTTTCCATTCCTCATAGCACCTGAACTACAAAGACTGGTAAGAGTCAACCACAGTAACGGTCCAAAATCCAAGGCCAGATTTCCTTCCATTACATTAGTAAACTGGATGGGTTTTATAGCCCACGTCAATTGAGTAATTTTCACAATTATTGGCATTAAATTGTTTAAAAGAAAATCCCTCTTTTAGCAACTTGAATTTAAATTCCAATTCAGGTTTCTGCATCTATTGTGCAATGAACAAATTTGTGGGACATGACAAGGTAGGTACAGATTTGATGCTTCCCTGGCTGGGGTGACAGAACTAGGAGTCACAGTCTCAGATTACCTCAGCCAGTATGCCTTGCCAAGGAGATTCAGCCATTGAGTCTATTCAAGACATGGGTTAAAGTGGAGACATTTTTTAAATAAGTTATGAGAATCAAAGATATTGTAGTTAGTACTGACAAGTGGCACAGAGATAAATGATCAGATGTGAAATTATTGAATGGCAAGACAGACCTGAAGGGCCAGAGGTTTTTCATCATCTATGAATCTTGCGCACAATTTAATCTCAATACTGCCATTCCATCTTACTGGGACAACCATTATTCTTCAAGGACTATGGCTCTCACATGTCTTTGAACATACACACCATGCTTTATTTCAAGCATTTTCCTTTGGAAACCCATCACCATTCCAAATTTTTTCAAGAACATCTTTTGGTAAAACCTGCGCAGTAGGATGTCATTTTGGACTCCATTTCCTGATTTAGCTGCAGGTTGACAGTGGTCAGTTTGTTTCTCACCTCTACCTAAACTTAAAATAAATGTAGATTTAATTTATTGGGTTATGCCACATTCAGTCAGTCCATGCAAATGTATGGTCCCAACATCTAATGTTTATAAACAATCTTAAGTGGTATGGAACAATGTATTTTATATTCATCCTTTTGCTCTTATTTAGGCCATCTTAGCCATGTTTTCACTTTTCATTTACATTACCTCTCACAATGGCTGAGTTTGTCTCAATCTGAAGCTTGATGCAGGACTGTTTTCCCTGTCAGTGAACTCATGATGTTTTTATAGCCTTTCAGTCTAGTTTTTATTCACATTTTCTTTATTAAAATACATCACCCCAGTTTCCTTATCGAAGAATGATATGAAGGATAACCTTTCACCTGTCTACATGTGGGTTTGTGCTCTGGCTGTAATTACTGAGCTCCATTGAGCTCCCTTGTCTTGTGGATTTGTGCTCTGGCTGCAAGTACAGAGCTATTATGAGCTCCCTTGTCTCGATCAAGGCTTGTTGTATGGCTGGATAATCTGAGATCCAACAGAATTAGTCAAAATGCCTTTCAGTTGCCATATATACATTGGCTGTGATTCTAAGCTTTGTAAGGAAATTGTCAACATTCTCATCTGGTTCCTACATATGACTTCAGTACTTTTATCTGTGCATCTGACAATATGATTTCCATTACAGGTAAGTGTTAACATTATCAAAGATCTTTTCAGGCCTTAGGTTTTGACTTCCCAGTTGTCTAATAATCATCTAATAATGGATTCAGCTGACATTTTCTAAACCCTTAAACGTTCTCAATGCCGTCATAATGTCAGCCTGCCTGTACACAAGTAGGAACAGTGCAAAAATTGAAACCACCGTTTTCATTCTGTTCATTATTTCTTTCTAAAAATCAAATGTTATATTCATGTAGTAAGGAATTGTACATGCTAGACAACTGTCAGCATATATTGCAACCAGACCAGTTTCTAAATTAAATCAAAACTCGGATCTGTGGCTAACATCTGGTTTATTTTCAGTCTACAGGCCAGGCGCAACTGAGCAATACAATGTACAATTTCTACAATGAGTGATGTGATACAAGTAGTATGATTTTGATTTACTTGCACCTATATGATAGATCCCTATTCATTCTTGCAATTACACAAGTCTAGTCCCAAATTGATGAACTTTGTCTATCAGTTGCAATCACACATTTTTGGATTAACCCAGCACCTTTCCATCCGACTGATTTAGGGAGAGGGGTTGGAATCTAGAAACAGTAAGAGAGTGCATGGGTGAGCTTGGTGGAAACAGATTCTGGATCACCACCTTGCGATCCTGCAAGGGACTATGTGTTCTGAGATGGCTGATGAAGGCAATGTGGGACCCACGGACATTGGTATCAGCGAGGCAGGAAGTATTTGATGGAGTACTGAGGATGGCTGGAGTAGTGAGGTCTGTTATTTCCACTGGGTTTCTTGTTCAGTGTGGCTGGCCCATTGGAGTTAGATGATGTAATCAGAGCCTCTGCTGGGGATGCTGGGCTAGGAGAGGAGCACCGACGTCGGTTCATTTAGTCTACAAGCAGATATGATGAAATTTTGCAAACATGGTGTTTGTGATACCCATATTCGAGGTATACTTGTCCATGTCTTTCAACCACATTGGAGAGCAGAAATCATTGCTGGCTGGTAGATCATGGTTGTTTTTTTTTGCTGAGTTTTGACCTACTAGTTTGACGAGTTTGACGTCTTGAACAAATAGTTGAAGGATGTGTCTGCTCATTACAGGTAGTGGTGAACCTTTTCACTGATGTCTGCCTTCAGTAAGTGGTAGCAGCCAAGACATGAATGCAATCCATGTTCTTGAGGGGCATATTATTAGCCTCTTGAGGGGCATATTATTAGCCTTTATTGACAGAGGGCAGTGCTGTGCAGCAGGGGCTGGCTTCGAGGATGCTTTGTGTAAGGCCAATTTCTTTGTGCGGCAAGTGAATGAGCCAATGATCTGGAGCTTAGCTTCCAAGTCTGTATGAACATAAGCGTCGCCTGCATTTTGCAACTGTAACCCAGGTTGCAGTAACCTTGGTTCTAGAGACCAAGTGGAACAATTTCCCATTCATCCTACTGCTTGGCTCCAGTTCAGAAGGAAACTTGCTGCAGGCAAGGTGAAGAAGATAGATTGAGAAATGTATAGGATGACCCACATATTGCCAGACACTAATTTGAACTGAGACTGGACCCGTTGTGGACTTGTTAGAAACATGGCTTCCATCAAACATAGCAGTTATATAAGAGTCAGATTTCTGCTGCAGCCAAATGTAAGAAACTTGCTCCAAAGTTCCTCTCGGTTGTCAGTCAAAGGCTTTAGTGTGGTCAAAGATGGCCATACACAGTAGCTGATGCTGCTCCTTGAATTATCATATCTATTTTGCCTCTTGCAGGATGGCATCCACAATGCGTTTTGGAGAGCTCTTCTTCCACCTTGACAATGACTTGCCTGCAGCAGACAGCAGGACACCTTTAATGTCCACACTAACTGCTGTCTCCTTTCCTGAAGATGGTCACAATTACAGCTTCTCAGGTCCCTGAATATCTTTCTCTTCACAAAGGTGGGAAATTAGGCTGTAAATTTGTGGTAAGTGCCACTGCCAACTTTGAGAACTTCAGCAGGGAAAATCATCTGATCCAAGGTCTTGCTGTTTGTCAGTTGACAATGATCTTTTCAACCTTTTGTTGGTCTGCAGATGGCGAGTCCAAAATTAATATTGTGCTGTGGGATGGAGGTAAAGACTGAGTTGCGGTTGAGGAGTTCTTTGAGGCGAACCTACCAACGGGTGCTAACAGACCTTCTGTCCTTGATAATCTGCATCTATATTAGCTCTTAGAGTGGTGGGCCATATAGTGTTTGAGCCACAGATGGTCTTGACAAGCTAAAGAATCTATGCACATCACGATTTTCAGCTAGTTGCTGAATTAACTGCGATCTTTCCACCCATTTATTCTTTAGGTCACGAGTTTTTTGTTGGACCTCAGCTTTCAGTTGCCTGTAGAGTTGTTTTTTCTCATTTGAAGTGTGATCGAGTTTCCATTCCAAGAAGGCCTTGCGTTTGCGAATAATTAGGTCCTGGATCTCAGGGTCGTTTTCATCAAACCACTCCTGGTGTTTTCTGGTAGAGTCAAGAGCAGTAGCAGAATATTAGGAAGCATGGTGTGAACAGGATCTGTATGTGCAGAGAGCAATGAAGAATCGACCTATCTAAAACAATGCAAAGAGAGGAGAGTTTGAGTACCGGGGCAAATATTGTGACCAGGATAGTACAGTCAGGATACACATGGAAAGTTGAGAGAACTGAGGTACACAACAGATAGAGAAAGTCTACGATGGGAAAAACTCAAGACAGTTAGGCCAAGAACAGAAAGGAGAGGCAAAATCAGCAAAATGTCATGGTGAATTGACCCTGGAGACTGAATGTCCAATGTTTTGCATGACCTAGGCTGACATATGTAACAATTAGAAATATTCCAGGGTTGCCTACATCAGCAGCAGCAAGACATGCCATTTCATCTCTGCAAGCAAACCAAGATCAAGTCTTTAATTACTGGGGATCTGTAGAGCATGGGAAGTCAATGTATGCTTTTCCCAGTTTGAGGTGGAAATCGTGCCAATAGTAGAGATTTATAATTATTTTTCTCTGATAGAGGGAAAGATTTAACACCAAAATAAACTAGAACTTAATTTATTGAAAATCTGAGTGTAATGTCAGAGGAGTAAGAGGTTAGATAATTTACCATAAAATGATGACAAAGAAAAATATCAGTCAAATAAAACTGCAAGATAAAATGCAATCCCATTAAGAATCAGACACAAAACCTTCTGCTGGAACACAAACATCAGATGAGCAGGTGGAGAGGTTGAATCAAACAATTTCAACATGTAACATTTGTTAAATATAATTGTGCCTACACATACTACCAATTTTTGAAAGGTCCATGGATAGATATTTAAACAAATAAGAATCCATGAATATGATGGGCAACATATTTAAAAAATCAGTGCTTGACATTTCCGGAAATAATGCCGTGATTTTTGTGCTACTTACTTCCGCTGTCCTCCTCCACCTCCTCTAACCATACTGTAACTTGCCACAGACTGACCAGACATGCTCCGTCCATCACCTATAACAGCAGTGTGTTAGTGAATAACCACTATTGTTCATCAATAACAAGCATGGAACATTAAAAGCCAGTGAATCACAAATGAAGCGAGGATGGAAGGTGGGTTAAAGAAAAGAAGAAAAAAAAAAAAAACCATTGTGAGAAAGTATGGCACATTAAGAGTTTTCCAGTCCATGACAAGAACTGGGAGTAGCACCAATGTACCAGAGAAAGTGGAGGCAGGAAAGCTGAATAGGGCTCAAAAACAAACATGGACTGAGACAAGTGTAGTTAGGGCACCAACAGATTCCCATGGATATGTATTTTATTTGAAGAAAATCGATGGAGTCAAAAGGATGGTTCAATGTGCGAATGGTCTAGGGGAATGGTGATGGTCTAAACCACCATTAAAGTTAAAGGAAAGGGCATCCATGATCGCCTGGTAAGGGATGAAGATATATAGGGAGAGGATATAATAGTGAAAATGAGATAGATAAGGTCATGAACTGGAAACTGTTAATGTCCCAAAGGCCTTCCAAAATGTTGTGTTTCAAGGAGCAAACAAGGAGAGCTAAAGTAAAGATGAGGTTGATAGAAACATCTTCCATGGAACATGAAGGATAATTCCATAATTTTCACTTTTTATTTCAAATTTCCAGCGTTTCCTGTATATTACTTCTGTATATCATGGCTTATATTCCACGATTATATTTGGCAAAAAGATCAAGAGACTCAAATAGTCAATCAAATGAAGAGAAAAGCACCAAGGGGGATCAATTCCAAACAATTCTTTTAATTTTGTGATGCATTCTCATTTGATTACACCAACTGCACAGATTTACAATTACAAGCAAATGCAATTCTACATTTTACATGATGGAATGCCGAGCCATGCAACACAAAAGCAGGCCCTTCAGCCCAATTTGAACATGCCGATGAGGATGTCTATCCAAGCTAGTTCTATTTCCCTGTGTTTAGCCTATATCCCTCTAAACCTTTTCTATCCATGTTCCTGTAAAATAAATAGCTCAGTTCAGACATACTTCAGGTTATTAATTTACAAATCCTTTATTTTAAATTGATGTTGAATACAGATCAAGTGAAAATCTATTTCCATATTAAGTACAGAGATAAGTTCAAGGAGCAAAATTAGGCCATCCATCCCATCATGTCTACTAGCGCTTCTAGCATGGCTGTTCAATCTTTTCCTCTCAACCCCATTCTCAAACCTTCTCCCCATAGACCACAACACCCTATTAAGATCTAATAAGTAGTGCTGCTTAAGATATCAAATATCAATCCAGTGGACTGAAACTTGCTGGTAACTGCAGGAAGCTTAATCCCAACTGGTGATTTTCTTCCCATCCCCCATTACTCCCAGACTCCCCCACCATGTTAAGACATTTGAAACATCTGCATTGGAGTTTTCCTGACTGATATATTGGGTGACTCGAAGTACGAGTTAAATAATTTCAGGTTACTATTTTTCTTCCAGAATTTATCAATACCACTCCCATCTACTGTTTTGACCATTTCAGACCATTCGATTATTTTTCTCTGATCTTTTTTCTTACATATCATCCCATTTGTAATATAGTTTCTCCTGCAATCCTCCCTTTCTACACTAACAATTTGTCCTTGATCAACATTTGGCCAAGAAAGCACACCAATGCCTCTACTTCCTGAGAAGACTAAGAAAATACAGTATGTCTCCCATGACCCTCACCAACTTTTATAAATTACCTGTAAAAAAATATATTTTTAGGATGCATCATAACTTGGTTTGGCAACCATTCGGCCCAAGTCCACAAGATATTGCAGAGAGTTGTGGATGGAGCCCAGTCAACCACACAGACCGGCCTACCCTCCCTCAATGACTCCATCTACACTTCACACTACCTCAGGAAAGCAACCGAATTAATTATGTTAGATGCTTTCCCGAGGTAATGTGCATTACCAACAGATTCAGGAAAAGCTTCTTCCCCACTGTTATCAAAAGCCAAGTACATAGTCCCGTTTCCCGATCTCCCAATCTACCTCATTGTGACCCTTGCATTTTGTAAAATCTGCATTTTCTGTTGCTGTAACAATATAATATTGTAACCCTTAATTCTGTACTCTGGTATTTTTCTCCTTGCACTACCTGTTGTACTTATGTATGGCTTGAATGTACTAATTTCTAGCATTATTTGACTGGATAGCACATAAACAAGGCTTTTTTCCACTGTATCTCCATATACATGGCACGAATAAACCAGTATCACAAGCTTTCCTTTGTATTCTCTCCCACCAGTTCTTTACTTTATGACATGGCTTACTTCTCCAACTTTCACCAGTTCTGATGTAAAGATGATTTGAACATAATGTTCCTCTTGATACTCCCTTCCCATAACCAGTTTATTGATGAATGAGAACAGTTCATCTGTTTCCCTATAATCCTGCAAGTCATTCTCTTTAAAATTCTCACCAACTCTATTACTTTTCTGATATGTTCTCATGTTTAACTGTATTAAAAAGTAACCAACAGTTGTCAATTGGCCTACCATATCGTTAAGATGTGAAAGGAAACAGCACCCAGAAGAAACCCACAGGGAAAGTATGCAAAATCCATTCAGACAAGAATCAATTTCAGGATCAAACACAGGACCCTGGAGTTGTGAGGCAACAAACATAATTGCTGTATCCCTGTGTCAGCCCATGGCCAATAAACCCACCGACACCTCATAGGTAGATTAGAGGAAATGGCAGTATACAGGGGAAACCAATGTGGTCACCGGGAGAATGTGCAAACTTCACAGAATGCACTAGCTGATAACGGCAACTGATAAACTCCATACAGCACGAGCCACTAGCTTCTGCTACGCATAAACAATGACTTTGGGGAATGAAACGATCAGAAACAAAGATAATTTATTTCTTCACATTAGCCATTAATGAATTTCACCTTGCCAATGGTCCCTTGACATAATTCCGTCGTCCATTATCCCTTGCACGGAACGCTCAGGATATCCATCCATTTTCCGACTATGATCACTGTTCCAGTCTCGATTGCAAGTGCTGAGAACAAAAATTTACACTTCAAATTAAACATTAAAAATAAGAGGGCCAAGTTTTAAGTTGGAGCCTCCACAAATAACAGAAAAGATAGACAGATAATCATCAAATACTGCCCCTAGGTTTTTAAAATCTTTTAGAAGTGTTTCATGAATTCAAATAATTTGTTCTTTCTGAAACTTTGTTCTTTCTGCAACAAGATTAATCATAAATATGTTCAATTAGTAGAGGCAAATCTTGTGGTTTCTGATAACCCAAATAAAATTGAAAAGTTAAATTTAAACACGGATGTGGAAAATGATCACTCTTAGGGAATCGAATCTTCCTGTCACAATAAACTGCAAATATACTATGGTATAGTTCACAAATAATCTTGAGTACTTGTTCCCATGTTAAACCACTGCATGGTCCCTGAAATTAATTGCTATTCTGCCCAAAAGTGGTCCCCTGGTTCCGCAAGTCCAAAGAGTGAAGTGATGGTAGGACAACTGAAGTTGGTAAACATCACAGGAAACAAGGCCAATGCTGAATGGAATTTGGCATCAAAGTTAACACAGAGATCTTGAACAATTCTTTGAGATAGTGAGATGGACACAAAAATCTGGAGTAATTCAGGGGTCAGGCAGCATCTCTGGAGCAGAGGAATATGTGATGTTTCAGGTCGAGACCCTTCTTCAGTCTGAGAGTCAGGGGAAAGGGAAACGAGAGATATAGAACAAATTAATAAAGATATGCAAAAAAGTAACAATGATGAAGGAAAGGGTCCATTGTTGGCTGTGGGCTAGTTGATGACAAGTTACACAGGCAATGAAACTCAACATTAGTAAGATGACAAGGGTGGGGGAGGGACGGAGACAGGGGTGGGGGGGGGGGGGGAATGCAAGGGTTACTTGGAGTTACAGAAATCAATATTCATACCGCTTCTTAATTCTACTGTGATTTAAACCAGGTTGATCTTGAAGAGCGGGAATTCGAAACCAAGAACCTTCCTTAAACTAATTTTAGTACTTTCACTAATATCCCAGCTGCCATTATTATGGATATGATTGGCTGGTATGGTGCAACATCAAAGCATTCTTAGAGGACAAACACTTTGCAGTGAGTATCACACTATGCAAAGATTTAGAAGCAAAATGACATTGTTTACCTTTCATAAGGCTTATCGTAAGCCCTTTCAGAGGGCCTTTCGAAAGGCCTTCTCGCAGACTGTTCATAATGCATCGCTCGGAACAGTTTTTCCTTCTCTTGATGTATTAGCTCCAGTTCTCGTCTCCTCTCCTGTATGAAAAAAACATGCCATGTGTCATTGTAACAAACGTATAGTTTATGTGCAAGCAGCTTGCAATCACATAATTATCAGCTGACACTTGTTTCTAGCTCAACTTGAGCTAGACCAAATTATAGTATCTAAATGGAGTCTTAAAACTTTTAGAAATATTAGCACATGAGTAATTTTAAAATGCTTATTCACAACATGGTCAGTTTTTTAAGTGTCATCAGTTAAAGGTGCTTGTATTTGAACACTTCTAAAGGACATTTGGAGGGGCACGGTGATGCAGCGACAGAGCTGCTGCCTTATAGCGCCAGAGCCCCAGGTTCGATCCCGACTACAGGTTCTTGTCTGTACAGTGTTTGTACTTTCTCCTCATGACCTGCGTGGGTTTTTTTCTGGGTGCCCCGGTTTTCTCCCACACTCCAAAGACGTACAGGTACGTAGGTTAATTGGTTTGGCATAATTGTAAATTGTCCCTAGTGTGTGTGTGTAGGATAGTGTAAGTGTCCGGGAATCGCTGGTCGGCACGGACTCGGTGGGCCGAAGGGCCTGTTTCCGTGCTGTATCTCTGAACTAAAAACTAAATCTGCTCCATCAGATTCCTCAAACAATCATTTTGATAAGTTATTCAGACACCTTAGTATGACAATCACAATCTTTCTCAAACATTTCTTAATGAGGAATATTTTGCACTGTTCCAAACTGATTGAACAGACACAGAATCTGCAATTCAGCAGGCTGAGCTGATTCTGAGGGCGTCAGAGTCATACAGCATGGACTCAGACCCTTTGGTCGAACTCAGCCATGTCATCCAACATCCCACATCTAAGCTAGTCCCATTAGCCCGAATTTAGCTCTAGCCTTTCCTATGCATAGTAAACGTTTTAGGTCAAAACACAGCATCAGGACCTAAATGTCAACTGTTCCTTTCCGACAATGCGGCTGACCCAAGATTCTCCTGCAGTTTGTTTGTTGCCCCAACTCAGTATTTATTCTCACTCTAATCTCAGGCAATTGCTTCAATTTATAACATTTTGTTAGTTTACATGCAGTTATGCATTTAATTACCTTAGCTATTATTTATAGATATGTTATGACAATCCAATCTGAAATTTAGTTTATTTACCTCTTCTACAAGCAACCTCTCTCTCTCCAGTGTCTCTCTCCAGTTCCTCTCTCTTTCAAGTCGCATCCTCTCAATTTGCAGTCGCTCTCGTTCCCTCTCCAGAATTTGACTACCTTCCCGTTCCCATCGGCTTTCTCGAGTCGACACATCTCGTTCTCTGGAGACAGCACTTGAGTTTCTTGGAGGTTTGCAAAATAAAAGTTAGTCACTTGCTTCATCAATTCCCTGCTAGATTTGAAACTATTTTGTCCAACTCCACTGCATTGCACTTAGCCACCTCCATTTCTTCTTTAAAAGCAGATATTCATTTATTTTGTCTTAATATTAATTGAATTAGTGAGATTTTTTAATAACTGCATCTTCTAAATTTACAATGACCCCCTTGGTGACCTGCCTTCCTTGGTCTATTTTAAAACCTAGGTGATTGCTGACCAGAAGAATCCAGGAAGAAGTTTTATACCATGTTCTTGTAGCCCTTATCAAACAGTTTCATTATCTTAACAGTGATATCTTGGCTGTCTGCATATTCAATAACTTCAATTTCTGCTGCATGGGATGGAGGACCCTTTGATCTACTATGTTTTCTTGGAATTAACCTCTAAACTAAACTTCAGTGCCCTCCATAACGTTTGGGACAGACCCATCATTTATTTATTTGTTAAAGAAGGAACTGCAGATGCTGGAAAATTGAGGGTACACAAAAGGCTGGAGAAACTCAGCGGTGCAGCAGCATCTAAGGAGCGAAAGAGATAGGCAACGTTTCGGGCCGAAACCCTTCTTCAGACTGATGGGAGGTGGGCGGGGAGAAGAAAGGAAACAGGAGGAGGAGGAGCCCGAGGGCTGAGGGAGAGGTGGGAAGGGGAGGAGACAGCAAAGGTTAACAGAATTGAGAAAATTCAAATGTTCAAGCCCAGAGGATGTAGACTCCCCAAGCGGAATATGAGGTGCTGATCCTCCAATTTGCGGTGCTGTTCACTCTGGCCGTGGAGGAGGCCCAGGACAGAGAGGTCAGATACGGAATGGGAGGGGGAGTTGAAGTGCTGAGCCACCGGGAGGTCGGGTTGGTTATTGCGGACCGAGCGGAGGTGTTTGGCGAAACGATCGCCAAGCCTCCGCTTGGTCTCACCGATATAGCTCAGCTGGCATCTAAAGCAGCGGATGCAGTAGATGAGGTTGGAGGAGGTGCAGGTGAACTTCTGTCGGACCTGGAAGGACTGCTTGGGTCCCTGAAAGGAGTGGAGGGGGGAGGTAAAGGGACAAGTGTAGCATCTCTTGCGGTTGCAAGGGAAAGTGCCCGGGAAAGGGGTGGAGCGGGAGGGAAGGGAAGAATTGACAAGGGAGTTGCGGAGGGAGCAGTCTTTGCGGAAGGCAGACGGGGGGGGGGGGGGGGGGGGGGGGGAGATGGGAAGATGTGGCGAGTGGAGGGGTCACGTTGGAGGTGGCAAAACTGGCGGAGGACTATGTGTTGTACGAGCCGGTTGGTGGGGTGAAAGGTGAGGACCAGGGGGATTCTGCCCTTGTTGCGAGTGGGGGAAATGGGGAGAGAGGGCAGTGTTGCGGGGTATGGTGGAGACCCTGGTGCAAGCCTCATCTATGGTGGGGGAGGGGAATCCCCGTTCTCTGAAGAATGAGGACATTTGTGATGACCGGGTGTGGAACACCTCATCCTGGGAGCAGATGCGGCATAGATGGAGGAATTGGGAATAGGGGATGGAGTCCTTACAGGAAGCAGGGTGGGAGGAGGAGTAGTCCAGGTAGCTGTGGGATTCAGTTGGTTTGTAGTGGATGTCGGTCAGGAGTGTATCACCTGCAATAGAGATGGTGAGGTCAAGGAATGGTAGGGAAGTTTATTTATTTGCCTCTGTACTCCACAATTTGAGATTTGTAATAGAAAACATCACATGTGGTTAAAGTGCACATTGTCAGATTTTAATAAAGGCCATTTTTATACATTTTGGTTTCACCATGTATAAATAGAATTACAGCAGTGTTTATACACAGTCCCCCCCATTTCAGGGCACCACGGTGGTTGGGACACAGCAATGTCAGGTAAATGAAAGTAGTTTTTTGTTGCATCTCCTTTACATTCAATGACTGTTTGAAGCCTGCAATTCATGGACATCACCAGTTCCTGGGTCTCTTCTCTGGTGATGCTCTGCCAGGCCTGTATTGCAGCCTTTAGCTTATGCTTGTTTTTACCCATTTTTTAGCTTTGAAAACTCATTTGTTGCTTCAGCAGTTTGTTTGGAATCATTGTCTTGTTGTAGAATGAACCGCCGGCCAATGAGTTTTGAGGCATTTGTTTGAGCTTGAGCAGATAGGATGTGTCTATACACTTCAGAATTAATTATGCTACTAGCATCAGCAGTTGTATCATCAATAAAGTTAAGCGAGCCAGTATCTTTGTGTTAAATCTTATTGTGTATTTTGTGTTCTTTTTAATTGTATTGCTGCTGGTAAATTCATTTCACTGCACCTTCGGGTGTATGTGACGAATAAAACTGACTTTGACTTTGTGTACCATGTGAAAATTTACAGTTAAGGAGCATTCTTCAAACAAAATGGTACTACATTCAATTCTAAGAAGAACCAATTTATTCCGAGGGGAATTAATCTTTGGAACTCTACTTCACGGTCCTTTGAGACAGACAGCCTTTGAATACTTAAAGCAGGAGTAGTTCGATAGCTGATTAGTAGGGACGCAAACAATTACAAAAGGTAGAAAGGAAAGAAATTTGAGGTTACTATTACCTCAGCAAAAACTTCAGGTTTCGAGTGAACTATTCCTACTCTGTAGTATATGTACTCCTGCATGGTTATAATTGAGCTCAAATGTTGAGGAATAGCACCTCATTTTCCATCCAGCCTTTCAGACTCAATATCAGATTATGTAGCTGCAGGTAACTTGTTATCTCCATCCTTAACAGAGCTGGCCATTCTTGCTGCAAATCCTTTGTTTGGCACATCAGAACTGATTTTCTCTATATTAGCAGACCCTGACCTGTTCGGCATGTTCCACAGAGCTGCTATTTGAAGCAGCTTATACGCTGTTATTTGCTCTCCAACTGCCCCATTTGACCAGAGGACTAATCCCACAGCAACCCTAGTCTCATTCTAACACAGATATTCTCCTCCCCATCCCCAATCGTTTCTGCAACTTAACATTTTCTTACCCAGATCAGGAGGGCTTTTGACCCAAAATGTTCAGTCCATTTCTCTTTCCAGGATGCTACCTGACTTGCTAAACTTCATAAGGATACTCTATTACATAAATGTTCCCCCCATTTTAAACAGCGCATCTCAAGATGTTACAAAATGTATTTATATAAGCATTAAAAGTTAGATATATTCTCCTATTCCAGGTATCTATACCTTTTAAGATGCAGTAATTGTACCCACCTGTATCTCTCAAATTCTTTCCGTCTGCTCCGATGCCGATCCCTTTCTCTCCTTTCTATAAGTTCTTGAAAGGACATAACATCTCTTCCTCTATCTCTGCTGCGAGATCTTCTTTGACGATTTCTGGACCCTGTCTGTTTTATCCATCCCCCCAAAAAAAAGGTATTAGAACTAGTCAAAGGCATCAGAAAACAAACTAGAATTGCCACACAGTTTGCTTTGTTGGCACATTAACATAGTGTACATCATCTGGATCATGGCTAATGAACAACATGTTATACACACCACTTCACTAGCTTTACAATCCTATGAAATATTGGAGTTTATGTATTTCAAGCCAACCATAGTACAAGAATATTTAAGGTAATACCCTGATCAGCTGTAATATTGCGATGAAGAAAGCCCATGTCAAACTTATGAACAAATCAACAAAGCAAAAAAATAAATATTAGGAGAAAGAAATGTATAAAAGAACCAATAGAAGAAATCACCTCCAGCTACTTCAGACCACACCAATTCTTAGGAGAATGGGAAGAATAAGAAAGATTTGGATAAGATTAGAGTAAAAATGGGTGCTTGATTGTCAGCACAGACTCAGTGGACCAAAGGTCATGCTTCCAAGCTGTCTCTCTCCACAACTCTGAACACATGTAGCCATCACAGCAGTCATCTCTGTTCTAACCAATTCCTTCCAGTAACCCTCCATTTTATCTTCCACAAAAGGCTATATTCAACCTCTGAATACCAAGGGGATAATATCAAAAAACAATTAATGCTGGCCTTCAGCTTCCAACAGTAAAGTCGCACTGTCTTCTCAATTGCATGATTACCGAGTGAGAATGCTATTATGTCTCAGGGTGCAAAAATCATGAATGACTAGCACCACTGCCACCTTTTAAATGACAGGCACAAGACAGTTTACTCAAAGTCAGTTATAGCTATGAAAGCACAAACATTGTTGGTTCCAAAGTTTGATGATTCCTTTATACAAGACAGTTAATTGGAAACAACCCATGTTAACAATTCACAATTCAATTCCAGAAATGGCCTCAATATGGCCTCATACTAATATACAGTTTACTCCCTTCAAACCATAACGTTTTGAGTTTAGCTGCAGCAACTGACGACAGGTAATTCTCATGCTCAGAGACCTACCCATCTCCTCTCTCGATTTCTCTCTGTATCTTGAATTCCTAGAGAAAAAGAAAAGGTTTTGATTGACATCTCACTTTAACAGATGTTCTTACTATGCAGAAAATATGAAACACATAATTTGCCAGAATATTGCATAACATTCCTTTTACCTTTAGGGGTTGCAGTCAAAACTTGAAGAGCTTCAAATTAATATAACCTCACATTAAAAACACGTATTTGTTATTACCGCTGAAATCTGAGGATAGGGATAGACTTTGGCATTACTGCACTTATTGATAATATTTGACTGCACGAAGTTGATACAGACTAAATTATACATCAAGAGACAGGGCAATAAAGGTAGGCAAAAACACATGTAAGTGTCAAGTAATGTACTTTGACTTGGAAGGATAAGGGAGGCTTGAACTAGATAGAGTAAGATGCTAAGTGGGGTGTTGAAACACACACCCTTAATGAAAATGAATAAAAATAACAATTAAATACACATGGCTTTGTTTATAGAGAAATGTTGTTCAAAATTAAGTTGCACTAAATCTTCTTTCATTCAGCTTCGGCCATATATGGACACAATTACTTTATACCACCATTCCATCCCTGTCACTGTAATTCCCTACCATGCTGCTCTTTGCCTCAGTGACTGCTATGGTTCAATAAGTATCTCTGCAATACATTCTCAAGAGTGATAAGGATAAATAATGGGCTCTGCAAAGGCATTTGTCTCACAAAAGAAAAAGTCCTAAACACAATTATCAATTTTAATAGCAATAGTTTCTAAGAATGAAAATGTCCACTGAAGAGAAAAGATTGGGATGAAAAAACTACTAAACTAAAACAAACAAACAAATCTGCTGCTTTTTTACCCCCTCTTTTTGCGCTTGATGGCTATTCAATTTGGGAGAGAACTAATTACACTGAAGCATCAAGCAATAGAAATAAAATATTGGACCATGCTGGTGTTTGGCGTTAAATAAGTCCATGTTACATAGGTCTTAATCTCAATATTAGATCATAATATTGATTATCTAATCAATATTGAAAATGACTGATTTTTTAAAATCAATGCATAAATAATACAAGTTCTCCTTTTGGAAGACAAGAAACCAAAATGCAAAAATTAAAATAAGAGAAAGACCATTTAACACTGATAACAGGAAGCATTTTCTCAAACAGAATAATGAGTGGATATCAGGAATCATTTGAAAATCTCCACCAATTTTTACTTTATACAAAGGTATTGAGTATATGATGGAAAATTGAATTTAGAGATACAACTTGCCAACCGAGTGACGTCAGCAATTGCTGCCTTGCCAACAGTCTGTCTGTCCCTTTCTTCTTTTACTCATCCCAGTTTGGCAAAAGAATAAATCAGGGAAGGTAGTGCATCCGTGGATAACAAGGAAAATCAAAACTAAAGATGAAGCATACAAATTAGCCTGAATAAGCAGCCTACCAGAGGACTGGGAGAAATTCAGCAGAAGAGGACAAAGTGCTTAATTAGGAACGGGAAAATAGATTATGAAAGAAAACTGCAGGGAACATAAAACAGACTGCAAAAGTTTTTATAGATATGTGAAGAGAAAAAGGCTAGTTAAAACAAATGTAGGTCCCTTGCAGTCAGAAACAGGTGAATTGATCATGGGGAACAAGGACATGGCAGACCAATTGAATAACTACTTTGGTTCTGTCTTAACTAAGGATGACATAAATAATCTGTCGGAAATAGCAGGGGACCGGGGGTCAAATGAGATGGAGGAACTGAGTGAAATCCAGGTTAGCCGGGAAGTGGTGTTAGGTAAATTGAATGGATTAAAGGCCGATAAATCCCCAGGGCCAGATAGGCTGCATCCCAGAGTACTTAAGGAAGTATCCCCAGAAATAGTGGATGCATTAGTGATAATTTTTCAAAACTCTTTAGATTCTGGAGTAGTTCCTGAGGATTGGAGGGTAGCTAATGTAACCCCACTTTTTAAAAAGGGAGGGAGAGAGAAAACGTGGAATTACAGACCAGTCTAACATCGGTAGTGGGGAAAATGCTAGAGTCAGTTATTAAAGATGGGATAGCAGCACAGTTGGAAAGTGGTGAAATCATTGGACAAAGTCAGCATGGATTTATGAAAGGTAAATCATGTCTGACGAATCTTATAGAATTTTTCGAGGATGTAACTAGTAGAGTGGATAAGGGAGAACCTGTGGATGTGTTATATCTGGACTTTCAGTAGACTTTCGACAAGGTCCCACATAAGAGATTAGCATACAAACTTAAAGCACACGGTATTGGGGGTTCAGTATTGATGTGGATCGAGAACTGGCTGGCAGACAGGAAGCAAAGAGTAGTAGTAAGCGGGTCATTTTCAGAATGGCAGGCAGTGACTAGCGGGGTACCGCAAGGCTCAGTGCTGGGACCCCAGCTATTTACAATATATATTAATGATCTGGATGAGGGAATTGAATGCAACATCTCCAAATTTGCGGATGACACGAAGCGAGGGGGCAGTGTTAGCTGTGAGGAGGATGCTAGGAGGCTGCAAGGTGACTCGGATAGGTTGGGTGAGTGGGCAAATGTATGGCAGATGCAGTATAATGTGGATAAATGTGAGGTTATCCACTTTGGCGGCAAAAACAGGGGGGTAGACTATTATCTGAATGGTGGACGATTAGGAAAAGGGGAGATGCAACGAGATCTGGGTGTCATGGTACACCAGTCATTGAAAGTAGGCATGCAGGTGCAGCAGGCTGTGAAGAAAGTAAATGGTATGTTGGCATTCATAGCAAAAGGATTCGAGTACAAGAGCAGGGAGGTTCTACTGCAGTTGTACAGGGTCTTGGTGAGGCCACACCTGGAGTATTGCGTACAGTTTAGGTCTCCTAATCTGAGGAAATACATTCTTGCCATAGAGGGAGTACAGAGAAGGTTCACCAGACTGATTCCTGGTATGGCAGGACTTCCATATGAAGAAAGACTGGATAGACTCGGCTTGTACTCGCTGGAATTTAGGAGAATGAGGGGGGGGGATCTTATAGAGACTTACAAAATTCTTAAGGGGTTGGACAGGCTAGATGCAGGAAGATTGTTCCCGATGTTGAGGAACTCCAGAACAAGGGGTCACAGTTTAAGGATAAGGGGGAAGTCTTTTAGGACCGAGATGAGATGATCATTTTTCACACAGAGAGTGGTGAGTCTGTGGAATTCTCTGCCACAGAGAGTAGTTGAGGCCAGTTCATTGGCTATATTTAAGGAGGAGTTAGATGTGGCCCTTGTGGCTAAAGGGATCAGGGGGTATGGAGAGAAGGCAGGTACAGGATACTGAGTTGGATGATCAGCCATGATCATATTGAATGGCGGTGCAGGCTCGAATGGCCTACTCCTGCACCTATTTTCTATGATTCTATGATTGTTTGTATGTGTTAAATGTATGTTATTAGTGTTATTTATGTAGTTGTGTGTCTTGTTGCTTTTATTTTTAGTATGGCTGTATGGTAATTCGAATTTCACTGTACCTTGCAGGGCTCTCGCTTAACTTTTTTTCCCTGTTGCCAGCCGGGCAACCTCGATAGCTTTTTAGGTTGCCAAATAACAGTTTAGGTGGTCAGTGAAGACGGTTTGCATGACGCGTGCGATAATGTGCTCGGACGAAGTGTGTAGTTATCAGTCGGAATTATGCTCAATGAAGCATTCACATATTATGTTCAAGAAGGAACTGCAGATACTGGAAAATCGAAGGTAGACAAAAGTGCTGGAGAAACTCAGCGGGTGCAGCAGCATCGATGGAGCGAAGGAAATAGGCAACGTTTCAGGCCGAAACCCATCAGTCTGAAGAAGGGTTTCGGCCCGAAACATTGCCTATTTCCTTCGCTCCATAGATGCTGCCGCATCCGCTGAGTTTCCCCAGCACATTTGTCTACATTCACATATTATTTCTGCTTCAAATAACTCACAAACTAAACATATTCACCAATCAAGACATGATATATACCACAGGATGAATGGTGGGGGGGGGGGGGGGGGGGGGGGGAGATCAGTACGGGATGCATATGGGGGATCAGTACGGGATGCATGAGGGGATCAGTACGGGATGCATGAGGGGATCAGTACGGGATGCATGAGGGGATCACTACAGGATGGATGGAAAGATCTGTGCAAGGTAAATGGAGGGTGGATCAGTACAGGATGAATGGGATGAACAGTGCCGTATGAATGGGGCGGGAGAAGTGCAGGATGGATGATAAGGAGGGGCGGGGGTCAGCATAGGATGAATTGGGGGACCAGTGTAGGATGGATGGGGGGGGGTTGGCAGTAGAATCAATGCAGGATGATAAATAAATTAGGGGGAGGGGTAGATGGGGAGGGGAGCACAGGGGATGTCAGTGAGGACTGAATAGAGGAGGGAATGGGGATCAGTGTGGGATGGAGAGGAGGGCGTACGAGAGAGAGAGAAGGGGGGCATAAGGGCAGAGAAGGTGGGGAGGGAGGAAGGACATCGCTCCTCAGACAACATCCTGCCTTGGCCGTCCCTGTCCAACGCCAAAGTGCCGCCGCCTCCTCGTCACCGCCTCCCCTCCTCCGCCAGCCAAGAGGAAGGTGCGGGGCCGAGCGGTGCATCTCAAAGATCCTATAGCTATGGGATCTTTGGTGCAGCTGCTTCAGATAGCAGAAGGAGTCCTTCCTCTCCCTCCCTCGCTCCCTCCCTCCTCGGCGTGAGAGAGGGGTTGTTTTGAAAGCGCCGTTATCAGGGCGATAGCAGCCGCTGATGGCAAATCCGCAAAAGGTGCTTTCAAAACAACCCCTCTCGCACGCTGAAGCCGGGAGGAGGGAGGGAGGGAGAGGGAGGTCTCCTTCCACCGGGTGGGGTGCGGGAGGCGGCGGCGGTGGAGCCGCTGTCGTGGCCGCTGCTGCCGCTGTTCGGGGCCCGTCATTCGCTCCGACCCATCATCACCATGCACCTAGTATCTTTGCCCCGCAATCAAAGATGCTAGAGGAATACAGCCGCCGACACGAAACGCCACGTTCCTATTCGCCAGAGATGCTGCCTGACCCACGGAGTTACTCCAGTTTTTTTGCATTTACCGGTATAAACCAATATTTGGGTGCCAAGCCGGGCCAAATGAGTTGGCGTTTAGGTTGCCCGGCAGCACTTTCTGTGGTCAATGGCACCCGGGCAACCGCTAATTTTGAGCCATGCCTTAATTGGTACATGCGACAATAAACTAACCTTGAAGCAGGCCCTTCGGCCCACCAAGTTCACTCCATCCATTGATTACACTAATTCTTTGTTATGCCATATTTGCATCCACTCCCTACACAATCGGCGCAAGTTATAGCAACCATTTATAACCTACAAACCACACGTCTTTGGGATGTGGGAAGAAACCGAAACACTCGGAAGAAACATGCAGTCACAGAGAGAATGTGCAAACTTCGCACAGAAAGCACTGGAGGCCAGGATGGTCTCCGGTACGGAGGCAGCAGCTTTACCAGCTGCCGTCCTGATTTATACTGAGGTACACATTATTCACAAGGTAACTAAATGTCAAACAAACCCGAGGGTCTAAACGCCTTGTTCTTGTATTTCAGTTATGTCTTTTACTGGAAGCAAATTGGAGTCTTCAATCAATAATGAAGTTTCATTGCAGCATAAAATGCCAACTCAGCCATCATTGCTCATATACTTTTCTTTCAGGTTTCCTTACTTGAGTATGGTGTGCCCCCAAAATCCTTTGCCCATCTTCTGCCTTTTCTCCCATACATTTTTCTGCCGTTGCCTTCATTGTCCTTTCTGTTCCCACTTTTTCGAGTGACTGATGACCTGGAATACACTCAAATTATTAGATCAAGCCTCACTAATTTCACAGATATACTCTTCATTCTTGACTACAGTATTTCATGTGCAGTTTGTGCTTATTTACTATTTCACAGCAGGATAGAAGTGACCTTTATTTAATCACAAAGTCAAGTTAGGCAACTTGTAGACATGCAGGAGTCAGACAAAGGGCCCATCTCTGTACTGTGCTGCGCCACGTATAACAAACCTGAAGTGAACCAGCACTAATCCCCAAGGTAGCCTGTGAGTCACAGTCTACCAATCAAAAACAACCCTCCAGTATCACACTGCTCTCTATTACCAAGGCATTTGTAACTTCAATTTGCCAACTTGTCTTAGGTCCCCTGGCCTCCAGCTTTTTGGACCAACTTTTGATGTAGGACCCTGTCAAAGGGCTTACTGAAGTCCACATCAACCAGATCAATCACACTGTCCTCTTCAAAGTATTCAGTTAGAGTTATCGTCTATTCTTGCCATCTCTCAAAATGATTCCACGATACAGTTCCACTTCCTCATACATGTGCTGATATCTTCACTAAATGTGTGAGATTAGACAGGTCCTATCAGCCATTTAAATGATGTCAGGTCTTGAAGTTAACAGTCAAATAACTACAAATCAGGTCACTAACAGCACAAAGACAAATAGCTTGCTGATTTCTTTGTATTGTAATTAAGGGTGCACTGGCCAATAAAACATCCCACTTTGCCAAAGCTGCATAAATGGTGCAGTTATATATAAAGGTGCAGTGGCCAAGAAAGCTGGTCAATGCTGCATACAATTACATTGATCTGTCATGGTTGAAATGATTACTGCATAACACACTTCATGAAACTAGAACAGATACATCCAATGAAATATAAAGCAGCCACATTTGCTGTAGGTGAGGTAATGAATTATAACTAATGTACCTTTAGTTAACGAGGGCATCAGGGACAAGCCAGTGAACTACAAGACGGTGAGCCTGCATCATGGTGAGTAATTTACTGGAAGGGATTCTGAGACAGAATTTCTTTGTATTTGGAAAAGCAAGGACTGATTAGGGATAGGCGTAGCAGTCTGGTCCAGTACATGCTGGCCAATGGGACACAAAATTGGCTTGGTGATAGGAGGCATGGTGTGGTAGTGGAAGGTTGATTTTCAGATTGGAGGTCTAATAATTGGTGTGCTGCAGGGATCGATGATGGGATCCTTTCTTTTATATGCAAATCTAAGTGACATTACACCAAAATTGGTGGATTAGTAAAGGTGGTTTCCAACGGTTACAATCGGATACAAACCAACTAGGAAAATGGGCAAAGGAATATCAAATGGCATTTAAACCAAGTGCACGGATGCATTTTGGAAAGTTAAACTAAGGTCGAACATTTGCAGTAAATGACATGACCCGGGGAGTGTGGTTGAATAGACACTAAGGGGTACAAGTACCCTGATATTGGCAACACAAGCAGAAATGTTGGTAAAGAGGGTACTTGGCAAGCTGACAAGCAATAGGTGGATCCAGGTGGAGTGGTTGAGTGGCAGATGAAATTGGTGGAGGGAAGGGTGGAGATGGACAGAAATTGGGAGATAAAAACAGCCGCAAGTTTTGGAATCTAATAAGAAAGAGTGAAACCAAGAAAGGGAAGGAAAGTGGGCAGATGGAAATTGTGGAGGCGGGGATCGCGTGGGGGATGGTCTATTCGGGTAGGGGAAAGAACCCAATTGAAAGGGGTATAGGGAGGGGGTCAGAAAGGAGGGCTAGTGTGAGAGTGCCTGGATAGATCAGAAGGAGATACAATGGAACAGAGGTGGATAACAGGTCACCTGAAATAGGAGTATTCAATGTTCACCATTATGTTGCCTGGATTGGAGGGCTTGAGTTACATGGAGTGATTGGATAGGCAGAGTCATTTTTTTCCCCTGGTGCAAAGGAAGACATGATAGATGTATACAAAATTATGATGCAGATATAGGGAAGATAGCCAGTGTCTATTTCCCAAGCTAAGGATGTCTAATGCTAAAAGAAAAGTCTGTTAAAAAAGTCTCCTAATTTGGGGAAGAACATCCTTGTGATTGAGGGCGGACATCCTTGTGATTGAGGGCAGTGCAGAGTAGATTGATCCCTGGGATGGCGGGACCACAATATGGATTTAAGCGAGAGTTGGATAGAGCTCTAGGGGCTAGTGGAATCAATGGATATGGGGAGAAGGCAGGCACAGGTTATTGATTGGGGACGATCAGCCATGATCACAATGAATGGCGGTGTTGGCTCAAAGGGCCGAATGGCCTCCTCCTGCACCTATTTTCTATGATAAATAGGTTTAAGATGATAGGTTTACATAGATCTGGAGCAGATTTTTCACAAGTACTTTGTATGTGGAATGAGCTTCCAAAATTGGTGGTGGAGGCAGGAACAGTAACTATATTTCATACAGACATCTAGAGTCTAGACAGTTACTTGAATGAACACGACAAAGATGGATATGGAATTAATACAGGCAAATTTCACTAGTATAGATAGGCATTACGATTGGCATAGACATGCTTATCAAATGGTGTGTTTGTATGCAGGATGATTTTACATTTATGTCAAAGTCTTTTAGTCAAATCAAAATGAAAACAAAGAGAATGACCTCGGATTTAGGAATGGTATTACAGGAATTTGCAACTAATGAGAGAGGAGACCTTAATAACTGACAAACAGACGCAACCCAGGATTTGCACAATGGATGAATACAAAGGAATAAGAAAAGGCAGAGCATGTGAGCAAAGGAGCACTCTCCTACATTCAGACTGAACAAAGAATTTGCAGGAAAATTGCCTCTATTCAACTATGGGGTTGCTGCACTACTTGATCAAGGATAATAAATGTGGGTAATTAATATCATTGAAATATCTGCAACAGAAGATGTTTGACTGACACCAAAGAGATATTGATCACAGCTGCTTACTTATCTCTGGAGTAATCTCCATCATTCCCACTTTTTGGGCTGATATTTGCTTTGGAGAGCGCGTCGACATTTTCTCCTTTCTGCTCTGTACGCTTCTTACAGCTAGGTTCACTTTTAGCCTAAGGATATCAACATAAAGACTTTAAAGTGGTATTGTAATGAGTTATTCATGTACATCACATTCATTACCTAATCCTTGAATGATCCAATAATCAGGGGAAGAGAATCCCAAATTCCATACATAACATGAGCCCCATTTACACTTTATCTATTAATATTCCTAAAATCCTCAGATGTTTACTCATTCCTGTGAGGCTCAACTGTCACCTGGACAAAACCTAATGGATATGGCCTCCATTATTACCCTTTCTTAAGAAAGTTGAAATAGCCAAATTCCTAATCTTTATAATGAACCACAAATAAATAATTGAACCTCATTGTACTCTTGTGCATTATAATTACATTTAATCTGTTGAGATTCTTAATGTTTATTTCTGTTGACGAATTCTTTGTTTATAGAAAAACTTAAAACCACAAATTGAAATGAAAATGATCGGAAGAGTCATAGTGCGTCGATTACTACTGACAAAATTGCTCATCAAATTATTGAGTATCCTCAACACGAGTATTTATTTCAAGCCTATTCCTTGAATTTTCCAATTGACCACTGACATGGATGACGCATTAATTGGACAATTTCCTACTGAGATGGGCCAGTTGTCTAAGATTTACAGTTCTCAATATCCTGGCTTCCGCATGCTGAGAAGAGAAGCATTTTCCTTCCTTACTAAATAAAATTAGCTCTAGTAACCCTCTAATGGGTTAATTAAATAACTTGGTCTCTTGCAGCTATTAGCACAAAACCCACTAGATGCCTCTAAGCAAGCAAATTGGAACTGAAGAACATTGCAGAAGCTGCAAAGTAAATATCACCAAATGTATGTGGAATTTGACTCCAGAGGCTATAACTGCAATAATAAGAAGCATGTAACATTAAGCACAGGGAATTAAGCTTTGGGAATAGAGAGTCATGCATGCCATTACCTAGCCTAATGCCAATATGTAAATTCTCAGACTTTTTTTTGTCTACTCATTTTCTTCAGGATCAAATTGATGCATGAAACATTTTAGTAACAATGTCATATAATTACACCAGGAGTACGCCTCTCCAGTAACATATCACATAACTTGAAACAGTTGTATAAATAGTTGTCAAATTACTGTTCTCAACATGCTTGATTAACAATTCCCATTGATAAATAAACAACTCACCATTTCGACAGTGATAGTTTGTCCATTTAGTTCAGACTGATTCAAGGATGAGATGCATTCTGTTGCATTCTCGGGTACCAACATGGTTATGAATCCATAGCAGCGTGCACCAGGGTTACGAGCATCTGTTACGACTTTTGCACATATCACCTGTATATATTCCATTTATTGACGTTAAATGGTACTTGTTTTCATAGAATATTCACATGCAACATTTTCAATATTTAGACACATTTGTTGTAAACAAGCAGCTGTGTCAAGGTTTCTACATAGCCTATACGATAAGAAGAACTACATACAGTAATATCAATCTATTTACTGTAAATCATTTTGGGACTTCCTGAAAATGTGAGATATTGTTACAAGCCCCGTTCCCATCAACTGCGTCAATCCTAATGATGTAAAAAATAATTCTCCGCTCTTACCTTGCCATATTTACTGAAGAGATTCTTCAAGTCGGATGCCCTGGTAGTGGAGGACAGACCACTCACCCAAAGGTTCGTGCCTGTAGCATCCGAGGATTTACTGGAACCAGGTTCACCTGAATTGTAAATTGGTCTCATTAATTATAAAACTGCACAGTAAAGACTAGACACAGATAATTGGAGAAAATTATTTCTTCAGTAATACAGTAAACCTTAATTGTAACAGCCTTTAGGTGGTTGGGGGGGGGGGGGGGGTGTGGTGGTGTTAATATTGCCAGTTGTCAGCTATAACAGAGTAAGATATTATCATTGTATGTCGTTGAAACATGGAACTGCAGATGGCGGATAATACACAAAAGGTGTTCTTTTAGGGTGAAATAACACAAGGTGCTAGAGTAACTCCGCAGGTCAGGCAGCATCGCTGGAGAACGTTAATAGATGATGTCGGAACCCTTCGTCAGACTGATTCCGTTTGCTGAGCTACTCAAGCACTTTTTGTCGTTTCACCTTAAAATTAGGCACCGTTGCCATTGGTCTGCAAGCTCTTCATTACTGTTTGACATGGCTGTTGTTGCAGCTCACGTTGTAGACCCTAGCCAGCAGCGTTTTCGTCAGGCCGCTGCCACTGACAGGACGCGCTCGTTGACCGTGAGGCTCCCTCTCCTCTCACCCTTCACTTTGTCTGCCCCCCCGCCACTTCCTTTCTTCTCCCCTGCAGTTGCCGACATCTTCCAAGGTGGAGTATGTCAGGAACTTTGGGGGAGAAGGAGGCAGTAGTGGTAAGGGGGGTGGGGGGAAAGGCAGATTTGCCAGAGCGACAGGAGGAGGAGGAGGAGATGATAGCAGTGGAAGGTTGAGGGGGAAAATAAGGCCAAATGAAGCAGTAGCTGGTGAGAGGGGAGGTAGGCTCATGGTGACTGAGCATGACGTCGGTGGCCCGAAGAAAACATTGTTCCAAGGGGCTACAAGCTGAGCCACAACAATTAGACCGTGCAGTGGATGAAGAAAGGGTCACTGGTGCATCTTGCAAGCCCGGGTGGCTTCAGCAGGCCCATTTGCTATAACCAAAGTCCGTTATAAAGGGACGGTTAAAACGAGGGTTTACTGTACCTTCACTTCATTTGTGTAATCATATTTGCATGGTTAATATGGCACAAGGGTTAGTCTGGTCCCTTTAACTTCAACAACTTCTGTAGGCACTGGATTTTATATTGACAATGCAAGAAAACTAAGATTATAATGATTTTCAAATGTAAAGCCTTACTCCCTTAGCTCCCAGGGTCAGAATTGTGGAAAATGGAAGCAATGATGCAACCGCCCCACCCACTACCTGCTTAGTCAAAGGTTTTAAGCATTTTAAGAGTCGGTATAGAGGCAGAGGAGTTCACTGTACGAATCGAAAGAGTTTATAATCATGAAGTTAAAGGGATGTTCTCATGATAACTGGCTTGAAACGTTAAGTGTTTCTTCTCACTGATGCTGCCTGGCCTGAGCAGTGATTCTACACATTGTTACTACATAAATGTAGTGTTGCGAAAGATCATGAATAATGTAAATGTATAATAGATGGGGCTAGTTAGATAGGTCGGCGCAGACATGGTTGGCCGAAGGGCCTGCCCGATGCTGTTCTAGGTTCTGTCCTTTATTTGGATCAATGTTTGAGTTTGAGGCACTTCTCGTCATGTGAATTGGAGATAGACCGGCCTGTTTGGAAACGGACTCCAAGTTCACAAAGAGAGTGGTGAATATGTGGAATTCTCTGCCACTGAAGGTAGTTGAGGCCAGTTCGTTGGCCATATTTAAGAGTTGGATGTGGCCGAAGGGATCAGGGAGTATGGAGGGAAGGCAGGTACAGGATACCGAGTTGGATGATCAGCCATGATCATATTGAATGGCGGTGCAGGCTCGAAGGGCCGAATGGCCTGCTCCTGCACCTAATTTCTATGTTTCTATGTAAGTTCTAGGCTCCCGAGCCAGGGAAACATCCTCCACGCATCTTGTTGTGCCAAAACGCCGATGTGATTGTATTATTTTGACTTGCATTAGTAGCTGATTACAACAAAACTAAACTGTAATTTATAAAACACGCAAAATTTTCACAATTTCCTTTATTTTCCCACAAATCCAAAAAGTAAAGGATGAACTAAATCTACAGTACATGACTTACCTTTTACACCTGCCACATCCTTAATATTTTTTCCATCGTCAGAGCTAAAGACACAAAGGTGCATTTCATGAGACTTTCATAAATACATTTAAATGTTCTTAAAAGAAAACATTATCACTTCCAACTAGATCAATTCTCCAATACCTACCCAAGAATTACAGCTATCATTAGCTGCATGTCACTGTGAACACTTATAATTATGTTTGCAGAGATGAACATCAAAGATGTTTTGGACCCAGCTATAAATAGATCTGTACAAGAATTGCCTCAATTACACTTTGATACCACCAGCGAAGAACACAGAGAGCAAATCCCTACTTGCCAACTCTGCAGGATGGAGGAAAGTGGAAAGAATAAACAAATGCAGCCTCCAATGATACAGGGATGAGATTAGCAAGAGCTTTTAAAATTAAAATAAAATCTGTTCAAAAATTACCAGCAGTGGGTTTGCCAATTCACAAGACAAGTTTACTGGAATCATCTTAGCATGATTGAAAATCTGATCTTGAACTAAGAAACAACAAACCTCTTCTGATCACTGCCCTCTACAACCGAAGATTCTTTCTTTTCAGCTTTGTCAGAACCTTCATCTTCTGGTCTCCTTGGACTGGTTTTATATTCCTCGGGTCTTGGCAGTGGTTCCGTTCCTGTTCCCGTAGCCTCTCCCTCGTCTGCTTCATGCTTCTGCTGGTAGCATTCCGTTTTACTTTCAATCATGTCCATCTTCTCAACATCATTGGGCTGTCCACATTCAGTCTCCATCTTGGGTCCATCCAGGTCACTACCCTCGTCCAATGGAATTTTGTCCTCCACTTGAAGCAAGGTTCCATCCTCCTTTTCCATACCGCAAGCATCCACATCAATCATATATTGCATCAATACCCGAGGGTCTTCAGGGGGCTTCTCCTCTGTAGGAACTGAACTACAAGCCTCCCCCGAATTCTCAGCTACATTCTCTTTTTCTATGGGATTAATGGAATAAATAGCACATGGTTTAATTGTAGCATATATAACAAATATACATGAGGAGTTAGTGTAATCCCCTACCCACTGGGAGATTGGAAAACTGAGGGAGCATAAAAAGTACTGTCAGCATATGAGTTTCTCACATATACTCATGATCAAAATGGTAGGACCATAGCTGAAAATTAGCATTTCCTTATTAACTAAAATCAAATGCCGGAATTGGGACTCTGATACATGCTAGTTCTTTAAACTTAAAATTAAATTAAAAAGATGTTATTTTAGTTCTTAAAACTTCTCCTTAATACAATGTACTATTAATGGTTTATTAGTTTCAACTTTGCTTTTCATTTGCTTCTCAGAAGCCCATGTTAATATATTTGTGCACAAAATGTTCTAGTATTTTGTCTCATTGCAAGACATCAATACGATTTCAAATAATTGTATTTTCTTATGCAAAGTACTACTCTCTCACCTGTGATTAATCGGCTAGTTATTAAGTTAATTTGTTTGGGAAGATACAAGAAACAATGGTACTTATTCTACATATTTTCTGCAGTTCTGAACTATACAATTTGGAATACTTGTACAAATCAACAGGTGTATCTTTAGTCTAACCATACCAGTGGTTTCTTTCCTCAACACTAATGGTCTCCTCCTCTCCGATTTGTGAAGAAATGAGTGAGAATGAGATTCCAAAAATATGAAGGTGGTAGTTTAATTGGTTACTGTAAATAGTCCTAGATTGTGAATGTGATAAAATTGGAGAGAGGGCTGGCTGATAGGAATATGGAGAGAATAGGGTGCTTGATAGTGCAAAGTAGGTTGGTTGAAGGATCTGTTTTTGTACTATATTCATCACTGTAACTCATCAATTTCATTACCGCCTCTCAACTTTCACCAATAATTATTATTATTATTATTTCTACCTTACTTGTGTTCAATTAATCTAATTATTTGCTGCCTCTCAATAGTAGCCAAATCTAAGGGATGTAACTGCCTTTTCGAACAAGTTTCGCTATCCTGATATCTGCATCTCAAGCTCTTGCTCAGGGGCCTCCATGAGGGCCATATTATATATTTGGCAAATTAGGAAAAAAAAAAAGAAATGTCACACATACACTGACACACACACACACACACACACAGAAACGCACACTTGGACTCCCACATACCGAAACACACACAGACACCTAGACCTGCACACCGACACACACACACAAAAACACAGATAGACACACACAGGCTCCCTCACTCTCCCTCTCAAACACACACACTGTAATCACCCCTCAGGCATATTAACAAAGACCCAAGCACGCATAATGCTCACCCATCGGAGGCACACACACACAGCCGGCTACCGATGCGTCGATCTCCGGTAGGGAGGAGGGGGGGGAGGGAGAGAGAGGGGAGAAAGAGAGAGAGAGAGAGAGAGAGAGAGAAGAGATGAGAGAGAGAGAGAGAGAGGAGAGAGAGAGAGGAGGTGAGAGAGAGAGAGAGAGAGAGAGAGAGAGAGAGAGAGTGTGAGAGAGAGAGAGATGAGAGAGAAGAGAGAGATGAGAGAGAGAGAGAGAGAGAGAGAGAGAGAGAGAGAGAGAGAGAGAGAGAGAGAGAGAGAGAGAGAGAGGAGAGGAGAGGAGTGAGAGAGAGAGAGAGAGAGAGAGAAGAGAGAGAGAGGAGGAGAGAGAAGAGAGAGAGAGAGAGAGAGAGAGAGAGGAGAGAGAGAGAGAGAGAGAGGAGAGAGAGAGAGAGAGAGAGAGAGATGAGAGAGAGAGAGAGAGAGGAGAGAGAGGAGAGAGAGAGAGAGAGAGAGAGAGAGAGAGAGAGAGAGAGAGAGAGAGAGAGAGAGAGAGGAGGAGAGAGAGAGAGAGAGAGAGAGAGAGAGAGAGAGGTGGAGGTGGAGGTGGAGAGAGAGAGAGGGGGGTGGAGGTGGAGGATTCCCCTGCCCACGCAGGCACGCATCGGCGGAGACCTGGTCAAAGGGTCCAGGTCAGTGTGGCGCCCCGGAGCAGGAGCTGTTCACGACTCACAAGAAAATTGGTTGGCAGACAGGAAACAAAGAGTAGGGATTTACGGGTCCCTTTCAGAATGGCAGGCAGAGACTAGTTCGGTACCGCAAAGCTCAGTGCTGGGACTGCAGATATTCACAATATACATTAATGATTTAGATGAAGGGATTAAAAGTAACATTAGCAAATGTGCAGATGACACAAAGCTGGTGGCAGTGTGAAGTGTGAGGAGGATGCTATGAGGATGCAGGGTGACGGACAAGTTGGGTGAGTGGGCAGATGCAGTTTAATATGGATAAATGTGAGGTTATCCACTTTGGTGGCAAAAACAGGAAGGCAGATTATCTGAATGGTGTCAACTTGGGAAAAGGGGAAGAACAAAGTGATCTGGAGGTCCTTGTTCATCAATTACAGAAAGTAAGCATGCAGGTACAGAAGGCAGTGAAGGAAGCTAATGGCATGTTGGCATAACAAGAGGAGTTGAGTATAGGAGCAAAGAGGTCCTTCTGCAGTTGTACAGGGCCCTAGTGAGACCACACCTTGAGTATTGTTTGCAGTTTTGGTCTCCAAATTTGAGGAAGGACATTCTTGCTATTGAGGGAGTGCAGTGTAGGTTTACAAGGTTAGTTCCCGGGATGGCTGGAATGTCAGGATTGTCAGATGTTGATAGAATGGAGCGGCTGCGCTTGTATATTCTCAAATTTAGAAGGGTGAGAGAAATCTTATTGAAACGTATAAGATTATTAAGGGATTGGACACATTAGAGGCAGGAAACATGTTCCCAATGTAGAGGGAATCCAGAACCAGGGGCCACAGTTTAAGAATTAGCGGTAGGCCATTTAGAACAGAGATGAGGAAAATCGTTTTCACCCGGGGAGTTGTGTATTTGTGGAATTCTCTGCCTCAGAAGGCCGTGGAGGAATATGGTCTTCATTTATTGAATATTTAAAGGGTCAAGATGGTCCGGTTCGAAGCCATGACTAAAGCCTGAATGAATGAATAGATGAAGAATTATATATAATAGATCATGAATATATCTCCATGAAGAATATCTTGTTTAGTATTCCACTCAATTAATTTATCTCTTTTTTCTCTCTTTTTCTTTTTGTTATCTATCTTTATTTCCGACTGTTATAAAATAAAAAAAATAGTACAAATAAGATAGACTGTAAATTTTAAATATATTAAGAATGAATGTGACGATAATATTTTCCCTTTGTATTGTTTTGATTTTATATTTCTTCTTAATATGTAATTACTTCTAATAAAAATATTTTACAAAAAAAAGGACCGTGGAGACCAATGTTTTCAAGAGAGGGTTGGATAGAGCTCTTAAAGATAGCAGAGCCAGGGGATATGGCGAGAAGGCAGGAACAGGGTACTGATTGTGGATGATCAGCCATGATCATATTGAATGGCGGTGCTGGCTCGAAGGGCTGAATGGCCTACCCCTGCACCTATCGTCTGTTGTCACCCTCACAGGTAGAGACCGTTACACACCGACCCTGGCCGATTCTGCCAGCTAGCTCCCCAACTCCACCCTCACCCCACGTTACCATCCCGCACAACTTGCCTTTGCAACACAAGAGCCGCGCCAGAGTCGCTGCCTCACAGCGCCAGAGACCCGGTTCCATCCTGACTACAGGTGCTGTCTGTACAGAATTTGTACCTGCGTGGGTTCTATCCAGGTGCTCTAGTTTCCTCCCACACTCCACGTTTGCAGGTCAATTGAATATGTCCCGAGTGTGTGTAGGATAGTGCTAGTTCGAGTACGGGCATCGGTTCGATTGGCCGAAGGACCTGCTTCCGCGCTGTATCTCTAAAGCTGTGCTGCCACAGAACCCGCTAAATAACCCGCCGCACGGAACGTGTTAAGAGTTTGCTGCGCGTTGGATAAAATCTCGTGGCAGGCCGGATTGGCCCGCAGGCCATAGTTTGGAGACACCATCTAGCTCATGAACTGTGAGCCACAGCCACTGTCGAGTTGTAGTTACTGCAAATGCCATGTTCCCGAAAAAACCCGAAACATCGCCAATTCCTTCTCTCCATAGATGCTGTCTCACCCGCTGAGTTTCTCCAGCATTTTGTGTCTACATTCATGTTCTCACTGATTACTTTCAGCTTCTACACACTACAGACACAACAATCATTTGTCCTACTGCTCCAGTCTTTAACATGTGCGATCAACTGGCTCTTTATCCTTGTAAACTATGACTTTGTCTTCTCACTATTTAGTTTCAAGATACTTGGTTTAGTTAAAAAATATGCAGTAAATTACAACTTGGAATAAACTCCTTTAAAACAAAGAACAGAAAACTATAAACTCACCAGACAGCCAGGTTATCTCAGATTTACCATCAGGTTAAATAACTGAATATAAAGGTTTTTAAAATTACATTTACTTTAAATATAATGAATTAAACAACATCGTGTGTTATAGATTTCTATGATTTTATGCACTCTATCAACATGGTATGGTGACATGGCTAAGCAATAAGCAGTTGATCACAGATTTCAGACATCAAATGAACTGGGCAAAGGATGGAGCAGCTAAAAAACCTGCATTTGACTGGGTGCAGAACAAATTGATTCTCATAGCAACATTCCCACCGATAATAAATTAACTCAGAAGCCAAGTGTAGATTTTACTTCAGATGATTCAGACTTAAAAATTCAAAAGGTCAACATTTCATCAGATAATGTCAAAACACTACCCATGCCATGCCTATGTACTGTCAAAGTTTGCATCATCTTTCAGTATTAAATTGGCCAAGTCAGCTAAAACAAAGTAAGTGGACAGTTTTTGCCTCAGTTTTCCATTCTTCCTGTTGCTGTGGTGTTGTCCAATAATCATTGCCACAAAATGCTTCCGTTTGGGCATTTTCTGAGAAAAATGAGGGGAGTTACTACCAGGGAGAGAGGAATGAGAGAGCCTAAGTGTTTTGACTACAAGTTGATCTTCAACAGTACCTGGTTCTTCCAGTATTGCTTCAATTTCCTAAAAGGAAGAAAAAGCAGGAATGTTAGAAATCGCAGCACTCTGGCACCCATATCATGATACCCACAGCAGTTCTTCCATTTTTAAAGCCAGCCAGTTAAAATGTAAAAATTCAAGGAAAATAAATTAGAATTTGATGGCTCGCCATATACCCGTGGGAACAAACTTTGAAATCTATTGAACTCAGTTGAAGATATATTTTTTCTATTTTCATATTGACTGCCCCAGGCAGATGAAACGCAGATGGATATTCAAATTGTGCACATCTCTAAACGTATAAGAGTCCTGAAGTGCAAGACTCTTACAATCTATGATCTTACTTTCACATCAGCAGTCTTCCCTATATTCAGAACATCCCCAATGGTGTCTCCCAGTTCCTCAATAATATAGATCTTATACAACATCACACCAAGATTGCAAGCACCATCTTTAATTTCAATATTTCAACAATAACTTCAAAGGTGCTGCATTACAAAAGATGACAAATTTGCAGTTATTTACAGCTTGATTGGAGCCCATCAGCCTTGGCCATTGAATCGTGGCAAGAAAACGACAGCCTTGGAAGGTATACAATGTAACCTATCTTGTCAATACTGTGATTCAAGGGTTAAGAGCATTGATTTCATGACCTTGGCTGCTACTCAAGAGAATGGAAATGGAGAGCTGATCTGATGGAAGTAATTAAATCGATACAGAAAAGCTATCTCTGCTGATGGGGATACCAGTAATACTCTGATGATCCAAAATCCGACTATGTGGACACCCAATTATTAATTGCATGGCTCACTGGGTGATGTCTCTTGCTTCCCTTTCAATTCAATGGGACCCCAGATCCTGCACTCCCTTTAAATTACCAGGGTCAAGGGAAAATTATATTATGTAAGAGTCATACAATAATAAAGCAGGAAATCAGGTTCTTTGGCTCATCTTGTTCTTGCTGACGAAATCAGAATTTGGCTCATTTGCCTCTAAAACTTTTCTATCCATATATCTGTTCAAATTTTTTTTAAAGTCATAATTATACCTGTTTCTATAGCTTCTTCTGGCAGCTCATTTCAGATATGGACTTCCCTCCAAATAAAAAGGTGCCCTTGAAGTTCCTCTTAAATATTTCCCCTCTCACCTATGAGAGTGTGTGTGGTCTTTGCCTTCTAGTTTTAGACTCCTCTACCCTTGGGGAAAAGACAAATGTCTAACATCTTTAAAAAAAAGTGAGTACAAAGTACGGAATATTATTATGACTAACACCCAATGGTCTAGATCAATCAACCATTCCGGCACCATGCCAGATTACCGGAGTTTTAATCATAGTCAAACATTCCTTCTCTTCAGAGATGCTGCCTATTCCGCTGAGTTACTCCAGCATTTTGTGTCAATCTTCAGTTTAAATCAGCATCTGCAGTTCCTTCCTCCTCATACTAATCCATTTACCAGCATTAGATCTGTTGCCTGCTGGGCTTGGATGGTCTCTGCGTCCACCACCTACTCAAGACAAAGCATTCCAACCTCAAACCACCCTCTGCATGAAAACAAAACTGTTCCTTGTAGCCTCTCAATGTCTTACTCCTGTCTTGAATCTTTGCCCTATGGTTACAGGCACCTCCTCTATTTTATATCCAGGAGGTATCATACCACCGGAGGTTTCCAGATGTACTTGAAACTTTATTGTTTTACTATGAAACAGGTTTAAAAAAAGCCTGAAATTAGGGTATATTTCACTATTAATCGCAGTATCTTTCAGCCCTAAAGATTTGATCATCCAAGAATACCAGTTTTTTGCAGTTTTACTGTACATTCAATTTGGAAAATACATTTGTTTAATTTCTATGGCACAACTCAAAATTATGGAATTAAATGTAATCTTACTTCATTAACTTGCTTTGGTTCTCCCTCTGCAGGATATTCTGTTGTCTCTTTTGGTTCCTCAAACAGAAAATATTCAAATTAATAAAAGAACGATGGACATGCAAACAATTTACAGTACAAATCCTGGCTTAATTTATTTCTTTAATCAAAAAATAGAATCAATGATTTGTGTCATGTCTGAAGACACTGCAAGGAACACAGACCTCCTGAAGGCAGTTATAGTGGGATTTATTTAAAAAAAATAGCAAATACTTCAACTAGAGCTCAATCTATATAGCATAGCTTTTACGGGTCATAAGGTCATAAGTGATAGGAGTAGAATTAGGCCATTTGGCCCATCAACTCTACTCCACTATTGAATCATGACTGATCTATCTCTCCTTACCCCATTCTCCTACCTTCTCCCAATAACCACTGACACCTGTACTAATCAAGAATCTATCTATCTGCCTTAAAAATATCCACTGATTTGGACTCCACATCCTTCTGTGGCAAAGAATTCCACAGATTCACCACCCTCTGATTAAATAAATTTCTCCTCATCTTCCAAAAAAGAATGTCCTTTTATTGAGGCTATGACCTCTAGCCCGAGACTCCCACTAGTGGAAACATCCTCTCCACGTCCATTCTATCCGAGCCTTTCACTATTTTGGATGTTTCAATGAGGTCCCCCCTCAATCTTCTAAACTCCAGCGACTACAGGCTCAGTGCCGACAAAAACTCATCATAGGTTAACCTACTAATTCCTGGGATAATTCTTCTAAACCTCCTCCGGACTCTTTCCAGAGCCAGCACATCCTTCCTCAGATATGGTGCCCAAAATTGCTCACTATATTCCAAATGCAGCCTTATCAGCACCTTACAGAGCCTCAGCGTAACATCCCTGTTTTTGTATACAAGCCCTCTCGAAATAAATTAGTTTGCTTTCTTTACTACCGATTTGACTTGCAGATTAACTTTTTGGGAATCCTGCACCAGCACTCCCAAGTCCTTTTGCACCCCGATTTCTGGAGTCTCTCCCCATTTAGAAAATAGTCTACGCCTTTATTCTTACTACCAAAATGCGTGACTCCACATTTTACGACACTATAATCCATCTGCCACTACTCTCCCAACCTGTCCAAGTTCAGCAGAGAAGGGAGGCAGACAGCTCAAATATTTGAAGGAACATAGTACTTATTTTTACCTTTTGCAATTTTTGTACCTCAGGGAATATAGCACCTGATGAAATGGGAGGTCAGTACTATTAGGTAAATGCATTTGAAGTCCTTGTACAGAAAGCAAGGAGGAGTGCATTGTTAAGCAGGAGGAATGCATTAGCAGCTCCTTTTCTCCCATTCTTCTCTCCTCACCACCCCATCATTTCTCTTTTCTCAACAGTTATCACTGAAGTAATTTATTATCTCCTTACTTTATCAACTGACGTGGAGTCTGAAATACATCCAATGGCTTTGTCCAGAACAGCTTCCGTAGCTTCACCTTCAGCATACTCCATTTCAGACACATCCATTGCTTCAGTATCATGAACTTGGTCAACAAAAGCTTCAATATCCTCCTGTGACAAAGAAAATAAGCTATAACCTGCTACACTGTTGACTATATTCTCAAATGCTGCCAGTAATTTGTGCTAGGATATACAATGATCTACACTTTAATCAATATGAGGCATGGCACCGTGTGCACAGAAAGTAGAAACAAAGAAAAGTTCACTGCCATCTGCCTGTGCTCAAAGCAACAAGCTGATATGTATCTGTTCCTCAGCAATAAACAACATTTTCCACTGACATTAGTTAATTCTTATGATTGTAACTGGACCAAATATTTTTGCCACTCTTACGATACAAAGGACATTTATTATCACATAGACCAATTGGTGTAATGAAATTTGACTTGCCATGCAGCACACAGATAAAGACAAGACACAACATTAAAGAATTTAACAATAAACATAACGACATCCCCCCACAATGGTTCCCACTGTGAGGGAAGGTACAAAGTCCAGTCCCCATCCCCTTGTCCACCCATAGTCAGGCCTATTGAGGCCTCCGCAGTCACCACTACGGCGGCCCGATGTTTCAGGCCCTTCTCGCCAGGTGATGGTGCTCCGACTTCGGGAGAACCCTCTCAGCAGCTTGGGACACCTGGAGCGGCCGCTTCCTTACTGGAGACCGTGGCTTCCGAAGCCGACAGGCCACACTGTATGGAGCTCCACCACTGGCGATCTCGCCGGGAGGACCCAGGCTCCCGATGTTAAAGTCAGCGCCGCCGCCCACAGCTGGCCGCTCCAGACCCGGAGCTCCGCGATGTTCACCTGCATTCTCAGCATTCCGGAGCTCCAGCGCGGTGACCCGGGCAAGGCATCGCCCGCTCCGCGATAGCGCTCCAGCGCTGTGCTGCCGCCGGAGCCGTGGTTCTGGCCGGTCCCCTCAGGAAACGCCGCTCCAGACCCGTTGGCCGTGAGGACGGGTCGAAGATGCCGCCCGGAGAAAAGCCGCCTCTCCGACCAGGTAGAGACCAGGAAAAGCAGTTTCCCCTACCCCCCCCCCCCCCCCCCCCCCCCCCCCCCCCCCCCCCACATAAAAAAAAAAAAAAAAGACCTCCAAACAAAACTCTTTGTTCAATGCCCCAATTCACCAACCTGTAATCGTGGAAAATGACTTCAACATTCAGTGCTAAACATATTTTGGCACTCTATGTTCATAAAATCCATCTCAAATGCATAGTTTAAGAGAGTTTAATAACACCCTCCAAACAGTTCCATCCAAACCAATCTCTTTGACTAAATCGCTGGTCATTTCGATAAAAATATTTTACAGAAATAGCCCAGAAAAAGAGAATCAATGAATGGTATGCATTAATTAACTGGACATAGTTGAAATCAGAAAAATGTTGAAGAACAGGAGAAATGTAAAAGTACACAAGAATAGAAAGTTTTTAAACAGAAATTACTTGAAATACTCAGATCAGGACACAGCAAAGTACTTCATCTGCCATATTTTCCTCGATTCAGTGGGATAGACGTTCTACCTGGGTCTGCAACAAGATCATAACTGCACAGTCTCGAGTGTGGGTCGTAGCAAGGCCTTCGGCACAACATAGCATCAACCTAAAGACATCTGTGCTGAAAGAGCTCATAGCAGCATCATACATCTTCCTCATCTCACATCTTCAAAGTAGGAAAATCTGCTCTTTTAAGCCAGGCCTCAAAGCTAAAACTTGCCTATTTAGTTAACAAAGAGGTTAATTCCCAAAGAAACATTTGCTATGCGAATATATACAGCAGGAGGTACCAGTTGTCATGGAAGATAAGAAAAAAAGTCAGAGACCATACTCTTCTGAGTAAGGCAAAATTAAATCAAAAGCAAACCAACTTGTTCAGATAATCTTAAAAGTACATCATTCATGGAATACTACTTTTGCCAGATGGGAGAACACAGGTGCTTAAGTATTTTCCATTGTAAACAGATTGTTTTCACAGATTCAACCCAATAGCTCAATTAGTAAAATTTGAAAATATCAGATGTCGAAAGATTCTTGATAAACCATGGTTGAATCGTACCACGAACTGGTGGGGATACAGAGATGAGGCTACAATCAGCTCGGCCTATTGATTGGCAAAGCAGGTTTGTAGGGTCAAGAGTCCTACTCCTGCTTCTATTTGGTACATTTGATGACTGGAACTGTCAATGTACTCAGAGCCCTTTGGCCCACCATGTCCATGCTACTTTCTGCTCTATTCCCACTTGTATCCTACCATGTCTTTCCCATATAAACCATTCAATGCTATAAAATAACTCACCTGCTTTCCAGCAAAATCCTCCTCTGCAGAGTCTCCTGTTTCACCATCCTCAATTTTGTGCCCTAGTGGACAAAGGCAAATGGACATTGTATTTTTATTTTCCAAGATAAAATGTCACTTCTTGGGACTGGGTAGTGTACTATTTGGTGATAGCTTAAATGTATCATCCCAGTTTCGATTCAACATGTGAACAAAGTAAATACTTTACCATCAGTACCATAGAAATTTGTTTTTCGTACCTTTACCAATCCTCTTTGATATTCTGTTTGGATTGTCTGGAGTGATTGAAATGTCATCAGGGTTTCCTCCATCTTCAATTACCTAAAGAAAGAAATCATTAACTTGGGGGAAAGTCAAAATTGTTTTGTGGTATCAATAATACTTCAACCCAATAGCTCAATTAGTAAAATTGGAAAATATCAGATGTCGAAAGGTTCTTGATAAACCATGGTTGAAGCGTACCACGAACTGGTGGGGATACAGAGATAAGGCTACAATCAGCTCGGCCTATTGATTGGCAAAGCAGGTTTACCCAACAGATTTTTAAACAAAAAAAGGAATTAAGAGGGATAAGAAGAAACCTGAATAATCCATTAAGTAGTTAAGATAAAAGCTTTTTACAAAAAAAGTAATGACCAGCGTTGGAAAATATTCAGAGACTGAAATGAATTGAGTTTCGGAAAAGATTAGATTTGGGTTTTTATTTAAGACAAACTGAGTTTCAATCAGAAAATTATAAAATATCAGAAATATGGACCAAATGAGGTAATGGAATCATCCATCATACCCATGCTTATCAAGTTACTTAGTCTGTTCCCATTTCCATCTCCAGGCTGAGTACATTATGCCGTCAACCAATACTTCATAAACATGTTTGTCTCCAACACCTTCAGGCAGGTGACTTCCAGAATCCCTCTACTCGTTGCGTAGAACAAAATATACGGAACTCCTTTCTAATCCTCCATTAATTAGCTTAAATGTGTCTCTTTGTTACTGACCACGAGTAAGGCAAACAAGTCCCTCCCTCTTCTTTGCCTTTTATTAACATTTCCCTTATACTCATTTTCTGTAAAGAAAATATATCCAGCCTTATCCGTCAACTGAAATTCTTCTGCCACGATGACATTCACAAATCTCCTCTGCATCTTCACTCATATTAATACATTTCCTACAGTGTGATTAAAGCTAAGCAAAACTCTAAATGAATGTTAATCTGTTTGCAATGCTGTTAACAAACTGTGGCTGTAGGGGTTCTCTGTTCTTATAAATCAAGAAAGGCAAGCCTCAACTGAAACACTGCTCCTTCATTAAAATCTAAACTGACATATACCATGAACAGTAAAGGAGCAAACATCAAGTTCCACAGACTACTACACAGTCTATCAGTTGCAAAGACTCACATAAATCATTACCTTTTTGCTTTCTATGAGCAAATTAATTCTGGAACCAAATGACCACGTCCTTGGGTATCCCATGGATTTTTACTCTTCTGATCATTGTGCCACGTGAATCTTGTCAAGCATCTTACCAAAATCAAATCCAAAATCCGTCAAATCACAAAATGTTTAATTGTTAGTATGAGATGGCCTTCCCGTTAAGACACGCTGCCTGCCCTTGCTTAAACTGTATTTAACCAAATAACCACAATCTCAACGCAATTAGCTTGAAAGCTCAATTTGTACTCAGTCCTTTTTCAAAAATTGTACCTTTTTAATGTTTATTTTAGTTTTCCAACATCATGCCTAAAGCTGGACGAGAACTGGGAAATTAGGATGCTATCCACTTTTAATATTTCCTCTCCAGTTTATCATATCCAATAATTCCTACATTTTCTCCTTAACTTTAAATGTACTTTTCATCCCTCCATTTTAACCAAATAGCTTGACAGCAATGGCAGTAACAAGGGTTATAGACTTTCAAAACATGTCTTATTTATTCATTGTTCAGATATAACTTACAAAGTCAACATTTGGTGGCTAATGTCTGCAGAGTCGTAGTCGTTGCAATTTTGGTGCTGCTGGAGTCGGTAAAAAAGTCTCAACTCTGACCTCAACATAAATTTCAGAGACTACGTAAATCTCTGCCTTATCCACTGACTTGGCCTCCACCACCATCGGTGGCATAGAATTCCAGATTCACAACCCCTCTGACTAAAGAAATTCCACCTCATCTTATTCCAAAAGGAACATCCTTTAATTCTGAGGCTATGACTAGTCCCAGACTCTCCCACGGGTAGGAGCAGACTTAGGCTATTCGGCCCATCAAGTCTACACCGCCATTCAATCATGACTGATCTATCTCTCCCTCCTAACCCCATTCTCCTGCCTTCTTCCCATAACCCCAGTAGCCAAGTCAATGTATATTTTTAAGGCAGAGATAGATTCTTGATTAGTACGGATTTCAGAGGTTATGGGAAGAAGGCAAGGAGAATGGGGTTAGGAGGGAGAGATAGGTCAGTCATGATTGAATGGCAAAGTAAACATGATGGGCCAAATGGCCCAATTCTATTCCTATCACTTATGACCTTGACATGTATATTGATGCATAAGAATATAAATATCATAGTTTTTATAGAACAGAATATAGCATATTGTTGTAGAATATAGCCTTTGTTAAAGAATAGAATAGAGCATAGAACAGTCCAGTACAGGAACGGGCCCTTCGGCCCACAATGTCCGTGTTGAACATGATGCAAATAACATCCACTGTCTTCATTTTATTCAATGTTTTCTCAAAGACTGTCAAAAAGACTTCCCAAAATGTAACACCTCACATTTCTCTGTATTAAATTCCATCAACCATTCCTCAGCCCACATGGCCAATCAATCCAGATGCTGCAGCAATTTTTCACAATCATCTTCACTATCTGCAAAATTACCTACTTTTGTATCATCAGCAAACTTGCTAATCTTGCCCTCTATGTTCTCATCCAAATCATTGATGTAGATAACAAACAGTAACAGGCCCAGCACCAAACCCTGAGGCACACCACTAGTAACAGGACTCCAGTCCAAGAAGCACCCTTCCACCATCACCCTCTGCTTCCTTCCTTGAAGCCAATTTTCTATCCATTCAGCTATCTTTCCTTCGATGCCATATGTCCCGACAGTGGAACAATTACAATTTTACAGTACAGATTTACAGGCCTATTAACCCAATATACATAGATACCATGCAATAAACAAAAAAATCAATACATTAATAATACCAATACTATTGCATAAAAGCCCTACAAATGCATAAAATGTTGAGGGAAATAGAATGAATAGTGTAGACAGGGCATAGAAACATAGAAAATAGGTGCAGGAGGAAGCCATTTGGCCCTTCGAGCCAGCACCCCCATTCATTGTGATCATGGCTGTAACAATCAGTAACCCGAGCCTGCCTGTGTGAATATGTAGGGATGGGGGTGCTTTGGGAATGGAAGGTAACTGTTTAGAATCAGAATCACACTTTATTCGCCAAGTATGTTTTGCAATATACGAGGAATTTCATTAGCCAGGTCAGTCATACAATTAAAAGCAACATCACTCAAAAACACATTTTAACATGAACATCCACCACAGTGACTCCTACACATCCCTCACTGTGATAGAAGGCGAAACAAAGTTCAAGTCCTTCCCTTAGTTCTTCCTCGGTCGTGGGCCTCACATTGATCACATCTCTGGGAAGGCAGGAACTTGACAAAAAATTTCCCCCAATCCCCTCCCCGCACCTAAAACAATCCGAAGAACATTAAAACAAAAACTTTTTAAATTAATAGTTTTTTATTGGAAAAAAAAAACATTCACAGTACATCTGATGTATAGCATTACATTTTCCTCCAATTTGTTTTTTATAAATATTAATAATAATAATATAAACAAAATAATCCTAACCCACCCTCCCCAAACGCCCCTTGGCAGCTTTTATTTTCACAATCCAAATATATCACAAAATCAAATGCACTTTTTAACAATAATAAAGTAACAAAACAAAAACACAAAAAACTTTAACAAACTAAAAAAAATAACAAAAAGAGTGAAAAGTCAAACAGACTGCCGGCAGGGCTGCCATCTCCCCACCACCAAGTTTAAACTTGGCTTCACTAGGTGGAGACCCAATTCCTGGAAATCATGTGACCCATTTGCCACCACCAAGTCTGGACCCCTGAGGAAGTTTGTTTTGTTTCTCTGTACCGACAAATGTTATGTATCTGTGATTGGGCTAAGGGGTTACCTCCCACTATAGTTTCCCGCCACTAGTTTCCCACCACTGTATATCTGTATGAATGGGTGATCAGTTCATTGGCGTGTCTTTCTTTCCTGTTCTGTTTGCGCAAGGCTGCTGAGGGCTCGAGTGAGTGGATCAGAAACCGGCCCCGTGGTGACTAAAGGGTTTGGACTACAGTATTCGAATCAGTGTTTTACTGACCTAGACTGGAGGGGCTAAAAGAACCAGAATCAACATTTGGGGGCTCATCCAGGATCTCAGGAAGAAAGATTCTGGAATTTGGGGGTAAAGTGCTGACATGGATAGGAAATTGGTTGGCAGACAGGAAATAAAGAGTAGGGATTACCGGGTCCCTTTCAGAATGGCAGGCAGTGACTAGTGTGGTACTGCAAGGCTCGGTGCTGGGACCGCAGCTATTTACAATATATATCAATGATTTAGATGAAGGGATTCAAAGTAACATTAGAAACTTTGCAGATGACACAAAGCTGGGTGGCAGTGTGAACTGTGAGGATGATGCTATGAGAATGCAGGGTGACTTGGACAGGTTGGGGGAGTGGGCAGATGCAGTTTAATAAGGATAAATGTGAGGTTATCCACTTTGGTAGCAAAAACAGGCAGGCAGATTATTATCTAAATGGTGTCAAGTTGGGAAAAGGGGAAGTACAACGGGTTCTGGGGGTCCTTGTTCATCAGTCAATGAAAGTAAGCATGCAGGTACAGCAGGCAGTGAAGAAAGCGAATGGCATGTTGGCCTTCAAAACAAGAGGAGTTGAGTATAGCAGTGATTGTCAAAATTCATAATATTTCCCCTCAAAATTCATATTTTTAAATGAAAATTCATAATATGTCGCGGCGCCCTATTCGGGGTCCCATGTCACAAATTCTAAATTGTGAAGAAGTATTTTAAATGCCAAAATGTGAAAAAGGTACATGTATGCTGAAACATTTATAATTCTTTGTAAACTTTGATAAACTTGGCACTAGACTCACCTTAATTTCTCTCACTTGGGGTTGTTGCGGCGGCTATGCGCCTGCGCACTGGTGCAGATCAGGCGGGTGCGGCACATGCGCAAGGTTGCCGGCGGGTCTGCGCCTGTGATGGGGCTTTAAAGAAGGAACTGCAGATGCTGGAGAATCGAGGGT
The DNA here is from genome assembly GCA_035221665.1 of Okamejei kenojei. Lineage (NCBI taxonomy): Eukaryota > Metazoa > Chordata > Chondrichthyes > Rajiformes > Rajidae > Okamejei > Okamejei kenojei. The sequence continues at coordinate 21,426,312 of CM069158.1, forward strand.
ACACAAAAAGCTGGAGAAACTCAGCGGGTGCAGCAGCATCTAAGGAGCGAAGGAGATAGGCGACGTTTCGGGTCGAGACCCTTCTTCTAGCTGAAGAAGGGTCTCGACTCGAAACGTCGGATGGCTGCACCCGCTGAGTTTCTCCAGCTTTTTTGTGTTGTACCCCCGGTGATGGGGCTGCCGCGAGGGCGGCAGTGCCGCTGATCGCGCGGGCCGGCGCCGCCCGGGCTCTGGGCCGAGAAATGGCGCCAGGCCCGGCAACCCTCCCCCACTGCGCAACTGGGGCCGGACTGCGCACGCGCGTCCACTGGGGCCCGGCAACCCTCACCCACTGCGCACGCGCGGCCACTGGGGCCCGGCAACCCTCCCCCACTGCGCACGCGCGGCCACTAGGGCCCGGCAAAGTGCGCTGATCGCGCGGGCCGGCAAACCGGGGACACATGGCGCCGGCGTTCACCACGGGAGGAAGAATTTAGCGGGATAATTAGGGTACAAATGATGGCGGGAAGGGAACCTAAAAAGCGGAATCCCGCCAAAAGCGGGATAGTTGGGAGGTCTGGTATAGGAGCGAAGATGTCCTTCTGCAGTTGTATAGGGCTCTAGTGAGATCACATCTGGAGTATTGTGCGCGGTTTTGGTCCCCTAATTCGAGGAAGGACATTCTTGTCATTAGGGAGTGCAGTGTAGGTTTACAAGGTTAGTTCCCGGGATGGCTGGAATGTTATATGCTGAGAGAATGGAGCGGCTGGACTTATATGCTCTGGAATTTAGAAGGATGAGAGGGGATCTTATTGAAATATATAAGATTATTAAGGATTTGGACACGCTAGAGTCAGGAAACATGTTCCCGAGGGAGTCCAGAATCAGGGCCCCCGCTCCATCCCAGTTCCTGGGGAGGTGAGGAGGGAAACTGGGGGGATTGAGGGAGAGGGAGGGGAAAGTGGGGGAGGTGAGGAGGAGGGATAGAGGGAGAGGAAGGGGAGAATGATTATAGAGGGAGTGAGGGAATGACTGAGGACAGGGGAAAGGAGAGGAAGGGAGGGAGGGGAAGAGGACAGGGGAAAGAAGAGGGAGGGAGAAGTGGAGGGTGAGGGAGTGCTGGGGGATGAGGGAGAATGGGGGGGGATAGGAATGGGGAGAGGAATGGCGAGGTAATGGAAATATTAAATGCAAAGGTATTAACTAACTTAACTTCTTCCATTAGTGCGGGCCCATCAGCTGATCACGCGCAGTTGTGGGCTATGGCTCAGTGGTCGAATATTGTGTTGGGGGACCAGGCCTCTCGTGTGACAGGGACCCAATGGGTCCCACATAGTCTAGTTTACACAAATGATCAGCACTGAGGTCAGTATTATTATTATTACTACAATAAAGTGTATTATTATTATTATTACTAAGCAGGTCGGTACTAAGGTAAAATTGGCATCTTACTGTAAAAATTGGTGCTGAGGGAGAACGTAATAACGATGGTAAGACGCGATGTGATATTCCAGGACTGTGCGATCCAAAATTTTCTGCTATAAATTACGCAAATTGAATGCTTTTCAATATTGAATATAAAAGCTTTCCATATTGAATGCTTTTGCTTACGTTTGTGTGATTTGCTCTTGTATTATAGTTGCTTATGCTTTTGCTTAAGTTTGTGTGATTTTGCTCTTGAATTATAATTGCTTGCTCTCTTAAGGAGGCAATAACGCTTTAATACGCTGTGTGAATTATCTGTGTGGGCCCCGTCTATCTTGTGGCTTGAAATAATTCTGTGTGGAAATACTTGTGTGTAGATCGATCTTAGGTGTAGATCTTTGGCCAAAATGGGAAATTATCTTGATACTACAACTGATACCAAGAGTCCTTTGCAAATATTGTGTGTTATGTATCCTGATGAAGCAAAACAATTCAAATAGTTATCAGGAGCTTTGAATAAGAAATTAGGGAGTGAATTGTGGCCTGAGGGAGGCGTTGGAACCCTGGAGGGTGTGAAATGAATTCAGGAGATAGTTTGGAGGTATAGTAGAAGTATTACTGCCAAGGAGCTTATTGGTCTCTGGAGACAGCATTATCAAGAACAGAAAGAAGTCGTGAAGTCAGCAAGAGAGTGTTCTGAAGTTGTGAATAGAGCTTATGGAGGGAGGAATAACCAAATCTGCAGACGTACTGAGAAGAGAATGTACTTATAGTAAATGCCAGAGTCCGGACAGACCCTGGATGGGTTAGAAGTAGATAAGAAAAAAGGATTACGTGATCCAATAGTTGGCTTTGCCTTAGAGCCCATATCGGTACCCACCTAACCGTACAACCCCCATATGCAAATATTGATCCTGCAGCAGCACCTGCGTCCCCTGCACCAGCATCAACTCCGAGTCCCCTAACCCCAATGGCCCCGGCATTGGTGGACGCCCCGATAGCATTCCATACCAGGAGTAAAACTAGGAGGAGTCAACCCATACCACGAGTTCACTGGCAATTCCCTTTTAAAGAAATGCCTAACCCCGCTTTCAACACAGCAAATGCAGTTGGCGCTGGCAACACAAAAACAATAGACGTTTACATCCCTTGGAAGCCGAACGAGATGATGGCCATACTGAGCCAGATGCCTGATAGAAAAAAGTCACCTGCCTCATTTGTAGACGTCCTCTGAACCACTATATGAGTCTATAATTTGTGGGCCATAGTGCAACAAGTCCTAACCCCAGTAGAACATGCGATATTCCTAGCTAACTTGGGATCCCCAACTCATGATGCGCTTGCTAACCTGCTTGCCCAAAGCACGGTCCAGGAGGATGCAATCTTAGCCATCCTTACTACCACTCTACAAAAAACAATTGATATCTCCAACGTTTTGTATACTAGACCCCGGAAAGGAGAGGGTAGACACATTTTTGGAGAGGTTTTCCGAGAGCGAGAGATATATATGCGTGTGTCAGTCGGCCGATACTAATTATCGAAACGGTGCAAATTCACTCCACTATTGTGCTATTTTGATAAACTGCTTGCCTGCCACTGTTGCAGAGGCAATAAAAACAAATAATATGGACTGGTCTGAAAATAGTCCAAGCCAAATGGCCCGTGTAGTTAAATACCACTGGAAGGATAGTAAGAGACAGGAGAATCAGCCTCAGGTTAAAGTAAAAGCAGAGCATGTAATGTAAAGCTGCAAACCTTAAGCTTTTGATGGGACTCCACCCTAGTCCAATACGTGGATGATCTACTTGGAGCCAGCCAGGATGAACAAAGCAACCGCAAAGATACCACTCAGTTACTGAATCACCTATCAGCACTGGGATATGTAGTTTCCCAATCAAAACTACTAGTAGCCCAACCGACGGTGAGGTTCCTCAGTGTGATACTATCGGCAACAGAGCAGAGTCTGGAGAATAGCCGAGTCGAACCAATCTGCAAATTCCCTGCACCACGGGAGGCGAAGCAAATGAGACAGTGGCTCGGCATGGTGAACCATTGTCGACAATGGATACCCAACATTGCTCTGGAAGCTAAAATACTGACGCCATACACTAATATGGAGGACGAGTTTCGATTGTCTGAGGAAGCTCAAGAAGCCTTTGAAAATCTGTAAAGGTCTCCGTTACAGGCACCAGCATTAGGAAGGCCACTCTATGACCAACCGTTCCAGTTGAACGGCACAATCCTCGCTGATTGCTCCACTGCGGTTCTGACTCAGAAACATGAGAGTGACATCGATCGGTGGCCTATTACTCCTCGAAACTTGATCCGGTAGTGCGGGGAGATCCCATACGTACACAGATCTTGACTGCAATCTACAACAGCTTGCAATCGGCTGCCAACTTGACTTTACAACAAAATATAATTGTTCTCACTCAGTTGCTGCCTTTTTGGGACAATTGCAGACTCAACGCCTCACTATGGCTTGCCAGAATAAATACGAGAAATACCTGTTGAACAACCCCAAATTGCAGTTTAAGTATTGTACCACCATTAATCCGGTATCCTTTCTCACCAAACCAACGGAGGAACAAATGGAATTAGGGCACGACTGCCTATTTGTGATTAAAGAAGATACCTCTAGGGAAGATTTGACAGATATTCCCATGACAAATCTTGACCTAACCCTGTATGTGCATGGGGGTGCATCAATCGGACTCCTAGGGGAAAGGCTTTCAGGATGTGCAATTGTAGATCAGGGTGGCAATAGTATGAAAACGGCGGCCTTCAAAACACCATTCTCTGCCCAACAAGCGGAACTATTTGCCCTGATAAGAGCCTGCATCTTAGGGGAGAAACTGTTTACACCGACTCTAGATATGCCTTTGGAATAGTCCATGACTTCGGCCAGCTGTGGAAAAATAGGGGATTCTTGACTCTTGGGGAGCACAGAAATCCCACCAGAAATTGGTATCAGACCTATTACATGCGTTAATGTTGCCAAAACAAATTTCCGTTATAAAATGTATTGCCCATATTACAGGCCAAACCTCGGTAGATGTAGGAAATCGCTGTGCTGACCAAGAAGCTGAAGAAATATCCCTGGGGGGGCAGGGTGGTTGTACCTAAAATGATGAGGCAGACTAAAAGTATAGATAAAGGCAAGTCTCCCTCAGAAAAGCCAATGCCAACCATTCAAGATGTCGTAAGATCGCAGGAGGAAGCTCCTGGTCAAGATATAGAAATGTGGAAGCAACTCGGTTGTACAATTGATTGTATGTCGGGATTATGGGTTACCCCGGCAGGACAAACATGTATGCAGGTTATTGAAAGTGTGGATTATTGAATGTATACACTTTGCAACTCACTGTGGTGCCAAAGCAACTGGCGATACACTTTTAGCTACATGGTGGCATCCAAAGTTGCAGACTCTGGCCCAGGGGATTAGTAGTTGTTATCTGATCTGTCAGCAACATAATCCGGGGAATGGTGTATCTTGTGAAAATGGGAAACCACCCTTACCCATGGATTCCTTTGAGACCCTCCAGATGGACTACAATGAGTTGGAAATATGTCAGTGGTATAAATATGTATTAGTTATTGTTGATGTTTTCAGTAAATGAATTGAAGCCTACCTTACAGCGAACAACAAAGTCTCTACTGTTGTTAAGACACCTATGAAAGAAATTATACCCAAGTATGGGATCCCAACTCGGCTGAGTTTGGACAATGGCCTCATTTTGTGGGACAGGTAAATATGGAATTTTGTACATAAGGAATGGGTATCCAACAACAATTACATTGTGTCTATCGAGTACAGGTTATTGGACTCGTTGAACAAGCCAATCAAACACTAAAAACCAAACTCGCCAAATTACAGTTTGAAACAGGAGCTAGCTGGTTTAAACTACTTCCTGTGGCACTGTTCCAGATGCGCATCAACCCAGCAGGGAAGGCAAGATTGAGCCCAGCAGAGATTATATAGACAATAGGTGCAGGAGCAGGCCCTTCGAGCCAGCACCGCGATTCAATGTGATCATGGCTGATCATCCCCAATCAGTACCCCGTTCCTGCCTTCTCCCCATATCCCTTGATGCCGGTATCTTTAAGAGCACTATCTAGCTCTCTCTTGAAAGCATCCAGAGAACCTGCCTCCACCGCCCTCTGAGGCAGAGAATTCCACAGACTCACCACTCTCTGTGAGAAAACGTGACCTCCCACTCAGAACCCCATGGAACCAGAATACCCCAATGGTCGTTCACTTTCACCACATGACAACAGAAATGACTAACTATGTTTTGTCATTAACCAGGGCATTGAAGACCTACATTCCAGGATACGAGCAGCATACATTGAACTCCCACCTCTAACCACTCTGTCTAAAATTGAACCTGGTGATTATATAATGGTCAAAAATTGGATAAGAAAGGGACTGGAAACTGGCTAGTAATGGAGAGAGAAGATTGTTCGCCTTTTAATATAGGTGTGATTCTTCTCTCTACAATAAATCTGAAGAAATCAGTACATGAGAAAACTCCGATTATCCATAGTACCTTACAAATCTGGAAACAAGTGAAGTCAACCCTTAAATTGAGAAATGCATCTCTTCTCTCACCGATCGCCAACAATCCCTCATTTAAGCCGTCTATTTTAGACAAGGCGTTCATACATTGGGCAAGATTAGGAATTTAAAAACTGGGAGATCTTTATGAGATGGGGACTCTCCTCTCATTTCAAGAATTACAGTCGAAATATCATCTGAAAGGTAGCCAATACTTTAGATATCTTCAAATATGAGACTATTTGAAATCACATACCCAAGACTGTCACTATATGATTCCAGACATACTAGACGAATGCATGAATAGAAACTCGGATTCAAATAAGTTAATATCTTACCTTTAGAAAAACCCGTTTAAATATACAAATCCCATTGTCAGAAATAATCAGGCGAGCTTGGGAAGATGAATTGGGCCTAACAATTTTAAAAGATAGATGGGAGGAAAGCCTTCTATGTGTACACAACTGTTCTCTTAACGTTACGAATCGTTAATACAATTTAAAATACTGCATAGACTTTATTATTCAAAGTCAAAACTAAATAAGACCTTCCCAAATGTTTCACCTATTTGTGATAAATGTCTCCTTCAGGAAGCAACCATAACTCATTCTTTTGCCTCCTGTATAAAGTTACATCATTTCTAAAATACTTAAAATAAAATTGGACCCCGACACAGAATTGATTATGTACGTCAGAAGCCTGTTCTGAGCTGACATTATTTCAAAGACGTTTCCTTAATTATGGCCTGATAACGGCAAAAAAACGAATACTTAAATTTTGGAAACATACATTAGTCCCTAGTGTAAAGATGTGGATTACAAACATGTCCGAGACACTACATCTGGAAAATATTATTGTCCTGGCAGAAAAAACATATTTTTTTCAAGACATGGACACCCTTTACTGAATTTTTACAAGGATAGTATGGCGCAACACAAATTTGGATTTAATCCAACTATGGGCTGGGCAAGGTGGGCGGGGGGGGCGAGGGGCAGGTATATCTGCACTTTTTTTTCTTTCCCCCCCCCCCCCTCTTTCCTTTTTCCTTATTTTTATTTAGATAAAAGAACCAGAATCAACACCTCCCCAAATCCCATGATTCCGCTAGCCCCAAGAGCTCCATTGAACTCTCTTTTAAATTCATCCAGTGATTTGGCCTCCACTGCATGAGAAAGTGTTTTCTCATCTCAGTTTTAAATGGCCTTCCATTTATTCTTAGACTGTGGCCCCCGGTTCTGGATTCCCCGAACATTGGGAACATTTTTCCTGCATCTAGCTTGTCCTGTCCAATTTTATGTGTTTCTACAAGAGCCCCTCTCATCCTAAGTTCCAGTGAGTACAAGCCCAGTCTTTCCTCAAATGACAGTCCCGCCATCCCGGGGATTAACCTCGTGAACCTACGCTGCACTGCCTCAATTGCAAGGATATCCATCCTCAAATTAGGAGACCAAAACTGCACACAATACTCCAGATGTGGTCTCACCAGGGCCCTGTACAACTACAGAAGGACCTCGTTACTCCTTTACTCAAGTCCTCTCATTATGAAGGCCAAAATGCCATTAGCTTTCTTCACTGCCTGCTGTACCTGCACATTTACTTTCAGTGACTGATGTACAAGGACACCCAGCTCTCATTGCACTTCCCTTTTTCCTTCTCTAACATAATTGAAAAAACAATCAGTCTCCTTGTTCTTGCCACCAAAGTGGATAACCTCACATTTATCTACATTATACTGTATCTGCCACTCACTTAACCTGTCCAACCTCCTTGCATCCTCTTTGCAGTTCACACTGCCACCCAGCTTTATGTCATCTGCAAATCTGACAATGTTACTTTTAATTCCATCATCTAAATCATTAATATATATTGTAAATAGTTGTGGCCCCAGCACCGAGCCTTGTGGCACGCCACTCGCCACTGCCTGCCATTCTGACAGGGACCCGTTTATTCCTACTCTTTGTTTCCTGTCTGCCAACCAATTCTCTATCCATGTCAATACCCTACCCTCCATACTATGTGCTCCAATTTTGCCCACTAATCTCCTGTGTGGGACCTCATCAAAGGCTTTCTGGCAGAAGCAATACTGTTCCTACGGACAAGTTATGAATAAATTTTAGGTATGTACTTTTGTGGCAAACGTAACGACCTAGGCATGTACTTTTAGTTGCTATTGCATGAGAATTTTTTGTCATAATTTAGACATTTAGCTCATATCTGTGGCCTTTAATAGATTTTGGAGTAATGCTTTTATAATTTGTATTTAATGGAATTGTAATTTTATCATAGTCCTTTCTGTATTTTTTTTCTTTTAGCATAATGAATTTTCAAGAATAAACAATTAAAAAAGCCACAATAGCATAGCTACGGCCATTAGACTCAAAACTTTAAGGACATGGGTTTAAAAGTAACCGGTGGTTCTTATGAAATGCCATCTTGTGTAACGTCATCAAAGCAGATTTAGAATTATTATACCTAGAGGTCATAGTCGGAGTCGGATACACAAGAAATTAAGGAGTTGGAGTCGGGTGTTTTGGGCATCGACTCCACAGCCCTGGTTTCGGGTCAAGACCCTTCTTCAGACTGGTTAGGCATAAGGGAAACGAGAGATTTAGATGATGTAGAGAGATAAAGAACAATGAATAAAATATATTAAAAAGTAATGATGATGATAAAGAAAACAGATCCATTGTTAGCTGTTTGTTGGGTGAAAACGAGAAGCTAGCGAGACTTGGGTGGGGGAGGGATAGAGGGGGAATGCCGGGGCGACCTGCAATGAGAGAAATCAATATTCATACCACTGGGCTGTACAGCCCAAGCGAATTATGAGATGCTGTTCCTCCAATTTGCGTTTAGCCTTACTCTGACAATGGAGACCTAGGACAGAAAGGTCTGTGTGGGAATGGGAAGGAGAATTAAAGTGTTTAGCAACCGGGAGATCAGGTAAGTTTAGGTGGGCTGAACAAAGGTGTTCAGCGAAATGATTGCCAATGTAGGAGTCCACATCTTGAACAATGGATACAGTAGATGAGGTTGGTATCGGTAGATCAGTGGATGAGTGCTGCTTACTATTCCAACTGAAAATATGCATGTTATTCCTCATGTTATTGGGAAAGCTGATCTTTTTGATGTAATGGCCTGGAGTTGGATTTGCATAATTTTACACCTTGCATATTATACATTCTTTGAAATGTTGTAAACATGTCAACAACTTCAAGGGGACAACAAATGGAGAAATAATCATATGCTAAGTAGATGAGATTATAAGATTACAAGAGTAGACTTCCAGCATAGCCCATCCATCTCTGTTCTGTTTTTCTTAGTCTGTTCTAATATTATAATCATTTCTTTCTGTATTACTATCCATTATTGCTATAACAAGGAACCACAGTTGCTGCTTTATACCAAAGAGGGGTCCTGACCCATAACATTACCTATCCATTTTCTCCAGAGATGCTGTTTGACCTGCTGACTTACTCATTTATGTCAACAAATTAGTATCGTGGTGGTGGTGGAAGAGGCAGATGCAATAGTGTAAGAGGCTTTTAGATAGGCACATGGATGTACAGGGCATGGAGGGGTGTGGATCAAAGATTAGTGAGGCAAAGATCAGTTTACCTTGGCATCATGTTTGGTATGGACATTGTTGGCTGAAGGGTCTGTTCCTGCACTGTTCCATGTTCTGCACTTGATACTTACCCTCTCCCACCAGCACCCATCCCTCCACCAGCACCCACCCTGTGCCACCCTTCGCCCCTCCCATGTCGACCCGTCACACCATCCCCAGGCCCATGTAAGGGTTCCCAACCTGGAGTAAATTTACCCCTGGGGTAAATTTCACCAACCCAGGGGGTTGGGAAATCCCCTGCCCTAATGCCTCCACGCACCCCACATCAGCCCTCATGCCGTCCGTAGCCTCTATCCTATCCCACTCGTCTTTGGGCCCTCTCCTTGCGACCCCAGCCGCTCACCTGCCGCAGCCGTTCAATCAGAACGCTTTTGTTGCCACTGGTATCAAGGCTTCTCCTCTTCAGCTCTGCTTTTAAATCCACCACCCTGAGTTCGGTAATCATCCGCTGACTGTGTTCAACGACCGGGACCGCCACCTCACTCTCCTCCGCCATAGTCGCTCACTCTCAAAAACAGCGCGACTCAAGATGGCGTTCCCTCGCCGCCACTCCCGCGCATGCGCTGGTCCGATAGGCCGGCTGCTCCTCTGCGCTTGCGCAAATGCTGCTGAGTTACTCCAGCACTTTACAGCGAGCATATAGGATCGTTGCTTTACATCGAAGATCCACGACGGAAGCCGGTTACGGAAATGGCGCTGAAGATTACCCATTAACCCTACTACGACTTTTTTAATGGAGTGGACCAGCTTGCTCGCTATAAGCAAAGATCCTATAGGACCCAGACCTGCTGAGTTACTCGAGCAGGGGGGTTACACAAAAAGCTGGAGAAACTCAGCGGGTGCAGCAGCATCTAAGGAGCGAAGGAGATAGGCGACGTTTCGGGTCGAGACCCTTCTTCAGACTGGTCAGGGACCAGGGAAACGAGAGATATAGACGGTGATGTGGAGAGATAAAGAACAATGAATGAAAGATATGCAAAAAAGTATCGATGATAAAGGGAACAAGCCATTGTAATCTGTTTGTGGTGTGAAAATGAGAAGCTAGTGCGACGAGGGTGGGGGAGGGAGATAGAGATAGAGGGAATGCCAGGGCCCGAGGGCTGAGGGAGAGGTGGGAAGGGGAGGAGACAGCAAGGATTAACAGAATTGAGAAAATTCAATGTTCAAGCCCAAAGGATGCAGACTCCCCAAGCAGAATATGAGGTGCTGTTCCTCCAACTTGCAGTGTTGCTCACTCTGGCCGTAGAGGAGGCCCAGGACCGAGAGGTCGGATACGGAATGGGAGGGGGAGTTGAAGTGCTGAGCCACCGGGAGTTCGGGTTGGTTTTTGCGGACCGAGCGGAGGTGTTCGGCGAAACGATCGCCAAGCCTCCGCTTGGTCTCACCGATATAGATCATCTGGCATCTAGAGCAGCGGATGCAGTAGATGAGGTTGGAGGAGGTGCAGGTGAACCTCTGTTGGACCTGGAAGGACTGCTTGGGTCCCTGAAAGGAGTGGAGGGGGGAGGTGAAGGGACAAGTGTTGCATTTCTTGCGGTTGCAAGGGAGTGCCCGGGGAAGGGGTAGAGCGGGAGGGGAGGGAAGAATTGACAAGGGAGTTGCGGAGGGAGCGGTCTTTGCGGAAGGCAGACAGGGGGGGACATGGGAAGATGTGGTGGGTGGAGGGGTCACGTTGGAGGTGGCGAAACTGGTGTTGTATTTGCCGGCTGGTGGGGTGAAAGGTGAGGACCAGGGGGACTCTGCCCTGTTTGCGAGTGGGGGAATGGGGAGAGAGGGCAGTGTTGCGGGGTATGGAGGAGACCCTGGTGCGAGCCCTTTGTGTGTGTATGACTCAAAATTCAAGGATCTGCGATTCCTAGTGTCACCATTTATTCAACAAAACGGTGAAACTATCGGGTCGATGACCTTTCGAATGCGAACTGTGCTGATGAATATGAACGACCCCCGCTTTCTCCCACCCTGCCACCAATCTGGATGTTCACATCGACGTAAATTCTGATCAAATTGTTTAAACCGTTTATTTTATTTTTCTCTCCACTGGTTGCAAGACGTTAATGTTGTTCCATGATTAACTGTGGCATTCATATTCCCAACCATCATGTAAGAAACAAAAAAACTACGAGGGGTGGCAATTCGGCCCTCTGAGCCCACTGTGCCATTTGGATATTATCAATGGTTCAATTATATTTTATTGTCACTTGTACCCAAATACATCCTTTTTTTGCATATAGTTCAGTGACCATCATGCAATACATTAGGCATAACCATACCAAGTATAAGAGTTGAAGACAGGAGACCACACTACATCAGTACACAAGAGTCACCACGTTTTATGCACCATCCTGTACCTTACAAATCTGAAATTTAAGAAAAATTATAGTCTTAACTTGGCCACAAAGTCGCATTGTCCTGGCAATATGCAAAAAAGTAACGATGATAAAGGGAACTGGCCATTTGTTAGCTGTCTGTTGGATGAGAAAGAGAAGCTGGTGCGACTTGGGTGGGGAAGGGATAGAGTGATTTTTTTTTTTACATATCTTTCATTCATTCTATATCTCTCTACATCATCATCTATATCTCCCGTTCCCCTTTCCCGTGACTTTCAGTTTGAAGGGTCTCGACCCAAAACATCCATTCCTTCTCTACAGAGATGCTGCCTGTCCCGTTGAATTACTCCAGCTTTTTGTGTCCATCTTCGGTTCAAACCAGCATCTGCAGTTCCTTCCTACACATTTCGTCTCCAGGAACTGATCCCCGATTGCAGTACAGCTAGAACACTGGCATCTATTCGATAATGTGGAAAATTCACTAGGGATATCCTCTCCTTAAAAAACAGGACAAATGCATCCCAGACAGTTACCACACCATCAGCCTACTTTCAATCATTAGCATAGTTATGCAAGGAATAATTGAGTTTTATCAAATGATACTTGCTTAGCAGCAACTTGCTTACAGAAGTTCTGTTTGGGTTCCTCCATTGTCACTCAACTCCTGACCTCATTGCAGCCTTAGTCCAATCATGGACAGAAGAGCAAAACTCCAGTGTCATGTCCTTGGAATAACCAACTTCTCCAATGACCTTCCTTTATCAGTAGTTAAAAGTAGGGATGTTTATTGATGACTGCATAATAATCAGGACCACATAATTCCTCAGATAATGAAGCTGTCCGCATCCAAATGTAGCAAGACCTGGAAAGTATCTAGGCCTGGACTGATAGGTGGTACATAACATTTGTGCCAGTTGAGGTAATGCCGATATCCATCAGGAGAAAATCCAGATAATACTCTGATATTCAATGGCATTACCATCACTGAATCCTGCAAAATCAATTTCCTGGGGATTTCCATTTACCAAAAATTGAACTGGAGTGGCCATATACAATGTGATACAAGTCTGGAGGCTAGGACCTCTGCTGCAAGTAACTCACTCGGTAACTCCCCAAAGCCTGTCCATCTACACGGCTCATATCAGGAGTGTGATGGACTACTTACCACTCGCCTGGGTAAGTGCAGCTTCCACAGCACTCGAGAAGCTCAATATCATTCAGAATATTGGCATAGGCACATAGTAGAACATGTGCAGGAAAGAACAGTAAATTCTGGTTTAAATCCTGTTAGACACAAATTGCTGGAGTAGAAGTCTAAAGAAGGGTCTTGACCCGAAACGTCACCCATTTATTCTCTCCAGAGATGCTGCCTGTCCCGCTGAGTTACTTGTGTCTACATAGTAGAACATTGGGTAAGCACCCCATTCCATTTACTCTACCACTAACAAACAGTAACAGTGGTTACTGTACCATTGACAAAAATGCACTGCAAGCAACTCACCAAGACTCTTCAGACAGCACCTTCCAACCCCATGACCTTCATCTGTTAGGACACATGAATTAAAAGCATGGGGACACCACTACCTGCATGTTGCCCTCCAAGCCATGCACAATCCGAACTTGAAAAATGTATCGCTGTTCCATCACTGTTGCTGGTTCAAAATTCTGAAACATCTTCCCCAACGGCATTGTTGGTACACCCATATCTCAAGGACTACGACAGTTCAAGGAAGCTGCTCACCACCACCTGCTCAAGGGCAATTAGGAGTGGGCAATTAAATGCCAGCTCAGCTTGTGAAGCCCACATTCCTTGAATGTGTAAAAAAAAATCCAATGTCCTAGAAAAACTGCAATTAAGATACAAGCACACTTGATGAACAGCTATCTGGCATAGCCTTTAATGTACCTATTATTTTAGCCACCACTGCTCCCTTTGGCAACCAGACCCTTAGGTAATCCAATCTGAATGTATATGCTTCTTTTGAATTTCTGTTTATTTTTGATAATAGTACGAAGTGAATTTACAGAAATCTCTGCTTTAAGTGTCGAATAGATCAGGATGACACATTATTGGCAACAATGCTGAATACAAGATTCAACTATCAGCTCTTTATGTAGTTTATCCATCATCATCATCATCGTTGAAAACATTAGCGACACAACGCACCGTTCTGATGGGAACGGTGACGGACGCACAACACATCTCTGTTCTCTAGTTCCAGCGGACTTCCGCCGCTGGAAGTATAGGATTTTGGTGTGTGCGCTTTATCATCATTCCAGTGATCGCAACTTCTACTGAAGTGTGGATGGCCGTTGGCTTGTTTGGAGCTCATCCGCCCTTTGACAGGTCTTGTTTTTGGTCCTGCTGGGGGCCACAGCCTCCTCCTCATCTGGCAAACCAGGTGGGGGAGATGGTTTAGTCACCGACTATCCGATCATGGAGCAGGTAGCACTGGATTACATGGTACCCGTGGCAGGCGGAACTCCCCCTGCCCTAACCCCACTAAACAAAAATCAGATTCATTTCCGGTTTCTGGTGGGAGAGACAGATTGCATTTTGCAATAATCTTTGGCAAAGATTCTCCTCGAGCATCAGCCCTACATTGAGAGAATCAGTTTTCAAGTGCAGAGCATATTGCATGGACAACTGGCATCGAAATAATCAAGTCCCAGATTATCAGAATTTTATGGTTGAGGGGGTCACATTTGTTACCCTTGAAACAACAGGAACAATTCCAGAATCTACCAGGCCAGTCAGGATAACCGAGAGCTAACAACGAAGCGCCAGCACCTGTCGGATCGGTGGCGGCGTGAAATGGGAGCACCAGTAAGAGCGCGAGCGGCCATTTTGAGAGGGGCTGAGAGGATGAAGTGCTGCTGTTTAGGTCCGAGTGTTGGCATTGGCGAACGTTTAGGTTTTGCAAGTTCCCTTCCAAATTACACAACAAACTTGGATACATGTCATCAGTACTTCATTATCACTGCGTCCAAGTCCTGGAAATCCCTCCCTGACACCTTCACCAGAAAATAATGGAGTGGATCACGTCCCCAAAGGTAATCTGTGATGGGCAGAATTGCTGGCCTGTGCACACTTGTGGACAGATCCCAAAAGACAAATTTAAAAAGTGACCTAGACTCAACGTTACTTCTTCAGGCACACGGCGCATCCCTTCGAGACCAGCTGGATGAACCTGCTGAAGTGCTATCTACCCTTTCGTCAACCGACCAACACCATCTTCTTCCTCGGTAAAGACTGACATGAAGCTTCCTATCAACATCTCAGCTGCGTCCTCTGCCCCCACGAGGTAGATTAAGATTGGCCAAGACCATTGCCCTCAGGAATTGGCCAAGTTCCCGAGGCCTGACCGCCATGGGCCTTTGTGTGTGGCAGCGCTTCAGCCTTCCTTCTGCCTTTGGAGCTGCGTACATGATCGGCCACCTCATCGGCCAATAGAAGCCCGTTGCTAGGACAATGACGATTACAGCAGGAAAAGGACGTTCGTTCTGGAAAAAACGCCTTTGAAACCGGAAGCTGCCTGGCGGCGGTGTGATTGACGGGTCGGCTAGCCAAACAGATGCTGGCGTCGGCGCAGAGCGCGTGACGCTCTGCCAATGAGCGGGGATATGGAGGCGCGGGGGCGGTACCATCGCGCAGCCGATGACGCGGGTAGAGATCGGTAGCAACTGTTGCCTTGAGAATAAACGCCATAGTCACGGTAGCCGTGGAGACTGTTACCCACCAACAGCTCGGGCCCGCAGCAAGGTGAGCATCGTTTCCCAGTCAGAGTCAGGGTACAGCCACATCCCGGGCATCGTGCCGCCGCGGTGGCGACTGTGGTGGAAAGTGGTGGGGTATCTTACTGTCCCTCAGGAGCCATGTGCCGCCCCACTCTGTGTTTACCGCGTCCGCTGCAAAATGGCGGGTTATTCTGGGGAGGACTCGCCGGACGGGGTTCCCGGGCCGCAGGCCTGACTGGGAGCCGGGGCCTTGTTGCCCACCGTTTGTGTATGGGCCTCCGGAGTGAGCAGCTGCGGATCGGGTCGCGGAGTTAGTTTGTAGCAACGGGTGCCCTTCGTGATATTACTGCCCCGAGAACCGGCGAGGGTATTGATTTCATTAGAAGTGGCCTCCAACTATCGGGGCAAAAAAAAAAAAACAAGGTGCTTGAGAAACACGGGATTGTCGGAAGCATTTGTGTGGTGGTAAAGGGATATTTGACGTTTCGCGTTGGGATCTTCCATTAGGACCTCAAAATTCATTTTCCATTGCAGATGCTGTTCGACCCGCTGAGTTCCTCCAACAGTTTGTTATTTTCTCCAGAGTTCTGCTTTTGTAGTCGCCAACTATTTCGAGGATCTGGTCTAACTGTTTTATGATTAAGTGCAGGGGTCTAATGGGTGAATGCAAAGTGTCTTTCTATTATCAGTAGTGTGAGACGGTGAAACAGCAGTGTGAAAAATAATAGTAGAATCAGTCCCATGCATAAGATCGTGTTTAGGAAGTTTGCAGACGATGCAAACACTGGCCATGTGGTAAGCAGGAATGCTTTAGACTCCATATAGCTGGGTTGTTCATTTGGGCAGTAAAATAATAGTAAGGTTCTGCTGAGAAATGTGGAGAAACAGAGATCTAGGAGGTAATGTCTGTGGGTCCTTAAAGGTAGCAGGACAGATCAGCAAGGTGACACAGGTGTTTTCTTTTGATTTGAGGAATAGAAATGGAAGGTTATGCAAGAACTGTATATTATGCTACTTAGACCACAGCTTGAATACTGCCTGTAGTTCTGGACACCGCATGCAGGAAAGGTGTGACTTCAGAGGGTGTATGGAATGAGGATATTTGGAC
Source organism: Okamejei kenojei (assembly GCA_035221665.1). Taxonomy (NCBI): domain Eukaryota; kingdom Metazoa; phylum Chordata; class Chondrichthyes; order Rajiformes; family Rajidae; genus Okamejei; species Okamejei kenojei. Next base: position 21,443,072 of record CM069158.1, read on the forward strand.
AACTATTGTTAGTTTTGAAAAATAGGGTATGATGAATAGAAAAATAAAATGAATGGTTTGATGATCTAGTGTTGTTTTCCTAGGTGGATGGTTTAGATTATTAATGTCACGTGTACTGAGGTACAATGAAAAGCTTTTGTTTGCATGCTACCCAGTCAAAGAAAAGACAACATGATTACAATCAAGCCATACACAGTGGACAGATAAGGATGAAGGGTACAACATTTAGTGCATGATCTTCTTCCTCATGTCTGGCCATCTTCTATATCACATCTGTCCTGTCGGTCAGTGGCGGTTGACGGTCAGTGGTTGCAGAATAGGCTACTTCACTCCATCACTGTAGTACAGTTTCTGTCGTCAGCATTGCCCGGGATGTGCCACGTGGAGGCTTCTGCTTGCATCCCTAGTGCATGATAAAGTCTGATTAAAGATAGTTCAAAACTCTCCAATATGTAGTTGTGAGGTCAGGACTGCTCTCTAGCTGATGAGAGGACCCTTTAGTTGCCTGATGATTGCTGGGAAGAAATTGTCCCTGAATCTGGAGGTATGCATTTTTAAACTTCTGTACCTCTTGCCTGATGGTAGAGGGGAGAAGTGGGAGTGACAGGGGTGAGACCTGTCCTTGATTATGGACGTGAAGGGAATGGAGGGGTATGGTCTGAGTGCAGGTAGATGGGACTAGGGGAAAACAAATGGTTGGCACGGACTGGAAGGGCCGAGAGGGCCTGTTTCCGTGCTGTAATTGTTATATGGTTATATGTTATATGGTTATATTATGCTGGTAGCCTTGCCGAGGCAGCATGAAATGTAGATTGAGTCAATGGGAGGGATTCTGGTTGGTGTGAGGGTCTGGGCAATGTCCACAACTCTACAATTTCTTGCTTTCTTGGATGGAGCTGTTTCCCAAACCAGGCTGTGATGAATCTTGTTAAAATGAAGTTGGTGAGGGTTATTGGGGACGTCAAACTTCCTAAACCTTCTAACGAAGTTGATGCATTGGTGTGCTTTCTTGGCCATAGCTTTGTGGCTGGCCCAGAACAAATTGCGGATGATATTTATTCCTCGGAACTTGAAGCTTTCAACCATTTCTACTTCGGTGTCATCAATGTATACTGGGATGTATATACTACTTCACTTCCTGAAGTCAATCATAATCTCCTCTCTTGCTGTTGCCTTGGCACCCGGTTACAAGGTTCTCATTCTCCTTCTTTACTCTGTCTCATCATTATTTGATATCTGACCCACTGTGATGGTGATATCTGCGAACTTGTAAATTGAGTTGATCTGGTCTTAGGCTGTACAGGCATGAGTGTATCAGAGGGGGGTGTGAGAACATCCTTTTGGGACACCAGTGATGAGAATTATTGTAGAGGATAATTTATCACCTATCCTTACTGATTGTGGGCTGTTACTAGTCCAGTTGCAAAGGGGAGAGCTGACATGATGTGCCTGGTTGGCCATATGGTATTGAAAGCAGAGCTTGAGGTGCATAAAAACGAGTAGTCGAGATTTAATAAGAAGGATCTAGTTCCCTTTAAAGTTGCAACAAAACGGTGGGAACGGATTTAAAGTTAGAATGTCTAGCAGGGCAATGAGGATAAAAATGAAGAGATCTTGAGTTTGCTCCCTGAAGTGGAAATGGGACATTTAAACAGTACTTGGATATGTGACCTGAGGGAGATAAGGCCCAGAAGCTCGTTTCTGGCCAGTTTGAACATGCTGGGTTTAATGTCCTTCCCTTTCATTTAAAAAAAAATGATAATATGGTTACAAGTTTAGTTTATTATCATCATGAGCAACCGAGGTACAGTGAAAAACTTGTTTTGGTGTGTGCTATCCAGTCAGTGAAAATACTATTACAACAGAGCACTTTTGTCCAGCGCTAGATATTGTAAACTGTTTTATAACCATATAACAATTACAGCACGGAAACAGGCCCCCTCGGCCCTTCCAGTCCGTGCCGACCATTTGTTTTCCCAATCTTATATGAATAAGATTGTGAGGGTATCTATAGCATTGTTACTATTCTCTATTTGTGATATTTGTCAGTCCTGAAAATTCTAAACATGTCAAAATTGTTTGGGAAAGGCTATATGCTACATATCAGTACCTTAATATTTCCAATGGTTAATTCAGGAGTAAAATTCCCTGTTTGCAACTTCCAAGTATGAAAAGAGGAAGTGAGCTAAATAAATTTGGAGCTAATTTCAAGACTGTTTGTGCAGCTGAGCATCTATGTGGCTTTATGTATCTTCATGCTACATGAAGTCACATTTGCTCAGATATTGATTGTATCAGTCACTTTGTTCTTGCATCATAAATCTTCATGCTACATTTTTTACGGTGAAAATATTTTTGTGGAAAATTGATGGGAGTGCTTCAATGTTCTCGTGAGGAACTAAGATTATAAGTTTTGTGAAGAGAAGGCATGCAATATGACGGAGAACACCAAGTTTCTTGGTAATTATTGTGAAAACTGGAATAAATGTAAAATGTGAATTTAAATATTTGGTATTGAAAGATCCAATGTATTTTGGGAATGAAAAGGGGAAAAACTGCCCTAATTGAGAATCCTCGTCAGGTAGAATATATGGAGCAAGGAGGCCAAACATGTTTTATCTAATTGACTTGTTATCGGAAATGATCAGAGTGGGACTTCAGTGCAAAACTAAAGTCAGGTGCAACATCCAGATTCGGGAACAGCTTCTTACCTACAACCATCAGGCTATTAAATGATGCAACCTCGAAATAAGCGCTGAACTACATGGACTTGAATTTCTACATTACAGAGTACAATGTTTACATTTTCGGTTGTTCGGCTGCAAGAAATAATGTAATTGTTCTGTTTGGGCTCTATGACAATAAAACACTCTTGAACCTTGGGTCGTGCTGGTAGTCTCGATGGAGGCAAGTTGCCAAGCAGTCACCCACCACTGGAGAGGAAACTAGATTGTGGGCACTGAATGTAATACACTGCATTGGCAGAAGTGCAAGTGAACACTTTTGGGATCTCTGGACTGTGGGAAGGAAAGAGATAACAACAGGTATTACATCACCTGTGGTTGCATAGAAAGTTTCTGCGAGAAAGCTAGTGGGCAATTGGTATAAGTGCGTGCCAGAGTTTTGGAGCTTCTGCCTTCCACGTGATCCACTATCAGACACATTCCCCTCCCATTTCAGAATTGTAAAGGGACCAATACTCCTGCACACACTTATACCAATTATCCACTCCCTTTCCCACAGCAATTTTCTAGTCTCGGGTGATACAATGCCAGAGCGAAGCTGCACGCAAACTGGAGGATCAACACCTCATACGGGTAGCTTGCAACCCAACATTATGAACGTTGAATTATCCAATTTTTGGTAACCCCTCACTTAACCCCCTCCTTCCCTTTGCCCCACCTGGACACCCACCTATTTGTCCCCTCCACTCACCCACCCTCCCACCACTTTCCTCCCTCTGGCTTTATAATCCGCAACTGCTCAAGCATTTCTCTTGCCTTCCTTCATTTCTTATCTCTGGCCTTTGTTCCGACCATCTGCCTATAAACCACTCCCTCACCTATGTCAACCTATTATCTGCCACGTTTTGTCCTGTCTATCCCTTTTCCCAACTTTCTTCTCCCCTCCTACAATCAGTCTAAAAAATAGTTTTGACCCGACTTGTCACCCATCCATGTTCTCCAGTGATGCTGCCTGGCCCCGCTGAGTTACTCCAGCACTATTTGTCCTGCACTTATCTTTTTTTTAAACCAGCATCTGCTTACATCCATTATCCTTCAATCTTCCCTGCCTTCAGAGCGATGCCACCACTTCCCTTCTCCTTTCAGTATTCTTTAGACTTTGGAGATACAGCGTGGAAACAGCCCCTTTGACCCACCGAGTCCGCACCGACCAGTGAACACCCCATACTAGCATTATCCTAGGGACTCTAGGGACAATTTACAGAAGCCAATTAAGCTACTACCTTGAATGTCTTTGCAGAGTGGGAGGAAACCGGAGCACCTGGAGAAACCCCATGCGGTCGCAGGGAGAACATACAAACTCAGTACAGACAGTACCCGTAGTCAGGATGAACCCGGGTCTCTGACGCTGTAATGCAGCAACACTATCGCTGTGCCGTCCTAATTCAGATGGGGCTGCCCCTCAGCAGCTTTTTTGTTCGCTCTCCTATCTCCATTTATGCCCACTCCTAATATCGCCACATTCCCTGTACGATTGCAGGAGGTGCAATATACTTCAGTTTATTTCTCTTTGCCATCCTGGAGCCCTCCCAGGATGAGCAGTGATTTAATTGTATCTTTTCCAATTTATTGTACTGCATTCAGTCTTCGCAATACAATCTCCTCAACGTTGGAGAAAACAAATTCAGATTGGGTGATACTGTTGCAAAATATCTATGTTCAGTCTGCCAGGATGATATACAGTTTAAAAAAATATACAATACAAAGATCCTGATTCACCCGTTACCTTGATTTCCCATTCTACTCCTGTTCTGTCTTTAGCCTCTTGCACCTTTTTAACAAACCCCAATGCCAGCTTGAAGAACTGCATCTTATCTTTTAACTTGGCATATTCCACCCCTCAGGACGACTCATCCATTTCACATAACCAATAACCAGCTCATCAGGTTTGTATCAGAACCTGCTAGCTCTGATGTTTTGCTCTCCATTGCTGCGCCCTGACCGTGTATTCTTATGACGTCTCAACTCATTGAGTAGTGCCATTTCCCCAATTTATTTCTCTCTAACCTATATTTTCCGATGTTCGTTAAGTCTCCCTTAATTTTGCTGCTACCTAATTATAATAGGGGAATTTTCCAGAAGAAATTTATCAATCAGTGCATTTCTTTGGGCCTTGAAAGGAAACTAAAGTACCCAAAAGAACCTCACGTGAATATAGAGAAAATGTACCAACCCCACTTAAGGGGGTAGCTTTGTAAAGCAAAGACAGTGAGGATTAGTTTCAAACAACAACCACAGGACCACTGAGAACCCAGGTTTAGGACACTCTGATATCTTCTACAAAGAGCAATGCAAACTAAGTAAGCGCTAGTCAAAAATAATGAGATGGAGGGGAACATGAACTGGTTGTAACTAAATTCCTAGACAAAGTATCTACAATCCTTGCAGAGATCTATGCTGACCAAGTCAAATGCACTCCTTTTATCCATTCTCTTTGTAAACAAAAATAGATTCAGTCCTATTAGTTAAATGTGATCGCACAACAATTTCATCCAATATTACTCTTGTAGATTACATTTGCATCATTCTCAATGAAGTTTTATACTGACCGTCAGAATTGATTCAGAAATTTGCCCGTACTGAATTTTAATAGCCCATAATCGCTTAATTCTTGCCTTTTTTTTTAAAAAAAAAAGGTAAAATGTTAGCAGTGCCATCAATCCTGTAGATGGGAACTATTGAAGAATGATGGCCAGGGGACTCTGCTTTCTGTCTGGTTCTTATAACCAAAAGGAATATATTTAATGTGTAGGAAGGAACTGTAGATGCTGGTTTACACCAAAGAGAGACATAAAGCTGGAATAACTCAGCGGGACAGGCAGCATCTCTAGAGAGAAGGAATGGGTGGCGTTTAGGTTTGAGACCCTTCTTCAGACTATATTTAATCTGGCCAGGTGATTAACCCATTTTTATAAATGCTAGCCCTCTTAATTGCATACCTCTTTCACTATGTTTATTCATGACACAAAAATCACGTTTTTCCTCTTAACTGTAACATTAGCATCAACCCCATCTTTTATAAAGACTGTCACAAAATAATCATTAAAATATTAACCATTGCATCTGGCAAATAAATGTCAAACTACTTTTGATTTTAATTTCCTATTTTTATATTTACCATTTCACTTATTTTCCTAAATTTTCTGTTAATTTTATCATTTGCCTAATCACTTATATTTCTAAAATTTACCTCTGTACTATTTAGAACCTTAGCTTCATTTTCTTTCTTTTTGCATAATTATGCTAAATCTAACTAAATAACTCCCAATACAGCCAAAAGGTTCTTTCTTTCCCTAGTTTCATTCCCTGAACCAAATACTAGAAATGTAGTCTGAAGAAGGGTCTCGACCTGAAACGTCACCCATTCCTTCTCTCTAGAGAAGCTGCCTGTCCCATTGAGTTACTCCAGCATTTTGAGTCTAGACTAGAAATGTGTCTTTTCTTGGGCTTGCTGTGTATGGAAAAAAAAAATCTCCAAATCAGCAAACAGCAATACATTTTACACTTCTGGAATAATTGAAACATTTTGTCTGTGTTGTCAAACTTGCTTACAAATTTTCTCTTCCATTTTTCTTGGATTAACCCCCAATTATATGATTGGCCTTTGTTCTACGATTCTTTAAGGGCCTGTCCCACTTGGGCGACCTAATTGGTGAGTTTGCCCTCGACGTATACTCGCAGCATGGTCGTAGGAGGTCTTCGTAACTCTCCTTCATGCTTGAGAATGGTCTCCACGTACTCGAGGTCTCAGCTAGGTCACGGCGGTTTTTTCAATATGATAAAAAAAAGCCCGCAAGCAAAAAAAAGTTGCCATGGAAAAAATCGATACTTTTTTTACTCGTCGGCTTAGTCGTAGTAGGTCGCCATGTTACTCGTGAATAGTTGAAGGTAGTCGTAGATGGTCTTCATCATAGTTGAAGGGAGGTCGAAGGAGATCAATGGAGGTCATCTTCACTCTCCACTATTCGGTGTCCAATTTTCCCGAAGTTAGTCGTAGCTAGTCTTCAACATAGTCGAAGGATGTCTTCTACATAGTTGAAGGAGGTCTTCAACATGTCATTTTTTAAAACTCTTCTATACTCGCCAATTAGGTCGCTCAAGTGGGACAGGCCCTTTAGTGACTAAAGAACTAAAGTTTAGTTCACGTATGTTGCTTCATTTCATGATTTTTGTTTCTCATATTCTGTCCCTCCTCGCAGCTGCAATTGTTTCTTGAACAATTAGTGCACCCATCTATTTTATTACCCCTTTTAAAATCTTGTAATCAGGAATGTTGAGCAGTTATTCCTCTGCCTACAGCCATGTTTCAGTGACAGCTAATATACCATACTTACATGACATTGTTTGTAAGCCTGGCTTATTTCCCCTGGACCTAAGTATAAAAGGTTGGAACCGCTCAGCGGGTCATACAACATCTTTGGAAAGGGAAATGGCGATAATGTTTCAGTTGAAAGTTCCTTCTTCAAAACGGCAAAATATACGTAGTTCTGCAAAATGTGTATTTCCATACAGAGAATTGGATATAATGCATAGATGAATTTGGGAAAACTATTTGGATTATGTGGGCCAGATTGGTTAGAACACAATTTTCATCGGGAACTAGAGATGTATTTACAGTAAGTTATTTTAAAATTGATGGACTGTAAAAAAGCTGCGTTGCTATACAAAAGACTAGGGGAATAATGTTTCTATATAACCTTCCCACAATAATTGGACACCATTGTCTCGTAAGAGTACAGTAGGACAGTTTCAATGCAATATTCTATTAAACAATGTAACCGGCAACCTTTCGTATTATTCTAGCTTGTAGTAGCTTTTAAAGCTGTTTAAAGGAGGTTTAGTTTCAGAAAATCCTCTCAAGATCGTCAAGAGTGTTTTATTGTCATATGTCCCAGTTAGTTCAGATCTTTTTGGAGGTTGTCGTGTTTAATAGCCGAATGGCTACTAAAATCTTTAGTGCGAGTCTGAATTTCTCTAGTCCCTAACTCTCGTTTCCCATTGACAATTGTTTTTCAAACTTTTTTTTAGCATGAGGTTCCTTGGGAATGCAACTATTGCATTGTAGCAGAACTACCTGTAAAAGAGGGTAAGGAAGGATTTGTATTGCAAAGAACACGATGGAAGAATGAATAGGAAATGGGGAATATCTGAGGACATTAATGGGGCAGATATTAGATGACAAGAAATGTTATGTGTGGCAACCAGTAGGTCAGAGCATGCCAATGCAGAAGAAAAATGGAACTACAGATAATGACTTTCAGCAAAAATGAACAGTTCTGATAAACTCAGTGAAAGTTGGAAAATGCAATGCCTACAGCAAGTCCAGATGGAAGGTTAGATGCGGTTCCTCTAGCCTATCAATTCTTGGTGAAAAATGTTTGGGACACAGCAATGTCATGTAAATGAAACTCATCATGTTTAGAATTTTGTTGCATATCCTTTACATGCAATGACTGTTTGAAATCTGAGATTCATGGACATCACCAGTTCCTGGGTGTCTTTTCTGATATAACCATATAACCATATAACAATTAGAGCACGGAAACAGGCCCTCTCGGCCCTTCCAGTCCGTGCCGACCATTTGCTTTCCCCTAGTCCAATCTACCTGCACTCAGACCATACCCCTCCATTCCCTTCACGTCCATATACCTATCCACTTTACTCTTAAATGTTAAAATCGATCCTGCCTCCACCACTTCTGCTGGAAGCTCATTCCACACAGCCACCACCCTCTGAGTAAAGACGTTCCCCCTCACGTTACCCCAAAACTACTTAATTTACTACTTATTAACTACTTAAATGCAGTCAATTACTGTACTTCCACAATTCTCTTGGGCAATGTATTCCAGATACTCGTCACCCTCAGAACCCACAAAATAATTTATCCTTTGCCCTAAATCTTAGTGATTTATTCCTAGCATAGAAAGGTATTTCAAATAGCGATTGAGTATCTGAGTTTTCGATGCCAAATATCTTTATATTCTAAAGTCCACATGTTGAAATTATGCAACCTCAGTCAAATTTTAATTGTTTGGGATTTGTTAGATCTGCACAGAATTCTCCCAAAGTTTTTTTCCCTCCAAAGTTTAGTCTTACTAGTTGTTCAAATGATTTTTAACAGAACCAGAGATAAACTGGACTTTGGATATAATTCAAAGATATAAGTCATCTTTAATTATATTTCTGATTTGATCTGCATGGTCTCTGGTATGTGCTTTTAATGTGATGTAAAAAATGAATTCTGATTCAAGCCCATTGACCTGATGAGTTAAATGTATTACTTTCTACACAGATGCTACTTGAGCTTATAAATATTTATAGCAATACTATTTTATTACATAAAAATTGAAAATTGTACGTAGATACATGTGGCTTGCAAGCCAAATGTTTGAAAACACAGTTGGTCCCATTGTGAACTCAAGAAAAATATTTTGTGATTTTTATGTCAAGGTAACCTGTACTTTGGTTAATATATTTGTTTACTATAGCTCGCCCTTTAAATGAAGGACCCAGTCTCAAATTGTTCCTTATTTTACTGCATTGATTTAAAAGCTCCTGTCTGCAAGTCAGATAAATATATAATCTCTGGATAGGCAAAGGAACTGATGGACATTAGCTGAACTAATATTTTAATTTGCATCGGAATATCCATTTTAATACAATTGAAATGTTGGGTGAGGAGAGTAGGTATATATTGAGTGTACATTTTTATTTACAAGTATAATTATAAAGGGAAGCTATTGCAATATATTGAAACATTCAGCATCGTAAATGGCCATACTTTTATTTTTTAGTTAAGTCATGTTGCTTTAATTCTTTCCATGTTACACTTTTTGTGTACTGCTAACTTCCAAAACTAAAATGTAATTTGTGCCAATTTAATCTCCATACCAATTTTTGAAAATGTATTGTAACGGTACATTTTAACTCCATAACTCTTATTAAAGCAATAGCTAGTTGGGCCTCCATTGCCATTAAATCGTAATGAGAATTTCCTTGTACGCAAGGCTCATCAAACTTTGACAAGGAATGACATGGAGCCAAAGACAGAATCTAGCATTGCAAGTTCTGTGGAGATTGAGTCATTGCCCTTTACTCCAATTAATTAGTTTAGTTTATTATTTAGTTTAATATCGGCAGTGTTATGAACAAGGGGACGGGGAAGCATTTCTCTTGATATAGGCACATGGATATGTGCAGTAAAACAATCTGCCAACATTGTGTTCCGGGCTTCTTTTAATTTTTAGGAGTGGAAGGGGAATGAGGAAGATACGTAATCATAATTTGCTAATACAAATAAATAAGTTCCTAGCTGGAAAACTAAAACTGTTATATCCACAAATTCAGTCTATGATGAAGTTGATTACTTTGAAGAACTGTGAGGCAGGGTGGATTGGTGAATGCTTTGAGGGTGGATTTGTGAATGTTTCAGGGCACGGGAAATATAGTACTTAAGGAAAGGATGAAGATTCTGTTGCTGGCGACTTGCAGTCGGAGGGTGAAAGGGTGAAATGATCAGGATATTGGGAGTAAATGCAACAGTTCATAGGAAATTAATCTCTTGGGGCTTCAGAGGGGAAAGCTGAATGAATGAATGAATGTTGTTGTGCCAGTAGTGAATACCTTGAGTACGGATGATGACTTGTGATCAAACGGTTTGGTATTTTGATGGTTTTATTCTCTGAATGCAAGTGATGCTGGAAAGACTCCAATCTATCCACAATGGTATGCTTCTCCTTAGACTTTTGAATATCTCATTGGCATTCCTGGCTGTGTTGGAAAGGAAATTTTGGGAGTTTGACTTTGGCAATAAAACAAATGGTTATCTCCAAGCCTGAACATGTCATTTGGACGATATTGTCCCAGTGTTTTTGCTGCTTTTATTGATTCTGAGGAGCTGTTGAAGCTAACATGCAAGTTACAGTAGTTCATCCTTTTTCTTGAACTGTTAATCGTGGAAGCATTGAAAGTTAAGATGAGTGACAAAAGGTTTTTTTTTGTGGTTTCAAGAGGGTGTTATGGTGGGTATTTCATTCCTAATTTTGTTTCATAGGTGGTAAAACAATTTTTTTAAGTGCCCAGTGATGAATCTCTTGTTCAGAGCTAACAGGCTGCTCTCTTTTGTTGCTTGTGGTGCTGATAGACAATAGATGCAGGAGTAGGCCATTCGGCCCTTCAAGTCAGCACTGCCATTCAATGTGATCATGGCTGATCATCCACAATCAGTACCTCGTTCCTGTCTTCTCCCCATATCCCCTGAATCAGCTATCTTTAAGAACTCTATTTAACTCTTGAAAGCATTCAGAGAACCGTCCTCCATCGCCTTCTGAGGCACAGAATTCCACATAATCACAACTCGCTGTATGAGAAACTTTTTCCTCGTCTCTGTTCTAAATAGCTTAACCGTTATTCTTAAAATATGGCCCCTGATTCTGGACTCGCCCAACATCGGGAACATGTTTCCTGCCTCTAGCGTGTCCAAACCTTAATAATCTTATATGTTTCAATAAGATCAACTCTCATCCTTCTAAATTCCTGAGTATACAAGCTCGGTCACTCCATTCTATCAACATATGACAGTCCTGCCATCCTGGGAATTAACCTGGTGAACCTTCGCTGCACTCCCTCAATAGCAAGAATGTCCTTCCTCATATTTGGAGACCAAAACTGCACACAATACTCCAGGTGTGGTCTCACTAGGGCCCTGTACAACTGCAGAAGAACCTTTTTGATCCAATACTCAACTCCTCTTGTTATGAAGGCCAACATGCCATTCGCTTTTTTCACTGCCTGCTGTGTACCTGCATGTTTACCTTCATTGACTGATGATCAAGGACCCCCAGATCCCGTTGTACTTCCCCTTTTCCCAACTTGACATCATTTAGATAACAATCTGCTTTCCTGTTTTTGCCACCAAAGTGGATAACCTCACATTTGTCCACATTAAACTGCATCTGCCCACTCACCCAATATGTCCAAGTTACCCTGCATCCTCATAACATCCTCTTCACAGTTCACACTGCCACCCAGCTTTGTGTAATTTGCTAATATTACTTTTAATCCCTTCATCTATATCATTAATGTAAATTGTAAATGACTGCGGTCCCACTGCCTGCCATTCTGAAAGGAACCCTTTAATCCCTACTCTTTGTTTCCTGTCTGCCAACCAATTCTCTATCCATGTCTGCACCCTACCCCAACCAAACACCATGTGCTCTAATTTGGCCACTAATCTCCTATGTGGGACCTTATCAAGTACTTTCTGAAAGTACAGATACACTACATCCACTGGCTCTTCCTTGTCCATTTTCCTAGTTACATCCTCAAATAAATTCTAGAAGATTAGTCAAACATGATTTCCCCTTCGTAAATACATACTGACTCGGACCGATCCTGCTGCTGCTATCCAAATGTGCCGCTATTTCATCTTTTATAATCGATTCCAGCATCTTCCCCAATCCTGATATCAGGCCTACTGGTCCATAGCCCCTGTTTTCTCTCTCCTGCCTTTCTTAAAAAGTGGGATAACATTAGCTGCCCTCCAATCCACAGGAACTGATCCTGAATCTATAGAACATTGGAAAATGATCATTAATGCATCCATGATTTCCAGAGCCACCTCCTTAAGTACCCTGGGATGCAGACCATCAGGCCCTGGGGATTTATCAGCCTTCAGTCCCATCAGTCTACCCAACACCATTTCCTGCCTAATGTGAATTTCCTTCAGTTCGTCTGTCACCCTAGATCCTCTGGCTACTAGTACATCAAGGAGATTGTCTGTGTCTTCCTTAGTGAAGACTGATCCAAAGTACCTGTTCAACTAGTCTGCTATTTCCTAGTTCCCCATAATAATTTCACCTTTTTCAGTCTTCAAGGGACCAACTTTGGCCTTAACTAATTTTTACCTCTTTACATACCTCATGAAGCTTTTACTATCCTCCTTTATGTTCTTGGCTAGCTTACCATTGTACCTCATCTTTTCTCCCTGTATTGCCTTTTTAGTTATCTTCTGTTGTTCTTCAAAAGTTACCCAATCCTCTGGCTTCCCGCTCATCTTTGCTATGTTATACTCCTCTTTTATTTTTATATTGTCCTTGACTTCCCTTGTCAGCCACGGTCGCCCTTTCCTCCCCTTGAAATGGTTGGCCTAATATCATACAACACAGAAACTGGCCTTTTGGCCCACCATATCCATGTTAACCCTATCCCTCTCATTTTAATAGCTGTACACCATGGGAAGTCAATGTTGTGAAAGGTTAAAGGAAGCAGTCTGGCCTTTTCAATGTTACCTGCCCCTTGTTGGCATGGACTTCATTATTCAAGAAGCGGCAACTCGAGTTAACTATAGAATTTTTTTTAAAGTTTGTTGATTAAGCAACCAAAGATGACTGGAGAGTATTATCCATGGAATGCTCCAGAACTGTGAAGTTTTTTGATCGTTATCAACCTGACTCATTGACTTACGGGACTTCTTGGTACTCTTGCACGGTATGTTGCTGCCGTAATGTTGATCTCTGTTATAAATTCCATTGACCAGCAATAGGTCCATAATCAACTCTATTTTGGCTAAATAGGCTAAACATCGGCTTATCCACATTTCTTAAATGTTGTGATAGTATACTTACCTCCAGTACCTTCCCATTTGGTGCATTCGTGCAGTAATGATTTTACTGCAAGTTGTCAAAAATCCTGTGTGCTTGGATCCATTTATTTTGGTGCTGAATTTCATCTCTCTTGTTAACTTTTAGCTTTTTGTGGATGTATATTCATTTGGGTTTGTTGTGTAAATAGGAGGTCTATGGAAGGCTTGTGAAATTCCTGATGAGTAAAAGTTTTTCTTTGTTTCACCGTAACTAGTTAAATGCTACAAGGGTGATTTACATTTGTGCTCCGACTTGTAGTTCTGCTGCATTCACTATTGTGGTGTAGAATCATTTGCTTGTAGACAGACAAAGATGCCAAAACATTTGCACTGGTTTTGTCTGGAACCATGCGAGAAGGCATTGTAATTTGCTGAGACCTGTGCTCCCAGTGAATTTGTCTTCCATTCAACAACAAATACAGTTAGTCCTCTTTTTTAAAATGTTTAGACAATTTAACAAATAAATGAACTGCTGAATTCAACTCATTTAATTGCTTACAATAATAACTTCAAGCCAAAATGTTATTGACTAGAAGCACAAAGTTTTAAAGTGTTCAATATCTTATGAACATAGCCTATGGTCAGTCTTAAAGCATGCAAGCTCCATAGCTATCTTGATTACACCTCCTCCTCTGGTTCCTCTGTTCTGCTTTCCCTGTTTTATGAGCGCCATCATATTTGTACTGGAAGTACGACTTTCTGATTGAGCTGCCTTTTTCCTTGATTGTGACTTTCTCCACAAGTTGATGGAGATCTCTGCTTCATTTCTCAAGCTTTTGGTGCCCTGGAGCTATACATCTTGGAAACAGATTTACTTAGCGTTCTAGGCAAGTCCCATTTGCCTACATTTGGCCCATCTCCCTCCAAACCCTTCCTATCCATATATCTTTCCAAATACCTTTTGAAAGTCATAATTGTATCCATTCTATAACTTTCTCCATTTGTGGACTATCTGCTGAATGAAAAGATTGCTCTTAACATCCCACATAAATCTTTGTCTCCAGTTTTGAGAATCCTGGTAACAAGATTGAGCAGTCACTTTATCCATGGCCCTGGTGAGTTTGTATACCAATAATAGGCCAATCCTCACCTCTGATGCTCCAGCGAAAAAGACCGCCTATCCAACCTTTCAAGCCTGCAAGTCCTAGTAACATCCTGGTGAATCTTTTTTTCTGCACATTTTCCAACTTAATGACATCCTTCCTATAGCTAGGTGATCAAAAGTACGCACAGTACTCCTAAGTGTGGTCTCGGCAACAAATTGTTGCCAGCTGCATCATGATATCCAACTTTTGTATTCCATATCCTTCCTAATGAAGACAAGCATGCCAAATTATTTCACCACCCTGCCAACCTCAACTGTCATTTTTATGAAACCAAGCACCTGCACTGCTTGGCCTGCTGAATTACTCCAGCATTTTGTGTCTACCTGTATACCCAGATCTCTCTGTTCTTCAGGGCTCTACCATTTACTCTGCAAGTCCTGCCCTAGTTTGACAAACCAAAGTTCATTACGCCACAATTGTCAAAAGTTAAATTCCATTTGCCACAAGGTCTGAAATTGCATTTGGTCAGGCACTGAGGATTTCTCCACTTCAACACACTTTAAAACTAACAGTATGTCCTATTTAGTCATTTGTATATGATCTCCAATGCCTCAATTCCTTAGCTTCCATGATCACAATAAAAATGGATGAGATTTAATACTTAACCCATCTCTTAGTGGCTTTACACCCAATGTAAAGATAAGATTTTGTTTTCCAACCCACCAAAGTCCCCATTCAAGACCATCCTCCATGATTTCTATCAACTTCACGAAGATAGAATTACCAGAAACATGTCCTCTCCCCTGCTTTCAGCATTTTGAAGGGACTATTTGGTGTGTGATTTCCTTGGTGCACTCTTTCAGTCCCACCATTACCTCCTCTCCTTCTTGAGCACTTTTCCATGCAATGACAGGAAATGCAGTATCATTCATCTACTGCCTCATCTCTTTCCACACTCCCTCATGCAAAATCTTATTCAAAGTACAGCACTGATTTCCATACACTTATTTCAATTTACACCCTCCTGAAACAATAGCACCAGCTGCATTGCTATCCTCTGGCTTCTCTTGATCCCCACTCCATCACAGACATGACTTTTAGTTTAGAGATACAGACTTCTATTCTCTTCAACCCTCCCCTCCCCTGTCCATTATTAAGAAGATGTTTGTTTTCTCAAATTTCCTGCTTCTGGTAAAACGATCATTGGTCTGAAACATTAATTCTGTTTCTCCACACAAATGCTGCTTGACCTGCTGAGTATCTCCCGCATTTACTATTTTTATTTCTTGTATCATGTAGATATCTATAAATGTGTATATGTGGATGTCTGTTGGATACTTCAGTTGTCATGATATGTTTGACTGCATGCTACCACTGACGCCTTTAATTGATCTGAAGTATAAAATGGAATGCTATTACATCTTTCCTGTTACAAGCCTTTTCTGTTCTGCTCCCATGTGCTGCTCCGTGAAATGAAATGGAAAAACAAAGAACAGTTTTTGCCCTTTGAGATGTCTTACAATCCCCAAGGCATTTAGTACTGTGAAGTATGGCATTGTATTTTAATAATTTTGAAAAAGCAAATCAACAAAGTGCTGTATGTAATTATTTTCCTTTTATTTGTACGGAAGCAGTTATCTATCCCTTCCTCATTTGATTGTCCATACAGTGCAATAATTTACAATGTTGTATGGTAAGTGTTTACATGTTCTGGCTTGTTTATGAACCGTTTGTGGGCTGCAATCCTAATCATTTAAGATGCCGTTAACCATAACAAGCTCTTGTGATTTTAAAGCTGCAGGGAAATCTCTCCTCAACTCTGGGTCTTGCAACATGTCCCATTGTGTTGCACTCTTTTGACATTTTTAACCAATTTTTCTCGTGGCTATTTATATTTTTTTAAAAAGTTTTTCTCATCCAGCGCAAGGTTAAGGTTCCCTTTGTCAACCAACCCACCAGGTTTAGAACTTGAACTTTCAGTTATTGTGGTAGACCAATGGCATATTTCAGAACTAGATCACTAATTTAAACAGTTTGTTACCCCACCCTAGTGCTTGGTGACTGCTCTCAATTGGACATGGGAGATTTCCAGGTCATAATCCTTTTGTTGGGGAATTAACACCTTTAATATAAACTAGTCACCTGCTGACTAGGGTGAGGCAGGAGCACTTTGATTGTTACATTCAAGTTGTATAGCAGCATGAATTTCAAATGACCTATTCATTTAAGGTCTGTTTTAATTATTGGTTGGAAATGTGCAACAGACCATTTACCTACATGCCTGACATTTCATTTAGCTAATTCAACCCTATCATGGTTATATAAATTGTTTCCCCCCCCTTTGCTTTTTTTTTACTGGTAATCTACAAAGGGCTCACTTTGCTTACTTCTCTTTTGTGTGTGAAGATTTAATCGTCTTATATTTAATCCATGACAAATTCTAGCAACATAAATTCTGTTCATTTAAAGAAGACAAAGCCAACGAAGATTTTCCTGATATTGGTAACGTGAAGCTTTTCTTGATATTGGTTTTTGGCACCCTCGTTCAAAAATGGAACGGTCATGTTGAACCTGTGATATTGACAACTGAATGGCAGAGCATCAAATTTTGTTTCATTTAACCCTCGGTCCCCAAAATATAATATCAAGGCATACAATTGGATTAATGACAACAAGTTTGTTCACAGGTTAAGGAGCTACTTAAATGAGCGAAAAAGAGATTGGGAGTGGTTTTATGAGGTAAATGCAGAGCTGAGCATTATGAGAGCTGGTGCCACAGCTGGAAATAATAGGAATGGATTTGGGACTGATCACAATTAAAAGAGTACCAAAAGTGCATCGGGTTACAGTGCTTACAATTACAAAGATGGACGAGAGCTGGTGGTAGGAATTGAGCAAAACTGCGGTTTATTTTATTGTGAAGTTGGGTCAGTGTAGGTCAGCAAACACTGGATAATAGATGACTATGACTGTAAGTTAGGAACCAGCAGGGTTTTCAGTGAACCTAAATGTACAGTGGAGTAGGAATTCTTCTGTTCTCCTGAAATGCACAGGAATTGTGATAAGAGTCTAGGATGATGCAATTATAGAAACATAGAAAATAGATGCAGGAGTGGGCCATTTGGCCCTTCAAGCCTGCACCACCATGATGCAGGTCATCCAACTCAGTATCCTGTACCTGCCTTCTCTCCATACCCCCTGATCCTTTAGCCACAAGGGCCACATCTAACTCCCTCTTAAATATAGCCAATTAACTGGCCTCAACTACTTTCTGTGGCAGAGAATTCCACAGATTTCAAGTTAAAGCTAAGGCGGGGTTTTTGGGCGATATAATGGAGGTGAAAACAGATAACAATGGTGCAAACATATATTGTGAATCTCTTCTTTGAGTCGGCTATGTCGCCAAGTTTGTGAATGGTCCTGTTTAGTTTCATAACTGTGTCAGAAGAGGGGATGCAGTCATTGGCCATGATGGGGTTTATTATGGACAGGCATGGAAATCGCTATCAAAACCTGGGGGGAGGGGCATATTTTCTTGGCGGGCGCTCATGTGCGCACGCATGCAAGGCTTTGGCCGTGGGCCCTGTGGACGGTAACATAGGAAGCTGACCTGATTGATGACGGACTCCAAACTCCAGCAACAGCAGCTTCGTCCGCCCCGAATCGTGGGGCTTGAATTGGCCAGTTCACGGGGCCTTTCATTGGCTGGCAGGGGCCTCAACATCGGGAGCCTTGATGCAGCAGTTTGAGTTTAAGCCATGCCGGGTGCTGAAAGGCCAATTCAGCCCTTAGAAAGTGTTTGATTAAGTCCAGATGACAAAACATGGGGGGGGGGGGGGGGGGGGGGGGGGGGGGGGGGGGGGGGGGGGGGGGGGGGGGGAGAAATGTCCCCCCACCGCCCCTGTCCCCTGTCTCTTCCCCCCCCCCCCCCCCCCCCCCCCCCCAGGATTTCCACCCATGATTATGGAGACCAAAGATGACGTATTTTACTGTCCAAATATTTAGTTGAGTGACATTCTGCTTGTCCAATGCTGACTATTGAACTCACAATCAACGATTGAGAACAACAGTGGAATTTAGAGATGGTGGGAGGTTGTAACATGGTAGTGTCAGTATGTCTTTGATAACTAACATTGTTTTTGGATGATTGTGCCAAATTGTGAGAAATTGCAGGGGACCAAAGAGGTATCCAAAGAAATAACAGCTTGTGTGGGAAGTTGAGCCATTTCAGACAGTTCTCTAGCTTTGACGTCACCATAATAGAGCTGGGCAAATCAATTCTCATCTACTTATACAAATTAATTCCCCTGAAATGGAATAATCTGATTTTTATATGTAATGATTTCACGTGACAATTGTTTCACAGAATCGGGTTGGGATTTTGCACAGATTTAAACACCATTAATTTTCTCTCTTCTGCCACCCACTTAAAATGCTGATTGCAGGATATGCAATAAGTTTGCACTTTACCAATACATTTATTTAAAGCTCAAACTCAAAATAAGTCTCATCAAAGCGCACACTGTTCTTGTGTTTTGTGGCCCCTTGTGGATTTTTCTCTTGTACCTTTTTTACTGCAATTAAATATTAACAAAACATGGATAAATTGATTTGTGCCAGCTTTTGCCCATTAATCAGTGTGTTGAGACTTGCATAACTGAGTTATGGGATGAATTGTTTTAAAGTTCAGCATTTAACTTCTGTAGGCAGATTGGAAGCTTATTGCTGTTCTGCTAAAGTGAGCCCCTGTAAAGAATTTGTATTTTGCTTAATAAGTGAAGTATTAATGGATTTCAAGTTGATGAAGAGCAGAAGTGGGAATTGTGGAATAGACTTGTTTAATTTTCAGAGTGTTCGGTGAGTTGCCTGGCAACTAGCTCCTAGAAGCAGGAGTGGACTTGGTCTCCCGTAGCAACTGCTGTGAATTAGCAAACAATAAAAGCTAGCGCAAACAAAACAAGCTGCTTTGTTTTTGATTGAACATCTGTTTTTCTACGATTAAATTGTGTTTGTTGCACGTCAGTGATAGATGTGTGAAGGTAACTCCATCAGAATATTAAACATTATAAAGATTTGCAAGAACTTTTCAACCTAATCAAGGCGCTCCACAAGGGCACTAGAATTTCCGGAAGGTTATGATTGGTTCATTACTGTTGGTTTGTAGTTCATCACAAACTGGATCTGAAATATTAAATATTACAGAATCTCTTTCGAAGCTTTTAGCTGGCCTTATTTCAGCTTTGTCTGTTAGAGTGAAGAATAAGGGTCGGATACTGAGATGGAGGGACTGGAAAACTGAGATCGTGAGCTGGATGGAAGAGAGTAATTGAGAAGACTCCCTCCTTTGAGATTCTGTTGGCTTGTAATGGATGTTCTGTTGCTATCCTCTTGATTAGGTTGAGATGGAGAAAGACCCAGAAGGAAAAGAGGAAAGTCAGAGATGGACCATATGAAGATGAACATGTCTGGAAATTGGCAGCATTAGTAATGTGATTTTCAATTCTGCCTAAGTACTGGAAGCAGAACCAATACAGTTGTCACTTTTGAGGGGGTGACAAAGATGATTGAGTGTAGGGCAGTGGATGTTGCGTACATGAATAACATAAAGTTCTCGATGAGGTACCTTGTGTTAGGCTGATCCAGAACATTAAGGCACGTGGGATACATGGAGAGTTGGTAGGTTCGATTCAAAATTAACGTGGTCATAGAAGATATTTGAGGGCAGTAGTGGAGAAGTGTTAATCTGACTGGAACTGTGACCAATGTGTTCCACAAGGTTCGGTGTGTGTGTATATATTATTGCGGTGGGGGGGGGGTGGGGGGGCTTTGACGTCACGGACACATACTAACCACCCCCCCCCCCCCAAACCCTGGTACTGTATTAATATTCATTCGCTCATTTTCCCCGTCCCACGCCCTATCCACTCTCGCATAGCCCCCAACGGCGTGGCGGGAGGGGGAGAGAGAGATAAGGAGAGACATGGAGAGAGTGACAGAGATGAGATGGGAGAGAGCACAGAGAGACGGGGCAGAGAGAGAGAGAGCGCAGCTGTAGTACAGCACCCTGTCCGGCCCGACGTCCGCCGTGCTCTCGTACACCTGCAGCTTCATGAGGAAGGCGTCGATGCCGGTCTTCTCCCGGTCCAGGGTGATGATGGCGCCGAGTTTGCCGTCGGCACCGGTGGTCTGCCGCAAGGTGACCAGACCCTCGCCCGCTTCCAGCAGCACCTGCAGGATGACAAAGCGAGTCTGCATGTGGGCCTGCCTCCACTTCTGGGTCTCTGGGGTATAGAACTTGACAAGAGGTTAGGGATAGAATAAAACTAAAAGAAAAGATGTATAACACAGCAAAGAGTAGCCGGAAGCCAGTGGATTGGGAAACTTTCATAGGACAACAGAAGGAAACAAAATAGGCAATACGGGCTGAAAAGATGAAGTATGAGGGGAAGCTGGCCAGGAATATAAAGAAGGACAGTAAAAGCTTCTTTAGATATGTTAAGGGAAAAAGAGTAGCAAAGTCAAATGTGGGTCCCTTGAAGGCAGACACGGGTGAAATAAATATGGGCAACAGGGAAATGGCAGAAGAGTTGAATAGGTACTTCGGATCTGTCTTCACTAAGGAGGACACAAACAATCTCCCAGATGTACTGGAGGACAGAAGATCTAAGGTGGTAGAGGAACTGAAAGAAATTTTCATTAGGCGAGAAATAATATTGGGTAGGCTAATGGGACTGAAGGATGATAAATCCCCTGGGCCTGATGGTCAGCATCCCAGGGTCCTCGGGGAGGTGGCTCTATAAATAGTGGACGCATTGGTGATCATTTTCCAATGTTCAATAGATTCAGGATCCGTTCCTGTGGATTGGAGGATAGCTAATGTTATCCCACTTTTCAAGAAAGGAGCGAGAGAGAAAACGGGAAATTACAGACTAGTTAGCCTGACTTCGGTGGTGGGAAAGATGCTGGAGTCAATTATTAAAGAGGTAATAATGGAGCATTTGGAGAGCAGTAAAAGGATTAGTCGACGTGGATTTATGAAAGGGAAATCATGCTTGACTAATCTTCTGGAATTTTATGAGGATGTGACAAGTAAAATGGGTGAAGGGGTGCAAGGTCCCGCACGGGAGACTGGTGACTAAAATTAGAGCACATGGTATTGGGGGTAGGGTGTTGACACGGATAGAAAAATGGTTGGCAGACCGGAAGCAAAGAGTAGGAGTGAACGGGTCCTTTTCAGAATGGCAGGCAGTGGCGAGTGGACTGCCGCAAGGCTCGGTGTTGGGGCCGCAACTGTTTACCATATATATTAATGATTTGGAAGAGGGAATTAGCAAGTTTGCGGATGACACAAAGCTGGGTGGCAGTGTGAACTGTGAAGAGGATGTTAGGAGGTTGCAGGGGGACCTGGACAAGTTGAGTGAGTGGGCAGATGCGTGGCAGATGCAGTATAATATAGACAAATGTAAGGTTATCCACTTTGGCGGCAAAAAGAAGGGGGCAGATTATTATCTCAATGGGGTTAGGTTAGGTAAGGGGGAGGTACAGCGAGACCTGGGCGTCCTTGTACACCAGTCACTGAAAGTTGGCGTGCAGGTACAGCAGGCAGTGAAGAAAGCTAATGGAATGTTGGCCTTCATAACAAGAGGATTTCAGTGCAGGAGTAAAGAGGTTCTTCTGCAGTTGTATGGGGCTCTGGTGAGACCACATCTGGAGTATTGTGTACAGTTTTGGTCTCCTAATTTGAGGAAGGACATCCTTGTGATTGAGGCAGTGCAACGTAGGTTTAGAAGGATGAGGGGGAATCTTATAGAAACATATAAAATTATAAAAGGATGGGTGAGTCCAGAACCAGGGGCCACAGTCTTAGAATAAAGGGGAGGTCATGTAAGACTGATGTGAGAAAAAAACTTTTTTACCCAGAGAGTTGTGAATTTATGGAAATCCCTGCCACTATGGGCAGTGGAGGCCAAATCACTGGATGGAGTTAAGAGAGTTGGATACAGCTCTAGGAGCTAGTGGAGTCGAGGGATATGGGGAGAAGGCAGGCACGGGTTATTGATAGCGGACGATCAGCCATGATCACAATGAATGGCGGTGAAGGCCAACATTCCATTGAAGGGCCAAATGACCTCCTCTTGCACTTATTTTCTATGTTTCTAACTCCAGGCCCAAGACTCCTGCCCGCACCATGGTCAGCCAGTTAATGTACATTGGGGCCGAACGTGTCCGAGCGGAGCCGAGGGTGGGGCAGGGAGAGAGGGAGGGGGGGGCAGAGAGAGGGAAGGGGGGCAGAGAGAGGGAAGGAGGGCAGAGAGGGGGAAGGGGAGGCAGAGAGAGGGAGGGGGAGCAGAGAGGGGGGGGGGGGGCAGAGATTTGTGTTTCCAGCCAGTGTTGGCGCTCTGCCAATTGGGGCCTGTGGACTTCAGAAGCCCCTGTCTCCGGTAAGAAGCGGCCGATTCAGAAACTCCACGCCGCAGAGTGCGTTCAGATCCGTTCCGACACTGGAGTTTCGATCATCCCGCCGAGAGGGCCTGTACATCGGGCCATCCGTAGCGGTGACTGGAGGGTTCAAAGGCCCCGACCACGGGTGAACAAAGAGGAAGATGACTAAACTTTATTGCCTTCCAACACAGTGAGAAATGTTGATTCCACTGTGGTGGATGTTTATGTTAAACTCTATTTTGTATTGTGTTTTTATTCATATGGCTGTTTGGTAACTCAAATTTCACTGTACCAATTGGTGCATGTGACAATAAATGTGAACTTGAACTTAAAAATTTACACTCCGGAAGCACATGGGCATCAATAGTTTCCTACCCAATGGCCAGTTGCGTGTTCGTTTTCTTGGTCTGCACAAAACTTGAGAAAATAAAAGGAAATTGATGGCAAAGTCATTTCTCTCCTGCCGGAACATTAAACTTGTGAAAATAATAAAGATAGCATAAGTTTGAAGTCTTTTACATAAAGTATTTTCATGAAACATGATTTTGTGATTTTCTTTGTGATAACCTTTGCTGTCTATCATGATGGCCTACTGAGTGAATGTTTCCTAAATACACAGCAAGGTTGCGCATGATTACTACTAGAATAATTTAGCATTCTTCAAATGCATCAGTTCCACTATTGGCCTGCTGATCACACAAGGACTTGGATGAGAAAGTGTTAGTTATAAATCATTCTGAATCAACCCAAAAATTGCAATAAGTTGATGGGATTGTATCTGTGCACGCAGAAAATAATAATAAGATGCCTCCAGAGCTCCGACAGCAGCGGAGAAGTATAATTGACACGCAGCGTTGCTTTCTGGCTACTGGTAAGAAAGCCACATAATTCAGAATCTGAATGAATAAGAAATAATTGCAAGTAATGAAAGTAACTGGGCAAAGTAGACTGCAGAAATGACTGAAAAATATCTCAGCACAGCATGTTAAGTAAAACACTTGCAAAGATGAGGCTATGATTCTTAACTGAAGCAACACCACAAAGTGGTGTGAATTTCAAGAAGGTGTTTTTTTTCATATTGCATATGGACAACTCTGGCATTCAATTCCCTACTAAAAGCAAGAATGGCATATACAAGTTTCTGGGATATAACGAACATGCCCGTTGGCACATGATGTGTGTACCCATTATGGTGTCAAATTAAACTAATCTCATCTGCCTGCAAATGATCCTTGTCCCTCCATTCACTGCACATTCATGTGCTAGTTGAAATGTGTTATAAATATGACTACTTCCATCCCCTGCTCATCTGTTAGTGTGTTCCCGTCATCAACCTGTGTTTAATAAATAACTAAAACTTGCCTTGTTTTCCCACTTTCGCTTAAATTTGTGTCTCT